>JANPWX010000266.1:324352-846730 GCA_024734555.1 Trochalopteron elliotii
AGAAAGAGAGAAAGAGAGAAAGAGAGAAAGAGAGAAAGAGAGAAAGAGAGAAAGAAAGAAAGAAAGAAAGAAAGAAAGAAAGAAAGAAAGAAAGAAAGAAAGAAAGAAAGAAAGAAAGAAAGAAAGAAAGAAAGAAAGAAAGAAAGAAAGAAAGAAAGAAAGAAAGAAATCCTCTGCAGCCCAGTCCAGCACAGGGATAGGACAAACATGGATCCTTTCTGCAGCAACACTGATGTAAAATGATAAGGTTTATCTGTGAACTTCAGCTCAAATGCTGGGGCAAAGGGAGGAGAAAGAAGGGAAATGTGGGACCAGAAGCAAATTTTCAGTACTTCTGCATACTTTAAACCTTCACTGCTCAATAAAGAGAACTGTGTGTTTTTATTTCAAAAGACTGGAAAAGATTTATTTTTGTATGAGTCATGTTCACTTGGGCATCCTTTCTTTTGTTCATATAAAAATCCAAGAATCATCTTCCGAAATAAACATTTCCATTTTTTCAAGGGTCTTGTGCAAACTGCAGCACCCCTGAACTCTCTGGGATACACTAATTTTTAATGGAACTGTGTCTTGAGCAATCAGAATGAGCCAGATTATAGAACATTCCCCTTCCTTATGGTCTTTTGCCTTCTTTTTCTCCCCTCCTATCAGATTTCCCTCTGTATTTGAAATGCACTGTTGAAAACACAAAGGTTGAAAGGTTACACACTTGTCAAATTTGTTGTTAATATACAACACTTCATGCAATAAAAATATGCATCTATATAATATGCATATTTGTATGTTTAACCCCAACCAAAAAAAAAAAAAAAAAAAGCCATTTAAGACTAACACAAGCAACACCTTGCCCTAAAGTACAGAACTAGAAAAGAAGTTCTTCACTTCTCCACTTTTCATACTTCATATTCTCCTCAATCCCATCCTATTTGAGAAATCAACCACTGAATACACACTGAGGAGTTTTATTCCTCCCTCTTTAGTACTCCCATCACCTGAGAATATTATTGAGAAGTGCCCAGGTGTGGATGCCCTGGCCAGCAGACTATAGACTTTTATAACAAGATATCACTACTCCTGTCCTAATTCACTTTGCATAAAGAAGTTAATGGCTCACTGAACTGGAAAGGACAAACAGATTACAAATGAAATCAATCTAATCAGCTAGAAAGGAGACCTTGGTTCCAGTCTCAATTTTGAAGGCCTTCATAAAAGTTCAGTGAATAATATCAGTACAGAAAGAGTCCCTAAGGATATGTCTACAAGAGACCATGTTGGTGGGCTATGTAACAAAACTTTAAAGACAAGTCTTAATAATATCAATTATAAATATTTCTAGTTAAAATACTATTTTTTAATGCTTTTAATTTTGTTCCTACTTTATCACAAAGCCAGAGAGAAACTTGATCTATTTATTCTTCTTTCTAGCCGTGAACAGGGTGGGTTTTGAATAAGATTTGTAAGAAATTCAAAACAAAACCTAAACCCTTGAAACTGTAATTTTTTAATGATATACAGGTTGAAATAGTACCTAGTAATAAGGAATGTAAAAAATGTTATGATTTGTTTCTGGGGTAAGATGAGCAAAACTGACAGGTGGAGAACTGTAATGCTGCTGACTTAAGGTATCTATTTCTTAAAATTTAGATTTACAGAAATGCCAAGGAAAAAGAAAACTTATTTAAGGACACGTATGTGTGTAAAATCTACATGAGAGAGATTCAGACAACACCTAATGTATGAAAAATCACCTGCATATTTTGAAATAGCTTCACTTACTTATTTAAACCTATTGCCTTTTACAGTCACGATAGTTTATTTACAGCTTATCAATGTCTGACATCACTGGTGTCTGCACTGGTTCTTCAGACCCCAGCACAGCAATATCAATTACTGGCGTGGGCTTCAAACTTTAAAAATTCTTTGTGACTTCTATAGTATAATTGCCAGTGATATCTACATTTACATGAAAAATTAATATAACTTCATCAAAATAGAGTAAGTTGTAGAAGAATTGAATTTATTTTTTTTTTCTTTTGCATAACACAAAATAGGTTGATTGTGCTGTCATGTTAAGATGCCAAGGATTTTTATATGGTTGGATTATAAAGTGGCTAAAGCTGAATTTTTATAGCTGTTACATTATTATATTTTAACCATACATATATTTATCTTTAAAAAGGAAAAAATACTCCTACAGCTGATGTTTACATCCCTTTTAAAATTCCTTTTCATTTATGTTCAGTCTCCAGACTCCCTTAACGTTCCAATATTCAGTGTCAGAACATGAAATCTTTTCTTTTCCTGAGGTCAGCTGATGCAAAAATAAGAAGAAAATGAAACTCTCAGGTTGCTCTTCTCAGTATAGAAGACAGAACAATTATTTCTGTATGAAATCCTCTTGGCATTATTTAACTCACATATAAAGGCACTGCAGAATACTCTTGATAGCTCATGAAGAGCAGATCCCAGCTAATTTTTGTAGGTGAACAACACTGAAGAACAACCATTTCTATTGTTTATAAAAAGAAAAATCTTGGAAATAAGACCAGCTAACCTTGCAGGAAAATTAAGGTGTTATTGCATCAGGAGAGGTTTAAAATGGATATTAGGGGAAAAAAGAGTAGTCAGGCACTGGAACAGTCTACCCAGGCAAGCAGTGGAATCACCATCTCTGGAAGTGTTCAAAAAACATGGATGTGACACTGAGGGATGTGGTTCAGTGGTGAATGTGGCAGTGCTGGATGTAGGGGTGGACATGATTTTAGAGGTCTTTCCCAAACTTAACAATTTTATGATTCAATAATTATTCGGATTCCTAAAATAGCTTACACTGAATTTTGAAAACTTCTGTAAATACCCTTTACTTTCAAAGTCTCTTGAACATAGTGAAAACCAACCTAACACTGTGTCTTACAAAAATTGTTTTGCAGTGTGAATCCACACACAAAGATTTGTTTTCAGTTTAGTGTCACCTGGTTGAATGAAAGTAAAAACAGTGAATATTTCACTTTTTTAAAGCATCTTTTCTGTATTCTGCAAATTTTAGCCTTCATTTACAAATGATGTTCTAATTAGTTTTTCCATCCGACACTGAGACATGAAGTCATACAATCTATTGCTCTTCTAACTCAACCCTTTTCCACTCAAATGGGATGCTTTAAAAAGAGAGAACATTTTTAGTGGATTTTACACTATTGAACTAAAGTAATACACAAAACAAAACAAATTAAAAAAATCAATGTTCTACACGATACTAATTAAGCCACCCTACGCATTTGCAGGTAGTCTGATTATTAGTGTGATTCCCTGCCAGTGAATTCTAACTGCTAATACTGAATTTCATGGTAAATATATTAGTTAATGAAGAGACAAAATTAAGACCTGTGAAAAATTAACTGGAAAAAGAACTACAAAGATTCTAATATTTACTAAAACCTTTAATTCTCACAGAATACTTTCACTGTTTGTACTGGGCTTATTCACATGTCTTACTCATATGTCTTAAAGTAAACTGAGAAAACTGGTTCATTGCATTTGGACAGGCTACCAGCTGTTAATAATGCAGAGCTCATTTTATGGCATTGATAAGAAGCCAAATATCCTTTATGAAGAGATGATAAAGTATATTATATTCTATTCCATTTTATTTATTATTACGAAGCTGGACACTTATACCTTATCTTTCCTTCAGTATAAAAGCTGAACCTTGAGGCTTTTTTAGCTACATCTATTTTTTTGGTTCTGACATTCTGCATTCCAATCATACAAACTTTCAATGTCGTTTATTCTAATTAATCTTAGCAAATAATAGTCATCTCAAATGGCCATAAAAGCATCTGTTTTATTCATAATCCGAATAGGAACACTAGAAGATAACAAAAGGGAGCAACATATAAGTAACCAATATGTAAATAACTTTATGAATAGTGAAATCTTACTTGGTTATGAATTGTATCCATTCATACATGTAGCCTGATGTCAGACTAGCCCTGTGAAGGTAAATTGTTCTCAGCAAAGCCAGAGTCATATAACTGTTAACCTGCTGATTCCATGGGTGTTAATTCACATTTGTGTTTGCTCTTCCTTTCATTCCTACACCTAACATATTCTCAATAAATCAGAGTCACAGAATGGGTGAGGCTGGGAGGGATCACAGTGGATTATCTGGTCCAACCTCCTTCAAGCATCCACCTGCTCCATTGTGGGTCACCTCCAGAGGCTACGGGTGGATCTCAGCATCCCATGGACCTCCATGGGCTGCAGGGGCACCGCTGCCTCTCCATGGGCTGCACCATGGGCTGCCAGGGGATCTCTGCCCCAGCATCTCCTCTTCCTCCTTCTTCACTGACCTTGGTGTCTGCAGGGCTGTTTCTCTCACAGATTCTCACTCTGCTCTTCGCTGGGCTCAATTAGTTCTGCACAAGAGTGTATTTTTTTCCACCTCCTAAATGCAGGAACTGTTCAAGATATAGTTTTCTTCAATCTGAGGTGTGCTTTTACAGTACCTTTTGTAGTAAACTTTTAAAAATGTTAGCATGAAACCAACAAATGCTTATAATGTGAAATTCCCAAACAATTCAGGTTCAAGAAAAAATTTTAATCTTTCAGTTTGTCTAGTGACATGAAACTGTCTACTATCTTCTCAGGAAATTTCAAAAGATTATTTAATTAACACCTGAAGATCCTCAAAAAGACAAAACACTGAGTGAATACTAACAATTTCACTGAACAATATTTATGCTGTATAACACTTTGATTCCTCCATGCAAAGCTTCTCTTTCAGTAACTGGTTCACCAGAAGTAGAAGAATTTTTCTGATTAAGAACTTAGAATCCAAACTGTCAGCTGAGTTAAAAATCATTGTGAAGTTTCCAGAAGAAAAGTTTCAGAGGAAGAACATCTAGATATAAAAATACCCTCCTCAGGCAAACAATGTGTTCTGTTAAAGATTATGGCTGCTATTATCTCTATTTAATCAATAGTTCAAAACCCAGTTTATATTATATTTCCTCAGATTAAGAAGATATATGTAAACTGCCCTTTCTTACCTATGTAAATGAATATAGGGTATTCTAGGAAAGTTTTTCATCATTCAGACTACTGTGGTCCAAACATTCTAAAGCTAAAAATTGCTCAGAGAAGATCTGAATAGATTTGATCCAAATCAGGGAAAAATAAAACATTTTAGATCAAGTAAACTTTAGAAATTCTTATTACCTTGTACAGAAAAAAAAAAAATCAATCAACTCTGACCTTGCAAAGGAAGTGCTAATCAAATGTAGGATGGTATAGACTATGAACTTATTTTAAAGGGCATATTTGATTCCACATGAGGTTCTCATCTAGACTCTGTCTGTCAGATTTGCATCTGTGATTAAACATTCAGACTAGCTGAGAGTGTCTTAAACACAAGGCTGGATTGTCAATCTCTTTTTGGTTTAGGAAATATTTAAATATTTCAGATGTGTTAAGCAAATGGCCAGAGTGAAACCCCTTCAGAGTATTATAATTCTTGAGGTTTCTTTTTTTCTTTTCTTCTTTTCTTCAATGCAGAGGTTACCAGAATCGACTCTGATCACAAAATTGGTCCCTTCTCCTAAAATCTGTCTAAAAGTCTCTTTTCTATCAAAAGTAAATGCAGATCTTAGCAGTCATTCTCTGATAATGTTATATAAAATAGAGGACTCATGTTTGCAGAGCAAGTACCCCTCAGTCATCTTGCTCCCAAGGGGAGGATTGAGGAGTGACAGATCAAAGGAAACATATTTTTAAACATGTTGTAATGAAGAGAAACATCTGCCCTTTCTTACCTTTGTCTTTATAGTACAGAGAATCCTACTAAAAGCAAGATTCCCACATATTACTTAATAAAGTATCATTTCTAGCAGAATGACAGAAAAAATATTAGACCTTAAACGAGGGGGAAAAAATGAGGTCAAATGCTCCCCACAGTTATAACCTTTGTCTCTTTCATGCTTTTGAAGTCATTGCTGAATACAAGGTAAGTGATGAATTAGAGGGTTTCATTTTTATTATAAAGTCACATGATGGGCTTATACTTGAAAATGTAGATGGATTCTTAAAATTGTGGAGAATGAATCCCTATTCTTCCATCCTAATAGTATCTTAGCAAATGGAGTAGTTAAAAAAATTACTGTACTCAAGATCAGAGAACTGTATTTTTACCCTTTTCATACTGCCTTTATGACTTTAATAAGAGAAGTTATGACAGTAAAAGACACTATCTCTTATAAGGACTGTCTCTGCTATGAAAAAGGTCTGAGAAAACTGGGATTGTTCAGCCTGGAGAAGAGAAGACTCCAGGGGGACTTTATTACAGCCTTTCAATACTTACAGGGGACTATATGAAAGATAAGGACAAATATTTGTAGTTATAGAACAAGGGGTAATGGTTTTAAACTAAAAGATGGTAGAGCCACACTAGCTATAAGGAAAAATTTTTTACAGTGAAGGTGGTCAAACATTTGAATAACTTGTCCCAGGTCATTTAAATGTCCCCTCCAAGTCCAATTAGTCTATAATAAAGTAAGATAGAACTGTTTGGAAAGATGGGATTTTTCACATGGAATTTAAAATCAATGAATCATTAATAAAAATGCAAATGATCCAGGACATGTAACAGTGTACTGGGGGTGATTTTTGGGAAACTAAAGGCACAGACTTTAGTGCTAGGTTTCTTTCAAGGGATGCACCAACAGTCAACATTCCTGTGCCTCTTCATCATGGCTTATGGATGATTTAGTGTCACTCGCCCATCTGTGCATGGGCAGCCCTCCCCACAGCTCTGCAGCAAGATTTTGTTCCCTCCTAGATCACTGCTTCTCTTTCTGTAGGCCATTAACTCCAAGCAGCATGCTTCAGTGAGCAGAGTATTCCTTCCTAATTACTTCAGTCAGCTCATGAATGAAAATACACTCCTTCTTGTTGAGACAAGGGTTGCAGGATTTTTATCTCCTTAGAATACCATCTAAAATACGCCCCTCACTTTGGCCACTTTCATCATCAGTAATTTGAAGGCCTACAGAACTAAAATATTTATTTGTTTAAATCTTGATGACAGGTGAGCATCTCTTTGATGGACAGATCAAAAGATCTGCAGAAACACTCATCAGTTCTACTTAATTTTAGCCAGAATCAAGTTTAGCTGCTATTGCTCTTTAATGACTGAGTATGGGAGCAGAAGAATAATTTATAATGTCAGGAAATGAAATAAGAATAGTTACTTTAGAAGTGCAAATTTAATGCTATCCCATAAATCTACAGACTATAGCAGAAGTGTTAATAGTGTTTTATAGAAGTTAGAGCTACTTTAGCAAAGCATTTGGTACTGTTTGCCAGTCATCTCTTATTCAGACTCACAAGATAAAGACTGGATTGATGGTCTGGGAGCCAAGTGGGAAGCTGGGTAACATCATACTCAGAGAGCGATGGTCAGTGGGTTTGCTCAGGCTGGCAACCTGCCACAAATGTGATCCTTCAGGGATCAATACTGGGCTCCACAACATGAAACCTGTTCATAAATCATTGGCATGTTGGGACTGAAAATATTCTCACCAAGTCATCTGGTGACATTGAACTGAGGGATGAGGTGGGCATTTCAGAAGGGAGAGATATCTTACTGGGAGAACCAGGCATGTTGGAAAAGAGTAAGATAACCAGAACAGAACAAAGTGTAACAAGTGAGAAAAGGGCTACCTAGGGGTCCTGGTGGACAAAAAGCTGCAGATGAGTCAGCAGTGCACCAACATGTCCTGGGCTGCATCTGCAGGGACATTGCCAGCAGAGATAGAGATAGAGATGGGATCATCCCCCTCCACTCAGCACTTATCAGATCACATCTGGAGCACTGTGTCATCTTCCTGTCCCCACAATTCAAAGCAGACAAGAACAGGCTGGAGTTGACCCAAAGAACAGCCATGAAGATGGTCAGAGAGCTGGAGAACTCACCTATGTGTAAAGACTTAAGACATTAGGTATTTCCTCCATTTCTCAGGAGGGACTTCATCACAGCACTCCAGTACTTCAAAAGTAGTTTCAAAGAGGGTAAAGGCTCTCTTTTCACAAAGAAATCACACAAGAGAAAATAAGGGACAAGCAGTCCAGATTGCACCATGAGAGGTTTCATGTTGACAGAAGTTTTCTTTGCAGCAAGAAAGACTAATCACTGGAACAACTTCCCTAAAGATGTGGTAAAATCCCCATCTCTGGAGGTTTTTGAGATATGACTGGACAGGATGCTAGATAATTTACACCTAAGCTCCCCTTCTTATGCAAAATTTGCCTTAGATATCTTGTTTCCGTACTTACTTAGTTTATTGAGTTTGCCTGAGGCTCCTGATGGTTGAAAACCCCATTTTAGACCCTCATATTGGCAATCAGTGCAAGTGTATAATGTAAGACAGAAATTTCCCTATTTATTGGCGAGAGGATTTCTCTTCTGTTCTCTGTGACGTTTTATTCTGTGAAAGACAGTTTTGATATTGTTGCATACCTTCATTGTGTTAATTTGACACAAATCGGACAAGAAAAAAGTGCTTTTTATTTCTATAAGACAGGTTCTAAAAGCTTTTCTACATGCCAGATGTAGAGATTTCAAACTAGCTTGGAGGTTTCTCTGAAGAAATAGAAGTAAGGAAATAATTTTCTATCGAGATTTGAGGTTGCAAAAGTTGCAAACTGTATGTGCTGGTCTGGAACTACAACTCAAACAAGCATTAATTTTAAAGAGAATGTTGAGTCATAAGGATGAAACCGCCTCCTCAATTCCATTTTAAATCAAAGCAGCCAGATTGGTGCAGTGACCATCGGTTGTGAAGATAGTAACTGCAGTTTATTTTGAAGAAAAAAGTCAATGGAAAATCAAACAACTTCCTGTGCAAAAGATTTCAGAACAGTTGTTGTTTTGCAAGGCTTAAGGTTAGCTGATTTCCCCAAGGCCAGAAAATGTAAGCTAGATATCAGATTAAAAGTGAGAAGGATGAGAATTATGTCTTACCCTAGAGTATCTGTCCAATGCCTATTTAATATTTACTGTGGTGGTCCAGCGTCCGCCTTGCTCGGCTAGCCCCGGGACGCCGCCACAAACAGGTGGTCCGTGCCTGCATCGAGGGCAGGTGTGCAACGATGGAGAGGAGCAAATGAAAGGAGGGACTCTTGGGGGTGAAACAGAACAGGAGTTTATTGGGCAGGGAGCCCTCACCTCACTGCCAGTGCCCCAGGAGAGACAACCAGCAGAGAGGGACAGCACCTTTTAAAGGGGGATGGGTTCCAGGGATGGGTTACAGAAGGCACGAATAGGAGCAAACTGGGGAGTGGCTGATCACATAACTGACATATACAGTAACAAACCAAACGGGAGTGGGAGGGGGATGACTGGATCCTGCCCAATCACTCGACGCCTCTCCCTGAAATTTCCAGACTCAGGGAGAGGCCCCGGGATGATGGACAGGACCAGGGGGATACATAATACAAGATTGACAACTAAAGGGGGAACCAATCACAGGGCAGTTGCTGGGGAAAGGTATGGGGGAGGGTTACACACAACATGGGGTGTAGAGGAACAAAATGGAGTCCAAGGGAACAAAATGGAGTACATATAACTGAAGTATACATGGAACACATCTAAAACTCAAAAACACACCACCACAATTTACACTCATGTAGTGCAAAGGTAAAGACAGCATATCTCTGTGCTAAGATTTAACATTAAGATTATTTCGCATACTTGCAGACAGACCCTGTGGAAATTCCATGTGACAAGAAAGACAGATATCCTGTTTTCCAAAATTCAGCTTTGCATTAGTCACTCACCACTTCTGAGAACAACAAGGGCTAATTAGCCTTCCTTGATTTTGCATCTGCCAAATGTACAACCAGATCCATTCAAGGGGAGAGTCTTCCTTTTCCTCTCTTCTGGCCCTCAGTGTACTTAAAAATATTGTTACAAGTCACTCAACAGTAGAATATAACATGCTGGTCTTAGAAACAGCATTAGGATTTTTGATTTTCAATAAATGTATTTCTAAAAAGCTACTGTGCATGCTTTTTTTTTGCATGATTTGGGGGATTTTTATTTCAGTATTAGTTCACAGTTGCTACAATATTTTTAAATTGGTTTCAATTTTGCTTAGGAACAACATCCCAAAGCATACAAAAAAGCCAACAGCAACTAAAAGTTGCATACAAATATTATACAAATTCGGGAAAACAAAATATTTTTGACACCTGTTTAAAATTTTTTTTAGTCACCAGAATACTTTCAGGATTGTCTCCGCTAGTCAATATTTTTTATTAATGAACCATAGCACCATAAAATGTTGCTTAGAACATTGATAATCTCTGTGTGGATGTAGCTCAGCTCCACAAGCAAAGTGGAACTGTGACCTCTCTCTACTAGATGGATGATGTTTGCATTTTTAACTGCCACGTACTGAAAATCTTCAGGGGTGGAAGAGCCATGATTTCTCTTGGAAATCTATTCAGCACTGCACTTCTGGTGACAAGACATTTTCTGTATTTGAGTTCCCAAGCCACTTCTCATACAACACTTGAGTTTGTTACTGCTGAGAAGAGCTTGGCTCCATCATCTTTGAAATTTCCCTTCAAAGGAATTTAAGGCTGTTTGTCAGAGGAAACAATGAGGAAACAAATCCCTTCATTTCTTCTCAAGGCTGGTGTGTTCTAGGCTCTTGATCATCCCGTAGCCCCTCACTGGATGCTTTTGAGGATATGCCCAGCTGCAGCATCCACAGTATAGCCTCACTAGGGCTGTACAGAGTGTGCAGAATAACTTCCCTCACATTCTGTTCTCTTGGATCTGCAGCATCAATTTCAAGCCATAATTAGATGTGTAGAAATATATAATTTGTAACAAATATTTATAGTAACTCTAAAAGAAATATTTTAATTAGACTGAACAAGAAGACAGTAGAAGCAAAAAACAGGTCATCTTCATAAGGAGTAGTTGGCTTGGTCCAAAGAGGAATTAGGACCCGAAGGCTTAACTACTAGATAGGTTTATTTACCGGAGGAACCCAGGATATACGCAATGAATACAGACATGAATACTATGTAACTAAGAAGACAGCCAAAACCCATACTCAGATATATGATTTCAGCATGAAACATCAATATTACCATAAAAATCAAGATATAGAGGTTCCATTCAACTTCTCATTAAATTCTTCTTAACTTTTTTTACAAGAGTTTCATAATGAATGCATAGTGAATTGATGCCTATAAGTACTAACTTCATTTTTACAAAACAAAGAAAATAAAATATTACATCAAGTGTATTTGCCACATAATCACAAGAAGGATCATAAAATGAATGAATTTCAAGAATACAGGTACTCATCTGCTGACATTTTGTTATACATCAGCAGAGAATGTACAGCAAATCCAATCAAAGAGCAGAAACAAAAGCCTTGAAGATTAATTAGATTTTCAAATTGAGTTCCAGAAATTCAGTTTCAAAAGAAAGCAAAGTATCCTCTTTATTCACCTCTGTCTTTTCTCTCATGCTACATGAATTCCTCAAGGTTGCTTGTTGCTATTTTAAACTAATAATTTCTTGTAGCTGCTCTGCTACACAAAAGAAACAGGATACAAATTAGTATAACTTTCCTTCACTTACTTAACTTCACTGTACTAGATTCAGTACTAAAATGTTATCCCTAGATAGACCAGAAAGGCAAGTCTTGCTGAAGTTATGCTGCCCTGAAAAAGAGGAAAGACTGATTATGACAATGGAAGACCAATACTTTAATTAAGTTATTAACTGCTTATATGTCACACTAAAATGATCTACAGGAGAAGAAAAATGTATTAGATTTGGCAGATTAACATTAGAATACTAACACCTAGCTTGAAAATGAATTTTTCCCATGAATTTTGTGAAGACTTCTAGTCACACCAGTTGTTATCTTAATTCAATTGATCCTCCTCACAAAAAGAAGAAAATAAAGCAAATTTTTTTAGAAATCAAATTATTTACCATAAAAATAATAAAAATACTCTGAACACTGTAGGCAGAAGCAGTACATTGTAAAATTTTAATTTCCCATCATTCTGTTTTTTTCTCAGGAGGTTAAAAAGTTAGAAGTAAGATAGGTAGTTATGTTCATTTATGTTAGTATAGAATGCTGAAGAATCTTGTCTTACTCACCCCTGATATATTGCCTCTTCCACGTTTTTCTCTATTTCTTTAGATGTTTAATGTTGATAGATATTGTTCTAGGTTGTCTTGCAGTTGACAAAAAGATCTACATTTTAGGAGTTTTGAGGAAGGTGAGCATGCATTTTGTGATCTTATGCCTCTGAAAGTGTCTATTAATCATTATATTTGAAAAAAATTGAAGACTGTGTTCATGTATTTTATGAAGTTGCTGTAACACTCTGGAATTTCAGAATATTTCAAGAATGTGCATAACAGTCTGGAAAATAAGACTTAGCCTTTTGGACTCTCATTAAAGAATATATTTCATTAATAATTCTGAGCTTATTTCCTTTCTGTGCATTACCAGAAGACAAATGTATGGTTGTCTTTATCTCAATGAATTTCTAGGCACCTAATTAATTTGTTGGCAGCCTAGTTTTATTTAACCATTCTTGTTAAACAGTATTCCTTGCTTAACAAGAAGCAGCCTTCCTTCCAATGTATTTCACAGCAAATTTTGCAGGCTGGCCATTAGTTCACACTATGAATGGGCTTCAGTCCTGAACTGTTGAACAGAATGTTGAACAGAAATGTGTCTTGAATTAGTGTTCAAGTAACAGGATTTGAGTTTGTGGCTGGTTTGGAGGATGAAAAGTAAATACACATATATAATATGCTCTCCATGGTTCTGGGTTGTGTACTTTTAAATGTAACTTTTTTTTCTCGAAGTGAAACTTTTTTTTTGTATAATATTTTGTTGTGTTAATACTATATAGTACAGTACTATATATATACATACTATGTAGTATGTTTTGTTAATACTACTGTAATACTGTACTATACCTGAACTTGATTAATGGAGCTGCAGGATCAGAGAATAGTTCTTGGAAAAGATTTTTGAAGGTCATCTAGTCTGATTCCCTGCTCAAGCAGCACCTTTTCCAGTCCATTTTTTATATCCTGCCCTGAGGCTGGGGTAATCCAGGACTTGTTAATAGATCTTTGGGACAGATTAGATTCCCAGATTAGAGAAACGACACTCAAAGACCAGTATATACAGATATATATGTATATTATAGGGTAGGTTGTTTTAGAGCAATTTTGTTCCAATGGAAAGGAGCTATGCAGCCATTTTGGTTATCTATAGAAATGAAAAAAAGTTAAAAAAAAACCAAGTCAAGGCAAGGCAAGGAAGAGAGAATGAAATACAGAGAGAAAGAAGGGTAAGAGCAGATTGTAGAGGGGAAAGACATCACCATTTGTGGATGCAGCAATGAGACCTGCATGATGCAATTTCAGTGTCCTTTTGCCAAAGTGATTTGTCTTGGTTTGTCAGGGGTGTGGGAAGTTCCCAAAATATAAAGTTCAATGGGTTAATATAGGTTCAGGTGGGAATGCCTAGGTATCTCTCCTCAGGGGGGAAGTTTTACATTGTCTGATGCAACACTGTGGGTCTTCCACAGTCCTCTGCTGGAAGGCCCCAGAAATGAGACTGGGGGCAGTTTGATGGTTGTTGGTGGTCACAGATGCTCTATTTGAACAGTGATAGATACATGAAAAGTTTCTTCCTTTCCCAAAGTTTGCCACAGTAGAAGTTTTGTTCAGATTCATCAGGATGTGTTAACCAGACCTTGCCCTGCAAGGCCTGGAATTAGCACCAGCCCATTGTTCCCTTCTGTGTTTATCTCAGGTTCTGGCTGTGGTGACTTATCCCTCCTTTGTCCTTGACAGCATTTGAGACAGGCAACTGTTCTTTTTATCTCCTTACAACAGTGCCCAGGACTGTGTCCAGATGGCTTTTGAGTGTCACCAAGGGTGGAGACCACAACCTCCCTGGGCAACCTGAGCCAGTGGCTCAGTCATCCACGCAGTAAAATAAAGATTTGGGAAGTTCATATGGAACCTCCTGTGTTCCTGGCTCACTGAAAAAAAGTCTGACTCTGTCTTTTTGCAGTATCCCTTCACGTACTTGTACATAAGGTCCCCCTGAGCCTTCCCTTCTATGACCTAAGCTGTCCCAGGTGTTTAGCTGATTTTACCTTTTGGGACACTGCATCCAACACTTCCAAAGTCTTCTTTATTTTTAGTTCAAAGTAAGAAAAAAATTTAAAGCCATCTCAAATGAGTTCCTTGAGATTTCCATTCTTCCATATCTGTGCACAGTATATGCGCACAATATTGATAATTACATTACAGGTCTTTTCATACATCTGAATTTTTTCCCATCAAAATGGAGACTGCTCACACAATTTCCCATTACAAATAAAGATCTCTCAACCATGTTACAACTCCACCTTTATTTCAATCCTTCTACTGCAGGGTATTAATTTTATGATCATTTAATTTAACCTTTTTGAGTGGGCCTACTGATACTACTTCTTCATATTTAGTAACATGTTTCTTAGCTGTGTTAGAAAGTTTCTGTCTGGGGGATTTTGGTATCAGGTGGTCCTTGTCGTCCCCTTCCAATGCAGAATATTCTGTGATATTCATTTTGTGACTTTCTAAAGCAAATGCATTAACAGAAACTTTGAGGTTTAAATTAAGAAAAAAAAATGCATTTTGGACAGATTCATTTTTTTGTTCATTGCATTGGGGGAACCTTGAAGTACAGTGCAGACCATACCCAAATTGGTCTGATAGAAACTTTCTAGCACAGTTTTGAGTATTAGAAAGCAGTCATTCTTTATTGCAGAATGCTGGTCACTCAGGGGATCCTTCTTCCATTCGAGTGCCCTGAGCACTGAGTGAATAGAGTTTTAACCATGCACACTGATTACATATTCATTAGCTATCGTCACTTCCTTTGACTTTATTTAACATAGTCACACACCTTATTGGAAGTCCTTATGTGGTTCTTTGGGGTCTGTCTTCATTGTCCAGTGTCCTTTTTAGGTAGCCATTCCTCAATCCTCACTTTTGAGTAAGGGCAATATCATTGTTTTGCACAATTTATGCGTTGTAAGGCTTGCAAAGCTGAGCTGGCATCCTGCTTTCATTTAGCATGGCTTTTGTTTGCCTAAGTTACATCCTTTATCTATTTCTACAAGGCTGTATTGCCCCTGATAAGAGTAAAATGCTGTTGTGTTCTACTATCCTTATGCTGTTCTGTTCTACCATCCTTATTGTGTCAGGTTCAACTCATAAGTGAGTGGCTTGTACAGGGATTGAGCCCACCTTAACCTCGGTGTTAACTGTCACATGCTCTGACCTACTGAACTAATCTTGTGTGAATATGTTGTTTTCAGCCTGCAAGGCAGTAGAAACAACACACAAATCCCCAAGTGTGTTTATATGGCACCTGTCAGGAAGCGAAATGTCTGTATTATAAACAATGTAGATTTTAAGCAACACTTTGCTTAGAAAATACCTGTAACATAGGTGTTGTCTACAACTGTGAAATTCCAAATGTCATCCCAAGTGATTGGCTTACTCCTAGTATTATCTGAAATGATGCTACCAAACTTGCTTGTTTTTCTTTCCAGGTGTTCTCCTTTGTGTTATACACCACAGGGGTAGTGGTCAATGGCTCAGAGTGATGCCATGGGCATCAGTGACCAGCGGTGTTGCTCAGGGTCTGCGTGTGATCAGTGTTATTTAATGTCTTCATTAATGACACAGATTAGTGTCATTAATTCTATTGAGTGTACTTTCAGCAAATTTGCAGATGACATCAAGCAGAGCAGGGCTCTTGACACACCTGAAGGATGGGATGCCATCCAGAGGGACTTGGACAAGCTCAAGAAGTGGCCCATGGCTAAACAGACCAAGTCCAAGGTTCTGTACCTGGGTCAGGGCAGCCCCCAGTACCAATCCAGGCTGGGGATGGACAGACCCAGAGCAGCCCTGGGAGAAGGACTTGGGGGTGCTGGTGGGTGAGAGGCTGGACATGCCCCAGCTGTGTGTGCTGGGAGCCCAGAACCCCCCGTGTGCTGGGCTGCATCCAAAGCCCCGTGGGCAGCAGGGCAGGGAGGGGATTCTGCCCCTCTGCCCCGCTCTGCTGAGACCCCACCTGCAGGGCTGCATCCAGCTCTGGGCTCCCAGCACAGCAAGGACAGGGACCTGATGGAGCCAGGCCAGAGGAGGCCCCAAGGGGATCAGAGGGATGGAGCAACTCTGCTGTGAGGAAAGCCTGAGAGAACTGGGATTGTTCAGGCTGGAAAAGAGGGGGCTTTGGAGTGACCTAATTGTGACCTTCCAGTGCCTGAAGGGAGGCCACAGGAAAGATGGGAGAGAAACTATTTACAAGGGCCTGGAGTGACAGGAAAACAGGAAATGCCTTCAAACTAAAAGAGAGCAGGTTTATAGTAGAGAGTACAAAAATTTCTTTCCTGTGGGGGTGGTGAGGCCTTGGCGCAGGTTGCCCAGAGAAACTGTGACTGCCCTATTCCTGAGAGTGTTCAAGGCCAGGTTGGATGGGGCTCTGAGCAGCCTGGTCTAGCAGATGTCCCTTCCCATGGCAGGAGGTTGGAATAAGATGATCTTTGAAATCTCTTCCAATCCAAATCAGCCTGTGATTCTATGACCCTATGATCCCTTTACACCCATTAGAATTGTAGCCAATAAGTGAAAGTCATGACACAGATCATCCATAATTTTTTGTTTTACTTTTAAATAAAACATTTTTAAGTATTAAGTATCAATATTTGTGGATATACAGACTAGAATATAGATGTGGATATAGGAACTAGAGAAAAGAATAGTTGCTTTTGGAGGGGATTTAGGATTTCTTCTCACTTACGCCACTCAATGTTCATTTAAAGTCATATAAGAGTGACATAACCATTTCAGAGGTGTATAGAATTGTAAAGCGATTTTTTTAAAAATGATGATGACTTTCAAGAAAAAATAAGAAAAAAATTGTATGTCTACAGAACAAATTTAACAAGTTCAGACAGCCATAGCAAATTCTGCAGATGCCTAAAACATTTCAGTTGAAAATTCCATATGCTTGATAGTTCAAAAAGAGAAAGCAGAGAAAATAGTTAAAACCCTCATTGTCATGAGCAGGATTGTGTCATATTTGCTGCTTTAACATTTTAAAACAAACTGCATAACTTTTTTTGAGATATACCCATTTCATTTCCAAGGCATGTGCCCTAGAATCCATATTCCTTTCCCTTATCTATGTATGTTTCCAAACAGAAGGAATTTTTATGCTCTACCCAAAAATTACCTTGCAGCTGACTCTGAGCACTATTCTAAACTTTTCCAGACACTCCCAAAAATCTTTCAGGTTATTTTTCTCCTAATCAAGTTAATGTTACCATCTGGAACATTCCCCACCATGTACCAATCATGGAAGTTTTGTGAATTTCATCACCAACACAGTCAAAGAGAGAGAGAAAACTTAAGCAAGAGTTGAAAAGTAAAATGCAAGCACTGCCCCAGAGCACTTATTTTAACCCTGAAGAGAATTCAAAAGTAGTTTCTGCTTTCATAGTTTTCTTTCAAGATAGCATTTGAGAATTCTACTATCTTTAAGCATACCAAATGTTAAGATAGAGCTCAGTCAAGCCAGGATTCTGCCCGTCATCTTAACAAGCAAACCATGCAATTAAATATTTTGTTGTGCATGTGTTGAATCACAGAATTGTAGAATGGGTTGGGTTGGAAGAGACCTTAAAGACCATTTAGTTACAAGTGCCTTGCCATAAACAGGGACACTTTCCAGTAAACCAGATTGCTCAGAGCCCCATCCAACCTATCCTTGAACATTTCCAGGGACAGGGCACTCATTGGGGCATGATGGCCCATTTTCTGGGCAACCTTGTTAGTGCAGGTATGTAGAATTTTTGCAGTAACAGCAGGTACCATGTCAGAGACAGAAATACCCCCTGTAGTCTTCTATTTTTTATAACTCAAGCAAAATAAATTCCCAGCTCCTTTGTTTTGCTGCAAAATCAAAAATGTTCTGAAGAAGCTAAAACATGATATTGCAAAAGGCTAGGGTTCAAACTGCAGCCCTGTTTTACTCACCTGGCACGGATTGGGGTGGGGTGGTTTTGGTTTCAGTTTTGAACTGCACACACTGTTAGCTTTCCTAATTCTGAGATATGTCAAGAACCCCTAGGAGAAGGAGTCGGAAATACTTATGTACCACTCTTGATATTTCAAATGTCAAGAGAAAGAAGAAAAAGTATGAATGCATTATCGTGTCTTACTAGTGCACTTTAAATCTCTTGCAGACACTACAGCTTAACAAAGCGAACAGTTCCACGCACTCTGCCAGTGCTTCTCAAGCTTTGTAGGTAAAGATAAAGGTCAGAGACAGTAAGATCTCAATTATCAAGGTCTCAATCAATCTCAAAAATCTCAGAGTAATTGAAATGGAGTTCCTATAAATTAACAAAATTACAGTGAAATGATAAATGCTTTTCTACCTTCTACTTAAGGCTTAGAAAGATTGATTTCTATCTCATATTGAGTGAAATGATTACTTCTTTTATTCATGTTTATATGTCTTAGGGGTCTAGGAAACCAAAACCATACAAAGGGTATATTACCTCTAAAGAGATATTATCTGAGCACTCTTCCTGAGATTTTTCAATGTGAGTGTGTAGTTTTTGATAAGACTTTTCAAACACAATATAAAACTTTGTGAAATCGTATTCAATTTAAGAACTGTCTTTTTTCAACTTATTTCCTATACCATCAGATTATTCCAAGAGAAAACTTAAGAAGTAAACTCTTCTTTTATTGAAAAAGTCTGACTCAGAAAAATGCTGCTCTTTGTGAAATCTCTTCGAAAATTGGGACTGGGTTCTATTCAATTGCTGCTTTTTGAAAATCAATACAGAATATACACCACCTGCTAAATCATTTATGATATAGGAAATAAACACACAGAGGAAAAAAAAAAAGAAACCAAACACAAAAAAATCACAGAAGAAAATTACCTGAATGTTTTGCTTGGGGCAATGTTTGAAGTAGTCAAAGTTCCTTCTTTAAAGCAGAGACTCTTTTTAATTTTTGGTTGTGTTTGTATATATAAAAGGACTATGCAGAGTACTACATATATTTCTTGAAAATGTCCTTGAGTTGTCATTTAACAGATGCAGCTCCCAAAAAATGTTCACTACATGCTCCCATTAAATTCACTGGGTGGAAAAAAAAACAAAACAAAACCAAAACCTCACATATTATCAATGGAAAGAAAATGAAGGCAGTGCAGTTATTTAAAAAAAAAGTAATTATTTTGAGTGATGTGAAAGGATTATTCAGTTTTTATTTATAGTATAGTGACTACTATAGACAAATAGACTCTGAAAAAAAAAACACAACAGACTGCTTTAACAAAAGTGATGTTCTTGGGTTTAGTCTGTAATCAAAGATAAACAGAGGTCTACATTAATCTTTGGCACTTACATGCCTTAATTACTCCTCACCATAATTAAAATTATTTTCTCCCACAGACCTTAAAACCACAGAAGTTATATTTGGTGAACTGTGTTGTTGTTCCAACCCTGTGATTTTAGTTTTGTGTCAAGCATCTCTGAACTGGGTACTGCTTCTATTTCCACTCTTGAGTCACAGCCTGAAAACCATTTTCTAATACTTTTTCCCTCAAAATTGATGAAAGTCACAGCTATACTCTCATTAATAGTAATGTAAAGCTGAAATTCTTGGGTTTTTATTCATTTTTAAATTATTTTATGTTGCTAACACATTCAGAAAATTTAGAATTGACGCTACTGAATGATTATTATCATTATTATTATAATTATTATACTCATTATTATTAATAGTAATAGTAATAATATTAGTAATACTACAAATAACTGCCATCAGGCTGGTAATTAACAGCTCTAATTTCAACAATCTGTGAGGAAATGGGAAGGCCTCATTTAATGGTTTTAATTCTGTCTTAATAAAAAAAAGTGAGAGAAGAGGTTTCACCTGGTTATCTGTGTATGATTCACTGGCTGTCTCATTAAAATTCCAAAGAATTTTTGAGGTAACAGACAAAATTAGTTTTTCTAGCAAAATGTCCCTGAAGTAATTGTAGCCCACCACATTTTTTCACAGATATTTTCAAGGGACAATTCATCTCTAAGTCAAATACCTTTAGGGGTCTGACTTTTTGAATGGATAAGGGGGTGGATCATTTCACCCTATGCTCATGAAACAATAATGTAGCTACAATTATTTTGGATCTTTAAGCCCTTAAATTTTTAAAAGTAATGTGTAGGCACCTGAGCAGCAAACCTCTAAGGAAGCAGCTTGAAATCTTTGACTGTAGGATTTGAGAGAAGCTTTTGAACCCTTTGAAAGACTCAGCTGGATATCAATATTCTTTTTATCAAACTTTCTGGATATGGCTTTCTTTTCTAGTAGGGAAAAACACTTTGGCAATTGCTCAACTCTTAGCAAATATTTAAATTACAAAGGCTTCACTCTGCTCCCTCAATAGGAACGCATTCCTGAAATGCAGTTGTCGAGCTCAGTCATTTGGGGGCTACTTTTTTTCTTCTTTCTTTTCCTTGTCAATTGTAACTCAGATTAAATTCCATTTGGTGAATGCTGTCAATAAAAGAGAAAGCACTCTTATTAATGTATACTAGTAATAAGTAAGATCCTTACTCATTCTTCCAGACACAGTATGATAATAGTTATTTTAAAGAATGAAAGGCTGCCAAGTCAGAAGAGCAATGAGGTTGGAAAAAACTAGTTTTAAAAATTATTTCATACACTTGAAAATTTTTCCAAGTGTGAGTTATTATTTGAGAGGAGAAGGGCAGTGAACTTCACAAGACTAAAATCATGTCTGATAAGAGGATTACCCATTGCCAACAAGGCCATGAACCCAACAATTAAATGAGAACAACTAAAACAAAATTAATTTCACAAATTAACTAATTTACTTGTAAATTTCCAATAACTATGTTACATATGCTTGAACAGAAATATGTTGCATTTGTTAAATATGTCTCTATCTGAGATGAAACACCACTATATTTTCAGTTGTTTCCTAAACTGGGGCTGCTCAGAATTTTTGACTTTCCTAGTCTACTTATACTTTATATTGTCCAATCTCTTCATACTTTATTTTCAGTCAAATCTTTGGAAGAATTAGACACAATAATTAATTACTATTAATAATCATTTGTCTAAAGAAAGTGAACATAATAAAATTCAATTTTTATCTTCATTAATCTAACTCCATTATTTGGATATAAATAAAAATATCACATATTAATGGGAAAATGGACTGGTCATAAACCAATGAATTTGTTATTGTTAATTGGATAAGCATGGGATTGTTTCAAAACACAAACAAAGAAATCAAAAACCAAGCAAACAAACAGTACCAAATCCAAAACCACAGTTCTTCAGTAAAGGAACTTCAAAAAAAATCCAAGGTTATATTTTTCCTAAAAGTGACCACTGAATACAACCTGAGAAAATTCCTGAAATATTTTTTCTCAAAATTTTTTTGGTTTGGTGAAAACTAGCAAAAAATTGTTTAAAATAGGAACTTTTCAATTCCTTTCCATTTAAGTAAACACTGATGAAGGAGGAGTGTTTCGTATATGATGGTTCTAACAAGTCATGCGATAACTACCTGATTATGATATCAAATGAGTCATTAAAATTATTTTATATTTTTATTTATTTTATATAAATTAGGAAAGAGAGCCTGTCAGAGTTTTAGTCCTGTAAGTCTGTTTCTAGTGCTAGTTAAAATGTCAAGGCTGTAAAGTTTCCTTCTTTTCATGATTCTCCCATATATTGTTGGATATACACATTAATATATATATAATATATTTTTATATTCTGACAATTTTTTAAATTTGTTCCATGGGGAAAATATATAGTTATACATAATTTAAAAAAGAACAAACACACACACACAAAAAGAAAGAAAGAAAGAAACAAAAACAAAAAAACAAGCAAACCTCCAAGCATTTTTTCTATTGCTGTTTTGTGCAAATCAGACATGAGAGAGCACTTCCTTCTCTTTCAGGAAATATTTTCCTTATCCACTGTATTTTATTGCCTCCTGTGCCTGCTCTTGATATCTCATCCCAAATTCAATGAAGAAACACTCAATCAGACTGTAAAATAATAGGGACTGTATTTCTGTGATAAGAATGAAATAGAGACCTTGTACCTCAGATAATTAAAAAAGAAAGTATTTGCTCAATTTTGGAAAGATTTTAGGATGATGACTCCAGGTATTAATTTCTCATTTTGAAATCAAATTTTCCTTTGCACAGTACAAAAAGTGGCCTATTTCTAGTGGCAGTCCTAACCTAAGAAAAGAAAAAAAAAAGGTTAATTTTAGCTTTTTTTGGTATTTCCTGTTTTCTCATCTAAATTGTTTTTAGCATTGTACAGAATTATTGTATCATAACCAAAGCTTTGCACCCTTCAGCTTATGCTTTCAAGGCTATTTGCCCAAAGGAAAATAACTAACCATAAATCTCCCCTATATGAACATGACCCCTTTATTTCATAAAACACGAGTATCCCTGAATTAATTTTATTCTTACTATCTCAAGCCAAGACTTATACCATCAACGATCAGAGAGTGACTACTTAGTGAGTAACCTAAAGAAACCAAGGTATGTGCAACATGTGATAATTGACAGAGAAAACACAGAAGGATACTAATATTTTCATTACCTGATAGTCATATAGGAAGTCCTCTTTTGGGCTGAAAGGCTTTTTCCCAACACTAAACCACTAAACCTAATTGTGATTCCTTAGGAGGCGAGGTGATTTAAGAAGAGGGAGAAAATATAGCATGGCATGTGACAGGGAATAAAAAAAAAATAGTCTCACTTGAGAGTAAAAGGGATCTTTAAAAGTAGACAATACAGTTTCTATTATGAACAGTGATTAAAATTTCAGCTATGAAACCGATTTTTTTTTAAATAAATACTATAATAAATTCAGTGGAAACAGAAAGTATTAGACCACTGAGTCTACAACTTGAAGTATCTTCACAGACCCATAGCAGAATCACAAGTGATAGAAATGTCTCAATTGTGTAATGATCCATCCTCCTTGATCTTGAAAAACTGCATTTACTTCACCAATAAGAGCTAAATTCAAATATTAAGCTTTAAAAGAGCACTGAAATTTAATTGTCTGCACCTGACATCTAAGTTTTTTAGACTGTCAGTTCCTTTTGTTTTACCTCTCACAGAATTTCTACTCCTTTTTTTCTTTGTTCTGTACAAAGACCTTTTATTTATCCAGTTTCCAATTTTAATTTTAAACTTTTCTTCAGTGCTATTGACTAGTATTTGACACTTTGTTCCTTAGACCAATTAGTGTCTGAGACTTTAAACAAAGAAAACAGGCTTTTATAAGCTGTTGTGGTTTATTTTTTTCCCTTCAGTGCAGTTATAGCAGGCAGCATATGTCACGTCTTAGTAATTATATAACAGGAAAAAAAAATATTTAAAGCTGGAAGACAGCTATAATAACAACGAAGAACAACTAAACTTTCAACAGGACTCTAAGACTACTCTTGCATGATTTTAAGATGGTCAGGAAGTCACATAGGTAAATAGCAAAGGAAAATACATTGTGTAATAGGGATGTTGTGATTCTTCTCTCCATTTTTCTCCCTGTAGATGGGAAGTTGGGATTGCAAGGTCACAGTGATCCCCTAAGATAAAGTGAATTGCAGAGATTCCAGGCTTCATTCTGCCATGGAGAGGTTAGAGACAGAGCAGGGAATGCTGCTGTGGCTCTGCAGGTGGCATTTTTCTATAAGATATCCTTACTTGTGCTGGACAGGTAAGAAGTGCTTCAAAACTACACTTTTTTCAAGAAGAAATATATTTTTTTTTCTAGGCTACATATCTTGATATCTGTACCTTGATTATAGACATCAAGAAGTAAGCATTATATATCTACAGAGGTTATCTAGATATTTTCTAGCATTATTCTACCAAAAAATCCTAAAAAAGGCAGGTAGTCCCACCATAATGCTTGGGTGTATAATAGCCCTGAAGCAATTTTTATTACTTTATTCCAATATAAATTTATTCTGAGCTTCCAGGTCTCTGGCCAGATATAAATTGATATTTTCCTTCACTGTGGTACTACAATGTATTCTTTTATTTGAGGTAAATTTTCTTTCATAGTTATTGGTACTCAGGAATCATTGCTTCATGAAAGATTTCTTGCATATCCAACACACATTCTTTGGCAAAGTTATCAACAATAGCATATCATCTGAAAACTGATAGAAGTCCATAGATGAAAAATTCTATTTTATTATGGTTTTGATTTGTTTATGGTTGAAAATGAAATTAATTTAGGAATAACAAATTGAAAAGGAAGTTGCAGAATATGTCATGAGGAAGTAGGAATCATAAATATTAATCAGGACTTCTTTTTCCTTAAAAATACTAGATTTTTTACAAAAACACAGGAAAAGGAAACTGAAGATTTCATCACATTTGTCAGTTTGCTTCTTTTTTCTCACTGTATTTCATACCATCTTGTACAGAACAATGTACAGATAATAAAAAACTCAAAAACTCCCCAAAAATCCCCCCCAACCATCAAAAGGAATAAATATTTAATGTCCTAATTGCCTAAATATTACAACGTACAAATCTTTGAAGATGAACAGCCAAAGTCTTGATTTGCCAACAAATAGGAAGAAATCTTAATGGGCATGCTAAAAACTTGAATGCAAATGGAGAAAATAATCTCTGACCTGTGGAGAAAGATTTTTGTGTCTTTTATGGAGCGCCAAAAGCAGAAAGGGGAGATTTGAACAGCCAGGACATCAACTGTACCTCTCCTATGTGATAATGAAAGACTTCACCCTTAAGGTTTCGCTGTTTCACAGCTTCTATAACCATTAGAAATTAAAATTTCAAAAGGCATGTAGAGAATACGTCATGCAGCTGCAACTGACTGTCAGCAGCATTGAGCTCTTTGAAAACCTCCATGTGCTCACTACTCAGGAGCCAACAATAAACAGCAGTAAATTTGCATGCAGATATTTCTTTTTTCCTCCATTTCAAGAGAATACCCAAGCCTATTTTTGAACTGCATATACTCCTTTAGACTGCACTATTACTGTTTCATTGAAGTTGAAGGGATACACCACTGTTTAATGTAAAAAAATATACAAGCAAGAAAGACAGTGAGAAGTTATTTCAATTTATGCTTTCACTGTTTATTAAACACACCACAGATTCTCCTATTTCCCACTGAAAAGCCACAGTCTGTTTTATGGCACTTTGTTCTTTTGTTTTCAAAGTTGTCTTGAGGACACATTGCACTGTGACAACTCAAATCAAGCTGTATTCCTTGTACTCTGTCAAGAAGTATTAGAGAGGATAGCAAAATGTGACTCTAACAACCTGAGAAAATGTCACCATGAGATAGAGCTGAGGAGATCACGCAGATATTGTCTCCAATATTTAAAAAGGGTTCTGCATTAAATCTACTTTTCCCCAATGCTTTAATAAGTTTAGGACTTATTTTCTATTAACTGTCAATTATATTAATACTGTAAAGAGCCACATGAGACTGTGTTGCCAGGAAATGAAATACGTGGAATTAAAATCTTTTTCCTGTTGCTCTGGCTCAACACTGAAATGTTCGAGATCAAAATCTCTGAAGGCATTTGTTAATATTGTACTTCCTAGGAGTTTCATAGTAGAATGCTGAAAAATTACATATTACTGTTTTCCTTGGATTTTTTAATCTTTCCTAAAGTTAATTTTAGTGATTTTAACAATGACAGACATCACAATTAAACATGGTTTTGTTTGCTTGCATGAATTATATTTCAATGGATTTCTGTTTGCACATTTATATTTTTTGCCCCACTGGTGTTCCAGTGCAAAAGTCATGGTTGAGATGGTATAGAATTAACTTGAAATTGAACCTACACTGAACTTGTTAGCTGTTGGTGGATTTAATATGATTTGAGAGTAATAATCTGTGCTATTCTGAAGGTGAAGAGTAATTTGAGCCAGAGGAAAACTGTCTTCTAAAGAATGTCATGCCAACATATCCATACTGCCAGCCTAGAGCCCATTCTATTGCTTCTATACACAATGTTAGTTAGAAAAACATTTATGTTTTTGAGCAAGAAGAATCATGCCTATTTCAGTGGACAACCACATGATATTGTTTAATACATTTAAGGGATATCAAATAAAATCCAGCTGAATGAAATTTATACATCGAAGCTAAAACCCAAAAACTGTAACTTAGCCTTCTCAAGTTAAAATAACTTGGAAGACTATAGATATATGGTCATAGATATGTGGTTGTCATAGTAAAGAGTGGTCAAGGGAACATCTTTAGACTTAGACTTCATTACAGGACCCAGATTGAAAATTTCCTGGAAAAATAGGACCATGTACACATCTTTGTCTTCAAAATTCTGTGAATCGTGACTGAAGAGTCCCTGAAGAAATGAGTGGCCTTTGTAGCCCAAAATGACAATGTCAGGAAAACAGACTTGCTCCACTAGCAGCTCATGGAAACACACACTCCTTGTGCCCTGGCTGAGGGACATCCACAGGTCCAGCCATACCTCATAAATCAGCAGGCACATCTCAAACCAGAATAGATTGAAATGGAAATGTTTTACACTTTTTGGGGGGTACAATAATAAGAATTAATGCCTATATTATGAAGGAAATCTGATATTTTTCTAGTCATATTTTTCACAGTTATATTTCTCTTTTAATCTTAACAGAAACTAGCCAGACCAGCCACATCAGTAAAGAGAAGAGCAGAGCTTATTTTGAAGTTATCTTTATAATGTGACTTCACTGGAATATTAAAGTGTCCTTTGTGCAATAAGAAATCAATGAAAAAAGATTAAAAAATATTTTTTAAAGAAACTAATCAGTATTTGAAATATGAGTCAAAAAAATCTTCTGCTAATTTTGAAATATATTTTAATAAATTAAATGGATGTGTCACAACAAAAGCCCTTTTCAACTGATGCACATTGTGAGTATCATTGTTCCAAATGAAGCTCACTGAGACCCCCTTTTTGTATCTATATGCTGTCTTTGGTTGTAAATGCTCAGACAGTTTTTACCCAACAAATTCTCAGCTATCTTGTACCCATGTAATCCCACTTTGGTTTTTCTAACAGGATTTCATTTTTAAAGTCATTCTTCTATATGGATCATCATGTGATTAAAAAAAAAAAATTAGTGCTTTTCTTGGTGCTTGTTCAGATAGGGAATAAAAGTTAATTGTTTCGACTATCATAGGGTGTAAATGAGTAGCTAACTGTATTTTTCATCAAAATACTCCCCAAAGATTCCAAAATTATTTGAAGATTGTCATTGTGTTCCTATTTATTTTGAAATTTGAAACGGCCATTATAGATTACAGCATAAATATCTTCTACTTAACCATGTATTCACTTTGCACACACAATTCTTTCTTTGATGCTAGAATTTCTCATTTTCACCTTAAATTTTAAAAATTAAATGCTTTCATGTTGTGTGGGGCCAAAGTAAAACACAAACAAGGGTAAATATCAGAGAGAATTATCACTGATAGACTTCTCTTCTGATTGACATTTCATTCAGTGACTTCAGAGAAGTCTGAACTACCAACAAAAGGCCATCAAAAGAGATGAGTTGGAAAAATATTAAAGAAGATGTTTTTCCCAAAAGGTTACAATTATTGTGGCCATTTCCATTCAATATGCATGCAATATCTGAAGTATCTTTTGTGGGGAAAAAAACAGAGAATTTATAGATTTTAATGTGGTTTTCCATTAGATTCTAAGGGGCAAGGGTTGAAGTCTTGAACTCAGTCTTTCTTTGTTACAATTACTTAGACAGAGTAAAAAACCTGTCATTTTAAATAGTTCAAGTCCTTTAATTTTTGACCTTCCATGTTTTTTTAAATAAACCTTTCTGTTACACTGTATTCTGCAAGAAAACTTTTGGCATAGTAATAATAAAATCTCTCAGAAAGCTAATTGCATTTGAACACCAGTTGCTGGTCTTTTTTATTGCATAATATCTAAGGTGGCCTCTAATTTACTTAGATATTTGAATAATGCAAATTGAGTTAAAAAATTATATTTTGTTTTAACATGTATTCAAAAACATGGTGTCTTACTTGCTATTTTCCATTCTTTTTCAGGCTTTTATCTCTTTGTAACTAAGTAAAAATTGTTTTGTGTTGTGATGGTTACAAATAATAGAGTGATGTTCAAAGTCTTGTCAATATGAAGATATTCCCTTGGTTTTTTATAGTAAATATAATTTCCATTTATTAACCTATTAGTTAACCTACAGATTCTACCAAGGGAAAAATTCTGTTTACTCCTCTTGATAGTTAGATAATTACATCCACAATTTTTCAATGAGACCTTGAGAAATTTAGGGTAAAGATGAGTGACAGCTACAAGGTATGCAAAATAATGTAAAATTTCACATACCATTAACTGATATATTAGCATAATAATTCATTTAATATTTCATTAGCTTAATATACTTCACAGTTTTCCCTTTTAAAAAATTAATACATTATTCAAAATGAATTTGCATCTCCTTGTTTCTTCTATCATACTCACAAACATTTTCCAGGTCAACACTTTGGAAATTACCTTTAAAATTCTTAGGAGCTGTAACAAGTGAAACCTGAAGTACAGAGATCTAGGAAAAGAGGAATTTGAGCAGTGGCAACTGGTCTCTTTTCTCCATTCTGTCCACCTGAAACATGGAAATAAAATTTAAACACATTCAGTCATGAATTGATTGTAATATGATGTCAGATCAAGCCTGGGACAGTTTTATATGATAAACACAATGCGTGTATAATCACAGATTGCTTTAAAAATTGCAGTGATCTCAGTGGGCTCATTGGTTTCAGGTGAAAAAAAAAACCTCATTGTTTCCTGTAATGCAACATTTGGATGCACATAATATTGATTCACAAAAAAACCCAAAAACAAAAACAAACAAACAAACAAAAACAAAACAAAACAAAACAAAAAAAACCACAAAAAGTGAACTTTGTTTAAGAGAACATTTAAAAGTGCAAAGGAATGTAAGCACAGGAGATTGCATTCCCTAACACAGCAGCTGGCATTTCAAACACCCACAAACGTGGGAGCTTGATTAGTCCTGTGTTAGAATGCACAGATCCACAGAATGAGTGAGATTTCCATTCAGTCCAGTGGAAAACAAATTTGATTGTTACCTCAGGACCACAATTCCATATATCTGCCCATTAAATTTTGTGTTGTTTTTGAGTATAATTTTCTCTTTCTCAAAGCAAATTGCTCTTACAGTGAACAATGTACTGAGATTCAATGGACGTTTATTCAGCGTTGAGATATTTTTATTTTCAGAAATGATGACATGCTCAGCTCCTTGGGACCTGGAGCACAATTCCCACTTCTTTCGGGGCACCTCAGACTCTTTGTGCTCAACACCACCACTTGTGACTCTGTAGGTACATGCCTTTCACAGAAGGTGGCTGCAGGTTTCAGAAGGTGGCTGCAAATATGCCTATAAGAGGAATATTTGTATAATATTCTCAGGAACAAGGTAGGAAACACACTCGTGACAAAAACATGATGGCTGCAAAGCGTGGAATAGTGCCTCAGTATGTAGTTCATTGTACCTGTTTATTTTCTCCTTACAGTACTTCATCCCACGTTTTTCCCAAGCCATTTCATCACCTGTTTTGAATTCTGTCCTGGTTCAGTGTATTCTAAACCTTTCTTACCTTGGTGTCATCTGTAAATTGAAGAAACATTGTTTCCTCACTCTGACTGGTAAGGGTTTTCAAATGAAGAGTCAGCCTTTGGAGAGACAGGGGATATATGGAGTCTATTGGTAAGAGAACAGATAAGATCTCTGCCTCTGGAGGTTTTCGGAGAACAGATTAAAGAAACATCAGTTAAGAGTAAGTAATATTTCTTCTTGGAAAATTCAGGTGGATTTCTAGATGCATATTCCAGTAGTCCTTTTCAGCCTTGCCCTCTCTCTCAAAAGCATCCTACAAAAAAAGCTTAAATATACTGTTCCAGCTCTACGCATGGTGTAGCATTGCATAGATGATTGCAAAGTCAGTAAAGTGTGAAAAAACCTTAAGACATTTTATGTTCACTTGGAAATGAGTGCAGACTGAATCCCCGGGAAGGCCTGGCCTAATTTGAAGACCATACATTTCAATGTAGAAAAGAAAAAAATTTTCAATGCTTTTAGGACAGCTTATCCATTTTATATCAAACTCTTCTCTTACACTGTTTATTGGACATATGTCACTCACAAGTATGTAGTTCTTTTACAAATCTACTTTACAAATAGATTTCATATTACTGTTAGGAAATTTCACAAGTTCTGTATTGACTGAAGTAATAGTACATTTCTTTTAATCAACCCAAATTAATTTTGCTATCTATTTTTAATGGTACAGCTCCAAACAATCTCCTGGCAATCTGTTTAATTAAGCACCAAATCTCCATCTATCAAAAATAAGAACATATATTTTTTCCTCCACTAATTTGCAATACCATCTGAAAAAAAAGAATGCACACAGTTAATTAGTTACAAAAAATGACCAAAACCAGCAATAACTGACCTGTCATCTGGTGTCAGTGTGTGAGGGAATACTCAACAACATATTCACCTTTCCTGTATGCAGCCTAAGAAAGCTTGGGCCAACCTTTCTACATGCTCAGAGGACAGATGCAGAGAAAGCACAGAAAAAATGTGTTTTCATCCCATCTAAAATAATTGCTGTGTACAGAGTCTGATTCAAATGTACAAAGAGAACAAGATTTTATTTCTTTTATACAATCCTTACTCTATGTATATCTAATCTCTCATTACTGACAATTCCTGCTAAAGTAGGACCTACATCAAAAACATGTATGTTGCAAATCAAAGCACAAGTCTATCCATTAAAAAACTAATAGGTTTTAGTTGGCTGTCAGACCAAATTCATTAATCCTAAATTATCACAAACCCTACTCATGCATCTAGTCTGTACTTAGAAAAGTAAGTAGTAGTACATAGATGCATAAAAGATTCTAATTTCCAGTCTACATATGGCAAAGAATTTTGAATGAATCTGGAATAACATTAAGATCTGTTCATTTAACTGCTTTCATGTAGACATTTTTATTAAGATCAAATTTCCTTAATGTGTTATGTTTCAGACACAAAGTCTCTGGTATTAAATAAACAATCAAATAAGTAAGAATTATCGCTTTTTTCTTTCAATGGACTGATTTTTCTAAACCTTAGGGTGCATTATTTCATTCTTTGCTGGAGCTTAAACTCTATCATTTCTGACTGAGTAGATAAAAACACACAGGCGTTATCACATTGTTCAGATAAAGGGATAACTTCAATGGCATCTGAATGCTTTTAATATAATTTGACTTTCACTACATAAAACCCAGTTTTTGTCAAACGGGATTTAATTTCTTCTAATGTGTTTTTTGAATAGTAGCACTCCCCTGGTACTACAAAAAAATGCATCTCAGCTTTCAGTTTACAAATGGTATTGGTTTACTTTCAAAATGAGAGGCAGCTTTGCAGATGAATTTTATTTTCAGTGCCTTCCTATTCACTGGGAGTTGAATATATATATATATGTGTCTAACAAGCTTGCTAGCTGTCCTGCAGGCCCTGCAGTCATTAGATTCTTATCCCACAAATGCTGGAAAAAAACCTTGCTAGCTGGCACACCATGACCACCAGAGTGCTACACCTACATAAAAGGAGACAGAGCAAACAAACAGGTGACTGGAGGGCAAGGAAAAGAATGAGTTGCACTAGGGATTTTCCAGAAAATCGGTATTTTTTTCTCCCTCACCCTCCAGATTCTCCTGCTGTTCACTTGCCATCTTTTTTAATCACAGTTAAATGAACACATTAACAGAAAAAGACCAGAAAAAAATATCCTTCAACCAGCTGTATTTGGTACTTGGTTGGAAAGATAGAACAATGAAAAGCTTTAGAAGCATTCTTTGTTTATTTATTTATGCATACACTCATAGGCATGTGCAAAGCACAGTAGAGAAAATGCAGTTTATTTAATTGACACATACACATTTGAGAAAATGGTGAAATGCAACTTTTAGATATGTGGACGTTGATTTTCTTTGTGATGTTGCCTCCTATGCATACTTCTGATGTCTGTTAAAGGTATTTTGTATGCGTTTGGTAAGAGTGATTCATCAAACTGCCTTCTTTTTTTTTTTTTGTTTCTTATATTTTGCAACATGGTTCTGAATCTACTGGAGTATTTTTGGAAAAAGTGCTAGAACACATCTTGGCTCCCTCTTGGACTTAATGCTACACTTCCCACATATTCTGTACCATAGCAAACACTGAACTTCTATGTCATGGAAGAGAAACAACATTTCATTGTTTTTTCAAAGAACAGTTGTATCATCTTGTTTCTATTCCAGATCTCAATTTTTCTGATTTTTCAAGTAATTCTTCCTTTTATATCCTTGAGGGTTTAATCTTTTCAAACATTTGGTTTTCTTAAAAAAATAAGGTATGACTGATATTGAAGGTTTTATTAAAAAAAAAAAGCTCAAATAATTATTGTGATTACTTCATAATTAGTAAGAACGTTTTATTTCTCTCTCCTTAATACATTGACTAAATGTTAGTTTGCAGAAGGTGAGAAAAGTTAGGTTCCTATTATCCATATTTCTTAGAAGATACATGGGAACATTAAACTCTCTTTTAAATTGTCATAAATTTTTACCCCAATGATTAGGAGGATGTTTTTATCTCACATATCTTAATATTTAATCTAACTTAATTATCAGTTGTGGTATTATCAGTTATCTTTCAGTCTGCAAATGTATAAGTACATTTTATAGCACAAAATTTTTCTCTTTGTTACTTCCAGCTAACCTGTACATCATCCATGACTGCTTCATTAGAAAAACATCTCTCTGTTGGTTTAGTTAATTCCACCTCAGATTTGTTGAAAAGCTTCAAAAGGAGATTTTTCAGCTTCTTTTCCATTTATTGACGCTGATCAAAACTCCTCATGGCTTGCTTTCATAGATTTACTGAATAGCATTAAACTTAGAGAAATAACAAATGTTCTGCTACATCTCTTGTGGGGTTTTGAGTGGGTTTTTTGTCGTTTATCATTGTTTTGATTTTTTTAACTTACATTCTTTTTATTGTTTATCTTTTCACTTGCATGCATTTAGTCCCCTCAAGAGAAATATATGTTTTGCCATTAAATATTTGTTTGTCCTAGTAGTCCTTGGTCACTGTTAAAGGATTCTCTTGTAACATTTCATGCAACAACATTCTTTGCTTCAGCAAAGCTAGTTCTGGCACTCCTTTAGACACCTTTAGGCAATTCCAAGTTGTACTCAGTCTCATGAATTCTTTTGATTATCAAATGAAGGAAACGTGGTTTGTCAAGTCCTGTGTGTGAAGAGTTTAATTTTGCACCTCTCATTACAATTTATAACTGAGTCTGTATTGTAATTTAATTTTTTTATGTCATCATGTGAGATTAATTATCACACGCTCTTCCACCTTCTAACTTACTGAATGATTTCAACTCTCTCTTCATGTCCACTCTGTAAAATACTGTAAAATTCAGTTTATCATATGCTTAACTTAAAGTTTTTAATTGCATTTCACTATGTCCAGCTAAAAAATACATGAATATGAAATAAATTTCTGTCTCTATCTTTTGCTATAACGTTCATAAAATATCTTCAGATTGCAATTTGACCAATCAAAGTAAAAAAGAAAGAAAGAAAGAAAGAAAGAAAGAAAGAAAGAAAGAAAGAAAGAAAGAAAGAAAGAAAGAAAGAGAGAGAAAGAAAGAAAGAACCCAACCTCCATTTTGTCCAAGGTGTCTTACAATTTAGGTGGAAAATCCTTATAGTTTTTAATTAATAAACCTAATTTTGTCAAAATTGTGATATCTTTAACAGAGGAATACATATTTTAACAGAAAATCCTAAACAGTTCTATAGTCTGCTTTAGCAGGAAAGTTCAAGTCCTCATATACTGTCTATACACATAATCAATAGAAGAATTTTTAGATATTTTGAAAATATTTTTTGAAACTGTTTTAGGTTTATTTTTCTTCTATTCATGAAGAAAATAATAAGATGATCAATCTAGATGTCTCCTACACATTCTTTATCATACAAAGTGCCCACCAATGAAACTGACTCATGGAAAATACAAGACAGTACATGGTTTCCAGTCTCATTAATTCTTTTTTATATGAAGATATCTGGATACCTGAGCAGGTTAAAAGCAATTTTTTAGCATATTTGTACTTTTTAAAATATTCATATTTTCTACAAAAATATTTCTCTTTGTATTTTCCTGTGGATTTTATCAATACAATCAAAAGTTTATTCAAGATTAAAATAGTATCTTGGTCCTCCTCATGTTTTTTATCCATAAGGATAGCCCAGTTATGGAAAGTGATGGCTGAATGACTAGGCCTGGTATAATCAAGCAAAAACAAGCACAGGAACATGAGTTTTATTGAGATAGGAACTCTGAAACTTTATTACCAGCCAGTCATCACCAGTAGTGATAAAATACAAGTAACTCTAGTGAGGCAAATAGACCTTAAATATCATTTTGTCATGGTAGGGGACATCAGTATGGCTGCAGTTGAAAGGAAGCATGAATCGGTTGGATCCTCACTGGTCTTTCAGTTTTTCATTCAGACTTCTCCTCTTTTTCCATTCTGATTCTTGTTCTACTTCCCCTGTCCAAAGTGTAAAGTCAAAATAAATTATTGTATACATATTTACATACCCTTAACATCATAGAAGGTACTGACTGCTTTTCAGACTGGAAACTCTTCTTGGCCACTGATAAAAGAAGATGCTGAACTGTTCAAAAGTTAATATTTTCTCCTCCTCTTTGTCTCAGCATTGAGAAGGAAGGCTATGGTGGTGAGAGGAATAACTTGCCTCATTTACTTGCTTCATTTACTAACTTGCTTCATTTACTTGCTTCATTTACTAACTGCCCTGTGTGGTGAGAGCATCACAAAGGAAAGGAGAGAAAAATTATGTGGTGACTTGCCTTGTTTCTCTAGGATCAAGAGAATTCTGTATTACATTTACTATTGAAGTAGTCAACTGGTATGCAACTTCAAGTGACTTAAATTCAACTGGGCACTGGACTAGAAGTAGATAAACAAAAAATAAATCAGGGATATTGGTCATTGATCACTTTGGCTGAAAATAGTGAATTGAGCCCTGAGAACCCTTTTGTTTGCTTTCTAGACAGTCACAGAATCCCAGAATTCCTGGCATTGAACACTTCCAGGGATGGGACACCCACAGATTCTCTGGACAACCTGTTCCAGTGCCTCATTACCCTTACAGTAAATAATTTCTTTCTAATCTTAAATCTAAACATACTCTCAGTTTGAAGCCATTTCCCCTTGTCCTGTCATTCCACGTCCTTGTAAAAAGTCACTCTCCAGCTCTCTTGTAGTTCCCTTTTGGTCCTGGAAGACTACTGACAGGACTTCCTGGAGCCTTCTCTTCTCCAGGCTAAGCATTCCCAGGTGTCTCAGCCTTTCCTCATGGAGAGGTTCCCCAGTCATCTGAGTACCTTTATGGCCTCCTCTGGCCTGGCTCCAGCAGGTCCCTGTCCTTGCTGTGCTGGGAGCCCAGAGCTGGATGCAGCCCTGCAGGTGGGGTCTCAGCAGAGCGGGGCAGAGGGGCAGAATCCCCTCCCTGCCCTGCTGCCCACGGGGCTTTGGATGCAGCCCAGCACACGGGGGGTTCTGGGCTCCCGGCTCATATTACCAGGTCATGCTGAACTTCTTATCAACTCTTCTGTGTTTCTCTAATTCCAAGAAATTCATTCATTAGTGGGTATCAGAATAAGCTATTCTAAAAAAAGAATAAAATTTATCTCTTACCTTTTGACCTTTTCCTCGGTAACTTTACCTTTCTAGTTTGTTTTCGGAGTAGAATGATGCTTTAACCGTAGCACAGAACCTCCCCTCTGAACAAATAAATGCTGACAACACTGAGCACAAGGTAGGTTTCAATAGCTTACACAGAAGGTTATTATCAATATTTAGCCTACAGTTTTGCTTAGAACATCATAGTAATAGTTTTATGACTGTTTCTTTGCTTGTTTCATACAGATACTATTCAGATGACAGGAGTCCATACTTGATTAATTATTTTTAGGAAATCATGGCTGTTTAAACTTTAAGGAGTTTTGAGAATTTTAAAGATTTTTGCCTTATCTTCTTTGGATTGATCATTCTTTCATTTGTTACCTTGTTCCATCACTGTCTTTGTGTTCAATAATAAGAAGAAATACAAGTCTGCAGACAATTAAAGGGCCTAACCTTCTCTAAGAGCTGATAGGTATTGGAAATGGAACCAAATATTTGTACAGCGATATTCCATAAATACATTTTGAGATAAATACATCATTTAAAAGGCATAATATCTCCAGACCTTTAATAAAATACATTATGGGGCATTAACTCAATTAAAAGTTTAGAGGCATCCACAGGTATTTTATCGAAGTAAGGAAAATTTCTTCATTAGTCCAAAAGTCCTCCCATTTAGCTACACAAAATGAGTGACTTATCCAATATAAAAGCACTATTAGAAGAAAATTTTATTTTACTTCATACTCATCTATTTTTGGTAAAAGCTATATATATATGTGTGTATGTGTGAGTGTGAATATGCATATGCATAACAAATTATAAATGCTGTAGGAAAACTATGATTTAGCTGGGATGTGACTAAACCCCTTTCATACTTTAGTAATGGTATAAGCACTTTCTAAAATCAGATACATAATTTGGACCCTTGATTACATTTTGTTAGTAAGTTGATTTCATTAGAATCTAAAGAAAAAGAAAAATAAAGAAAAAATGTTTTCCATATAAACAACATCACTGATAGGTTCAAAAGTATGATAGCAATAAAAAAGATTCTCACATGGCTCAATGAGCTGGGCTTTAAGAGCCTCAGTTACAAAAAATTATCATCACTGCTTGCTTCATCTCTGCTGGTTTTTTGTGCTAAATGAAAACATATCATCAAATAGTATAAGAAATTATAAAATTTTGAGAGTCAGTAGAAGATTAGTATATGTAACAGTAGTAAAATAATGAGTATATACATATACTGATGGATTTAAAAATGTCAGCAAGAACAGATTCAGGAGTATGATAACCTTGAAATCACTGAATCATGGAGTGGTTGAGGAGGAAAGGGACTTTAAAACTCATCTCATTCCAACCCCCCTGCCATGGGCAGGGACACCTTCCACTGGACTAGGTTTCCCAGAGCTCCATCCAATGTGGCCTTGAACACTTCCAGGGATGGGGCAGTCACAGCTTCTCTGGGAAACCTGTGCCAAAGCCTCACCAGCCTCACAGGAAATAATTTATTTCCAAAATTTAACCTAAATCTACTCTCTTTCAATCAGGAAAACACTTCAAAAATACAGGAACTACTAGTTGGCGCTATCACAAAGTTCTGCAAAAGCTTTATCACATTATTTTATTACACCAGTTTGTATTCTTAGCATATTTCAGAAGAGTTTTAAGATGTAGATTTCCACTTCTGGCTCTGCCCACATCACCACTCTCTATATAAGCAGATAAAAGCAAAGAGCCTTATTATAGAAAGAGCTTCAATAGACTGGATGGTCTGTAATCCAGAAACAACTATTTCTCTTCACTGACTGAACTAGGATGAGACGTGCAGAGGCAGAGCATTAAAGGTAAGGAGATTAATTACCAAATTAATGAAACCAGATCAGATTTTCTTTGAATTTCACTCAGAGGAGAGAACTGAATTCTGATTTTATATTCTTTTTGACTGCCACAGCTGCTGAGCCTCATTCACAGTATGGGCCTGTCTGAATCCAGGACATGCCCTCATGGACATGCCCTTCAGAAGCCAGGAGTTTACACACTGCAGGAAACTTGGATGGCAGCCTTAAGGTCACTGCAGGATGATGTCTAAGCTTAGATACTGAGGTTCTAAATATATTACTTTTGTGTTTAAATTAGGAATTTGAACCCAAGTACCATCCTCAATAGTCGTTAGATTCCCAGATGGACAAAGAAAATCTCAACACGGAGAATTTAAAATCATTTCCTTAATGAAGAATTAAAAGAAAAATTTAATTATTGATGCAGCTTTTGTGTAGGAAGAAAAAAAAAAAAGACAACAAATAATTAAACCAACACTCAAGGAAACATCTTTCCTTTCCATTTTGAACACTCTACTTCTGTTCAATACCTCCCCTTTGTCCTTTCTGAACCCAGATTCTCTCATTTGTGATGAGAATTACAGACTTTCTCCCAAACCCTTTGGTTAGTCTTCTGGTGGTGCAGGAGGCTGAGGTTAGAATGTGGTTGCACACAAATGTACAGAAATGTGCTGGCTTGCATCCTTAGCATACTTCAGAAGTAGACTTTTAAGATGCAGATTTCTACTTCTGTCCCTGCCCACGTCAAAATTTTACTTCTGTGACTCTTTGCTTCATGCTTTTTCCTTCATGCTGTTTTATTCTCAGTGCACCAACCTGAGCCCCTGCATAGAGCATGGTCCCTCAAAAGTAACCCTGGGGCAGTGTGAGCTCCTCTATGTCCCTCTGTTTAGGGGCATGGAACTTGTGCTGTACAGTAAATTGGACTAGTCTAATTTTCTAGAAATTTCTTTATAAGAAATTATAATATAATAATATAATTATTCTACCTTATATAAGGTAGAATGATTATTATTGAACTTAGATTGCCTGTTCTTGTATTTTGAGTCCAAGATTCCCCTAATTAGGAGTTTTACCTTTTCAAAGTCCCATGCTAGAGTTAGAAAGAAGAGCAGATCTTGCAGCTCAGTTTTGAAAGGCGTTTATTAAATTTTTTATCTGAAGGTCAGTGCACCACCTAACACCAGGCTTAGCATGCTGGAAGACACCACTGCCAAGAACACGAGACCTGGCATTCAAGGCCTCTTAAGGACTTCTAACCCAATTAACTCTTGAAATGTACTATATTTACAATTTTGTACCAATAATTACTACCAATTCCAGATACGCAATTTTCTACATCACCTACATTCTACCAGTGTCTTTGTGCCACTGTCACAGCAGAAGATGGAGTAGAAGAAGAAGGAGAAGAACTTGAGACACCGCCCAAAATTCTCCATCTTGCCTCTATCTACTTCCATTCTAAAAACCCAAAACGACAAATTTTCATCCTGTGACAAACTAAACTACCATCTAATTTAAATTTTTGTTCTCTTTTTCTCCATAAGTGTTAGCAATTTTTCCCATGGGCTAAGGTTCAAGGCAATGCTTTCCCGGGGTCCCAGCAGGGAACCCTGATCCCCCAGGGCAGTTTGAGGGGTTTTCCCCGTGCCCTGGACTCCAACACCTATAGTTTCAATTTGCAGATTTAATTAGTTGTAGTTTTAAACCAGTTTCTTATGCAAACCTTCAGGCTTAAATCTGAAACGAATGTGGAAGACTTTCTGTATGCTCTGCAGCTTACACTGAAACTTTTTTTCCAGTAAGTGTGCCATCTGATAATTTTTTTTGAAAGACAATTAGTGCAGAGACAGCAAAGCCTATCTTACATGAGCGGACTGAAAGAGCTTGGCTTGTTTAGCCTAGCAAAACACAAGATAAGAGGGCAGATGATTGTTCTCTGTAAGTACCTCTGGGAAAAAACACAAGGGAGAGGGACAAGCTATTAAAGCTAAAAGACAATATCAAAGCTAGAATAAAGGTATGTAATTTGGTCTGAAAATTGTACTGTAAATTAGAAGATTATTTGTAACCGTGAGAAAATGAAGTTGTGAAGCAGCACCTAAAAGCTGAACTAAAAACCTCTGCAGACACTCTAATGAAGGGAAATATGAGTATATGAACAAGATTAGATCATGAGTAACCTACAGTAGCAGATAATCTAACTTGACAGGCAAGTAAAAGCCTTCCTGGGTTGTTGTTGTTTTTTATTCCCACCTTCTTTTTTTTTTTTTTTGCTATTGTTTGGGGTTTCTTTATTAGTTGGTTAATTAGTTTGTGAAGACATCTAGTTTGGTTTTTTTGGGAATTTGTTTTTGATTGGTTGAGGTTTATTGGTTTGTTTGTTTGTGGGATTTTTCCATGTATCTTGAGACTGGATAAGTTTATTGCAAGCACATTGACCAGTCATAATCAGATTTTTGGAGCTTGTTTCAATGTAAATATACTTCTCCTTCAGCTCATAAAGAAGGATCTCTCCAAAATGGAACATTTGCAATAAAAGGGAACGAATCTTCACCTCGTCTGATGGCAGTTAAAGTTCATCAGGGACACAGAATATATCAGCCATTATTACACAGCACCCACTCTTCAATTTCGCATCTCACTCTAAATAAAAAGAGGTGGAAATTTATTCCAGGGTTGTTCTTGATCTCACTGTATATTATCGCTCTTGAATTAATCTTTTTGATGTTGAAAAGTGTTCTGATCTCCTGTAAGCACACAAACGTAATTACTTATGCCATTATAAGGTACATTATTCATTCTCTGGCAGTATTTTTTTGTCTGTAATAATGCATAAACATGACGGACACTGGCAGATCTGACAATACAATGTGATGTGCAATTAGTCTTAAAACTGAGCCTGCTATGTACCTTTCTTGCATTAGATTACATTGTAAGTATTAATTCAGTCTCAGAGATCTTCTGTAAGACGATAATATTCTGGTTTGTGAGCATCTCAAAATTGTGTTTTAACATTCACTAAGATTCTGCTAAGGACATCTATCTCATCTGTTCATGATTTCAATTTTCAGAAAATGTTGGGGAAAAAAAGAGAGATTAGAGGCTAAACTGTCAATAAACTTCCAGTCTCCAATACAACAAAAAAAAAAATTAATACTAAATTTATCAATAAGTCAATATATACACTGTTTCACATGAACTTCCCTCGTCTTCTTACCTTACACCCTGTACTGAAAACCACATTTTATGGGACTTGCTTTCTGACTGCAGCTTCTGTTGCATAATCCCAGAATCACAGAATGGATCAGGTTGGAAGGAACCACAGTGGATCATCTGGTCCCACCTCCCTGCTCAAGCAGGGTCATCCCAGAGCACATGGCACAAGATTGCATCCAGATGGTTCAGGAATATCTCCAGTGGGGGAGACTCCACACCCTCTCTGGGTGATCTGTTCCAGTGTTTGGTCACTGCACAGTGAAGAAGTTCTTCCTCACTTTCAGGTGGAACTTCCTGTGCCTCAATTCCTGCCCACTGCCTCTTGTCCCATTGCTGGGCACCATTGAAAAGTGCTTGGTTCATCCTCTTGACACTCACCCTTCAGATATTTATAGATATGGATGAGGTCCTATTGCTTGACAGTTGCTGTGAAAACAAAGCTTCCCAGCTGTATCTAAGGTCTATATTCAAAGATTCCAAAGACTATACAAACAAGATCCAGATAATGAGAAGCCTAAGGAAAGGCTGGTACCCAGTCAGAGTAGATACATGCCCTTTCTGCATTACTAATGGCAATCTGTCAAGCTGCAGTTCACATCCTCTGTTCAATTGTATTTTTATCTCCTTCTCAGAAAGATGTGGGTTATGCTGACAGGAAAGAGGTTGCTATACCATCAGAATTTGCCCTGTGAAAAAGAATTATTAAAATCTGCCTCAGCAACAGAACAGGACCAAGTCTTCATATTGGAAAGTTTGTAAATGTAGGAAAAAGATAAAGCTGCTTATAGAGGAAGCACAGTTCTTGGAACTACTGCAAGTTACTTTGCTTTGATAAACAGATATTCTTTCCACATAATTTTCTTCTGCATGTCTGCTAGTTCACATAGTTAAGTAATGCCAATATAAAACAAAGCCCAGTGTATTTTAGGGCCATCACATTATACCTATTGAGATTTACTGCTGGGACCTGGAAGTGTTTTATTCCAGCTTGCAAACCTCTCCTCTCCTTTGTGAGCCTGCACATGACTCAGATAAAGTACTGACAGGAGCACTTGCTTATCCTGATTTAAAGTTCATGTAATTCTGTGGAGATTGTTCTACTGACATTAATGGGGTTTGTATTGGGCCCTTTTAGCACATTGTCAGGATCCTGAGTCTCTGGGCAGCACTCCAAGGTCCCTAAACGGGCACGACAAGCAGTCTCACTAAGTGAATGGTGCTTCCACTATTCCCCTCTGATGCACAACTACCCTTTCTAAAATATATTTGTATGGAAGGCTGTTCTATCTATTTATGATTGATATGGGAACTACCAAGATATGTGATCAGCCACACCTACACCGCTTCTCCCTTTTCCCAAAACAATAAAACTACATTAAATCTCAGTAGTTATACAGCAACTGAGGCTCACAGTATTTTTTCAAATTGCAGACGCAATTGGAAAATAAAATAAAAATAGAATAAAATAAATAAATACTAAAGTTACACTGCATTAAAAAAAAAACCCAATTGAATGAACAGAACAAGCGAACAAAGGGACTCTAGCAATAGGACAAAGGGTAAGGGTTTTAAAATAGAAGAGGGTAGATTGAAACTAGATATAAGAAGAAATTTTTTATAATGAGATTAGCAAATCATTAGAATGGGTTGCCCCAAGGGTTGGTAGATGCCCAGTCCTTGGAAACATTAATGGTCACGTTGGATGGGGTTTCATCAACCTGATCTAGTTGTCCCTACTCAGTACAGGGGTAGTTGGACTGGATTACATTGAAAGCTCCCTTCCAACCCAAACTGTTCTATGATTCTAGTAAGACCTACAGGTTCAGCAGTCAAGTGAAGCCAAAAGTTAAGAATAACTGCATTTTATGAGTATGATAAGTAACACAGTAAGACTGACCTTTTAGAAATTCACCTAATCTTCAAAAAGCTTAGTTAGTCATTGTGTCTGAGAGGTGCAAAACAAAGCCAGAAGGCTGACTGTTGCCTGTGATTTATACTGTCCAACTGCACTGTGGCACTCAGTGAGAGATGATAAAAAATTAGTAATGTTTGACTGCAAGTCAAAAAAAAGAAAAACTGCCATTCCATGGACCACAGGCATGGTAAGTAAAGCCACATTCTGTCAGCAAGAGAAGGGTTTTGCTTATGTCCTCACTAACAGTGAAACACAGTTTCTACAGATGGAAAGTATTAGCTATTTCACTAACAAAATTGTAATAAAAACACTTACATGAGCCCACAAAGACCTTTGACCCCCTACTATTATTGATAACAGTTTTTGGTATTTTCAAGACCAGACAGAAATGCTACACTGAGGACCAAAAGAAAGATCAGGAAAAAATCCAGAAGAGCAAAATACTACTTGGAAGAGAAGAAAAAGAATTAAAGAAAGAAAGAAAAAGAAAAAAAGCCACATTACTAAAAGCTTGCCTTCAATCTGGTCTCCCTAATTAATTGCAAAATAAATCACTAAACTCAGAACTTTGCACAACTTTCTGCAATGCAAGAAACCCTGGTAAGATCAACAGGTTGCACAGCTGCCATTATGCACCTATGTCTAATGATAAATTCTCTGGACTTTACAGCCTTCCACACCAAGTTCTTTTAGAGCAGTTAAACTCTTCACTCACTTATGGCAACCCCTGGGGAATTTGTCTCCTGGGATATGGAAAAGGGAGAATATCTACCAAGGTTTTTATTAAAACAATAAAACATCTGAATATTAAAACATGGTGTTTAAAACCAAGGTCATTAAATTCAGGTATAACCTCTGACTCAAAACTCAACTAAATCACAGAGTATTGGTCAAATGATAACTGTTGAAAAGGAAGAAGAGGTGACAGTGGCTGAAAAAGACCCTGGCTTTTTAAAGCTAACATCCTTCTTTTATAAGTAAAGTATAGTGTATGAAAGAAACAGTGGATATTTTAATGAGAGAATTCTTAACCTAATTAATAGTTTTATTTTAGGAAATGCTGAATGTCTGTGGATTAGCTAAAGAAACTAATCATTAGATATTTTCCCTAGTGTAAAGAACTACAAAATGGTTGCTCTGGGCAGTGAATATGATTGCACATTCATTAAATACCAAGTATTGCCTTGTTCTATTTTTTTTATTAGAATCACCAAATAAATTGTGTGAAACTTTTCAGAGAGAATTTGTAAAACATTTAAATGACTGTACTTACTGTTTGAAGGACAGAAAATTCAAAAGAGAAGAACAGAAGTAATTAGCGTGATAGAGTTTTTTTTAAAATACTGCAAAAGCACAATTTAAAATCCCATTAATTTAATGTTCAGTTAGATTTCTTTTTTTGAAACCCAGGAATATATTGACTAGAAAATACAGCTGCTAAATGGTATTAAATAAATATATGATAATAAAACTAAAGTAAATTTCACACATAAGGGATTCCCTCTTTCTAAGAACAAAGAAAGTTAGTATACAGTAAATTAGAGAAGACATGGTGTCAAAATTATGCCAACTTACTGCTGAAAAAAGTTGAGAGGGGTCAGTCATGTCTTCTCCAACAAAAATTTCTAAGGGAAGTTAGAGGACCATAGCCTGCAATATTTGTGTGAAAAACATTTGTGTGAAAAAGTGCGATACTTCCTCCCACTTTGCTCTGTAACTCCAGAATTACTCCACTGAGCTTAACCTGAGGTTAAAAGAAGCTGGAAAGATATCTGATGGACATGATTTGTCTTTTCTTCTTGCCTCTGCCTTTAAAACCAAACATTTATCTCAGAGATTCCATATCTGGCCAAAACTCTGCATAAGTCCATACAGGAAAACAAGTACACCATCAATAGTCTCTGAAACACACAGATTTTTTTTAGGTTTTTTTTCAGGCTTAAAAGTAATCCATCTTTCATACAGAATTAATCATCAGTCATAAGAGGCCAGGCTTTTGCAGAGGACAAAGCAATCAATGGGTTAATGTCATTTTGAAAAAGAAGAAGATTAGGATGGCTGAACTTTATTCTTGGAAATTTTATCAGTCAGTTCCCTAATTCCTGTTTCAATTTACAAAATAAAACCATTAACTTCTTACGTGCTTCAATTTCTTGTTTCCATTGAAAAGAAACATGGTCAATTTTTACCTTCTGTCAAAAATTCTCTTTATTTTTTTGCATCTGTAAGGAAAGGAAACAAAACTGTTTGGAACCTACCACGAAAACTACTGCTTGAGATTTTGTATCTACCCTGTGCATGACCTACACTCTCTCTTGGAAGCCTAATGCTGCTGCAAACACCCACGAGGTTTGGCATCTTTTATGGAAGAAGAAAATTTGAGCTTCAGGTTAATGGTTTCAATAAGCAAAATATAAATCTTTAAGAATCAAGTTTTGGGAAGCTTGTCTACTTTCTACTCGATAAACCACCTACACTGATAAAGCCATACTTAAGGCTTTAGAAAGTCTGTAGTAACTAATACTTGATATTAATTACTCTTTTATATTCAGTCATATTTTAACTTATGTCTTTTCTAGATTGCTATTAAAAACTCTCCATACCTGTAATTATTGTGAAATATGCTAGGAAAAAAAACCTAAAAAGTTGTTTTCAACACATGTAAATATCTATGTCCTTATTTATTTCAGGCTTAGAAAAACTGCACTTCAAACAATAAAGTCAAATTCACAGCTTTCTGCAAAAGAATAGTTCTGAATAGACTTCCAAAATTTGGCCTCATGCTTGAGCTATAAAACTCATTTAAAAAAGTCAACATCGTAATTTAGAGTTCTGTCTTTTATCTAAAAAATGTTGTTTACAGTTGTCTCTGCATTTGCTATGGAAATGAACTGGCAATTCTTTGTTTATTCATTTTTAAGCTGTTTTATACCCTAAACCCTTACACTCTTTTAGATTCAAAAATATTACCAGCAAATAAAACAGCCAATATCAAAACTTCTAATTTACTGTGTTAAAATTATTTCTAAGGTAAAAAATTAGAAAAAAAATTTCTTACTCAATAATGCTTTACAGCCATTTCTATAGTGATGTGATTAAAAAGATATACTTTTATTGACAAAGGTGCACTTTCAGCTAAGAAAAAAATTAATATAGATGGATCTTTCTACAGGAAGGAGATTAGGAAAGAGGAAATATTGTTAGAACAAGTTTATTACACAGTTATACCTCCTTCCTCCAAAAGAAAACTAAATCTTCCACACATATAAACTTCAACTGTCTTTTCTTGTATGCAAGCAATCTGCAACACTGACTAATTCAATCAAGAAATGGTTAGTTTGGGGTGTTTGGTAATATTCAACCATAATTTCGTGGTGTAACATGAAACTCTGAAGGGCAGAACATCTCTGCAACTGAAAAGGAAGAAAAAGAAAGTGGGTGGTGAGCATGGGGGTGGACAAATATAAGAATCACAGAATATTCTGGGCTGGAAGGGACCCACAAGGAACATGAAGTCCACCTCTTAAGTGAAAGGCCCAAAGGATCAAACCCACAACCATGGCATGGTTAACACCATTTTAAAAACAAAGCAATGCTTGAATAGACCCTTCTACTACAGCTGCATTCTTCCATCTGTGATAAAAATACGTAAAAAGGAGGGCAGCGCTTACATAAAACAATACTTAGGGGTTAGACCATCTATTATGTGCCCCATTTAAGTAAAAACCATTATACAGCATAATTGCACAGAAGAGTGCTGAGCTTGTGCTCTGTGAAATATGAGTGAGTAATCCAGTCAAAAAAGAAGTGAAATCTTTTCTAAAGGGAAATTTAATACCTTCCACTTGTCATCAAATGCTTTTTTGTCCAGGCAAAAAAAGGATTGCTCATTGCATGTTTTTTTGGTAAGCTGCTAGACTTATCATCATTTCTATCCTAAGTGACTAAACCTGTGTTTACTGCAATGCCGGGCTCATTTTGTGTCTGTCAGTGCAGAGGGGTGCTTCAGGCATCTACTTCAGGCATCTACTACAGCAGCAGCTCTGACCATTCATGTCATGGTCTGTGATGGATGATGACCATGATTTTAAGCTTGTTTTAATATTTTTGTACTCAGTCAAGATATTTTGCCGTAAGTACAAAGCCTGAGCTTGGAGGAGGAGGATATGAAGTGTTTGCATCACTTCAGTCATCTGAGAAAAACTCCCATGTGTGTTTTGTAAAGGAAACCCTCTTTCCCAAAGGGAAACATTTCAAGGGCGATCCTCTAATGAGAACTCTCATAACATGTTTGTGATTTTTTCTGTAGTTACTCATTACAGTTATATCAGTTAGGTAAAAGACTTTTCAAGTTCTTGCACTAAAGGAAAACAAAGCATCTAATCTAAAACACAAAACATGCTTTACCAGTCTGATGATTTTCCAGGAGATTAATTATTTGGGATGGGAAGACAGACAACAGTGGATCATTTTAGTCCAAGTGGACTGATATGAACAAGGTGGGTAGACAACATATGAATTTATCTGACCTGCCATCCTCACAGACTTGAATCAGCAGGAAAAAAACCCAAATAAATGGCAGTCAGTTGCTAGAAATACCCAGAGCACATTAACCAGGTGACAACACCAAATCAGGGGGTAGAAGGGCAGGGCTGTTACATTTTGGGACCTTGACAGACTGAAGTGAGGGTTTGACAGGAACCCCAGGAAGTTCAGTGAAATAAGGCAATGGGAAGTTCTGCATCTGTAATGGAATAACAGTGTGGCACCATGTGGATTAGGCATCAGCTGGAGAGAAGGAAAATTTGTAGAGACAAGAAAAGAACATATCCAAGAAGAAATGCAGAACTCTCATGGACTAGCAACAATCAGAATTATCACATATTTCATTGACTAACACTCCACATAATAACTTTCAGTTTATTAGGAAACAAACTGTAAATTTGCTGTTAAGAAGTAGAAAACTGCATAGGTATATTGGGATGGCACCAAGAGTGTCGTTACTCATTAGAGAAAGCCAGCTCCACAAAAATAATTTATGGATATCTATGGACAGATATGCAAAGCAATTCTGAACAAAATGTAAGAAGCTAAAAAGATAAAATGAGAGATAAAAAATTTTCAAGAAGCTTAAAATATTTATGGTAATTGTCACCAGTTACCTTGAGGAAAAAAATTTATTCATAAAATTTTATTAATAAAATTTTATTCAAAATTTTATTCTTAATTTTATTCATAAAACCCTTCATACTTTTATTCATAGATTCACTTGTTTCGAATGATTCTAAAAAGCAATATGCAATTATTTGTAAGTATAAAGTATGTTTTCTTGTTTTTTCTATGTGGTAGTTAGAAGAAACGTATAACGAGCAGGATCTGAAATTTGCCAATAAAATTATTACCTCTACTCAGGAACATTCATAACATGAGCCAATCAAACACCACTTCAGGAGCATCTTTTGGGCTACATAGGTTTATGGTAACATTCTAGACAGGCCCAGTTGCCACAAGACATGTTGTTCCAAAACAGAATGTTGCTTACTCTTGTCCAGCATCTCAGTTCAATTCCTTCCTTTCTGCAGTGAGAAGCATCCTCTTTGCTCTGCATTATTTTGGTTTTCATTTCAGCAAAACTTTCACAACTCTCCAAAAAGAGCCTTCCAGCTAAAGAACTTGCCACTGCTATTGTAGTATTCATATTTGTCACCTGACATCTTGTTGTCCAGTCAGGATGTTCAGCTGTCATACAAGATTTGAAGAATCTTGCACTTGGAAATATATTTTCAATAATGTCTAATAAAATGAGCAGGTCAGAGGCTGGATAATGTCCAAAACACATCTTTCAAGAAAATACTCTTCATCTATTCATAGAACTTGGGTATTTTCCTACCTTTTAAAAGATGGCTTCATGGCAGGATTTTTTGGTTTGGGGCTTTTTTTGAGGGCATTGTTGTTTTTTTTTTGAGGAGGAGAGTTGCAGTTATTGTTTTGTTTGTTATCATTGTTTTGTCTGGGGCTGTTTTGGGGATCTTTTTGACAATGAACAATGACAGCACTATTTCTTCTTGCCAAAAAGTACAAGATGCAACTCAACATACAACATGAAGATGTGAACTAAAGTGAGCCCAGAAAAGACTGTGATATTCAGGATATCAGATTCAGACTTCTAAATAATTCCCTGCTGAGGAAATCTACCAAGAAAAACATTTTGGGCAGTGAGTAAACTCTTTCAGCTCCCACTCCCTTTTTTTTTGGCAGGTTAAATATTAAAAACGTATTGCTGAAAGTAATAGTTAATAGAAGTTAATATTGAAAATTAACATCCACTTTTTGTCTGGTGCCTTCATAAGAATATATGTCTATAATCTTGCTTTAAAATATTAGATATTAGACATAAGCTGAGCAATAAATGTATAATTTTTTTATTTTTTTTTTATTATAGAAAAACTTAACCAGAGTAATTTTTAGGGCTACTAAGATGTCAACTCACACTTGGAAAGAAAGTATCTTGAATCAGAAAGGTGATGATGAAACATCAGGAAGAGTTGTCTGTGCTTTCTTCATCAGTTTATATCCCTTCAAACCTTACTATACTGAAATTTTAACTGGATTAATATTGCACTAAAAAAATATTAAAATTGCAGTAATCCATTTAAACAGTCCCTTCACCCCTAGTCTTGACTGTGTGCTTGCTTTAATTACAGAGCCATGACATTTTACCCTGATTTTTTAAGGGGCTATTTGTCCATTATTCCCTAAAAGGAACAAGTGCTTCTCCGAGTGATGACACTAATTAAACTGGAACTGAGATGAGAAAAATCACTGAGACCTCATTTTCCTTAAAGCCCAAATATATCAGCTCTCATAAGCCAGGTTTCTCAACATCCAGAGCAAAGATCTGTAACCTTGATCTCCCTCATTGGCACTGAAATGGCTGATAGCTACTTTTTAATGCAAATTCATTTTCTTACAAACCAATTTAAGTGTCATTCCATTTTCTTATCTGTGGCCTTATGCTTAAAAAGTAATTACTCTGGTAGCATTTTTAATTAAAATGATGTTATCTATGGTCCTAGATGCATTAAATACACCATTGATCTCAGATATCAAATGAAATTTCTGCAGATGAGCCATGTCATGCACTTTGTGGTTTTAGGAGCTGCACTGTAACTGGTGGTAAGTATGAAATACAGCTGGAATAGGCACCCACCAAATTCTCTCAGGTCTAAGTGTCAGACACAGAAAAATATGTTTGCTTCTTGCTTCTTGTATATATATATATTTTTTCTTTTTTGGTAACAAGTAACAGATGTATTACTCTTAACAAGATCAGTAGACTCAAAGTTAATGCCTGAGGTGAAACTCTTCCCAGGGCTATAAATCCCAAACTTCTTGTCTGCTCTATGTCCCTGCAGGCCACATGCATCCAATATAGAAATCTCTGATAACAAGTCAAGATTCTAGGACAATCTAAATCTTTACATTGCTCAATTAACTTTTAATGAGCATTCCAGCTCAAGTTCATTGAGTCTGTCCCTTAATTACATCAAATGTTAAACTGTGTTTGTTTCATGGTTAATAATTAATCAATTAGATATTTGCAAACAGCAAAAATAGCATTTCTACTGCAAGGCATTGATCACCATTACTCTCTTAGCCAAACTATGTCTATTAAAATTAACATTTATACATTTTATGTTAATTTGACATTCTTAATTCCTTATGTTTAATTATGTTTATATCCTGGATATTTTTATATCTAGGAGATCAATACCTAATATTACATTTTTCAAGAAATGGGTGTGTAATACAGATCAGGGACAGGTAGCATCATTTTGCAACTGGTAAAAAGCATCTGCAAAGAGATCAATCCACACAGTGCATGCAGTGTCACAAGAACTAGAAAATAGTATCATAGCATCAATTTATGGAACTTTTCCTAAAAAAAAAAAAAAAAGAGGAAATGATTACACACTGATTGCACATGTTGGTGATTTAAAAGAGTTTGCAGCTCAACACATTATCAAACATCATCAAAACATTTACAATATTTTCCTATAACCAGGAGGAAAGAAAAGGAAAATCTATATAATTTCATTAATTTAAGTATTAGTGATGGAATCTATGATCTAAAACCTGACCTAGACCTAGACCTTACAATCTGTTTATTTTTCTGTATTGAAGAATTTTCATCAATAATAATAGCAACAACAACAACAACAATAATAATAATAATAATAATGTTGCTTATTCCTGTTGCTTTGAGTTATGCCTTTAGCTGTCTTCAAAGACATACTGCAGTTAAAACTGTTTGCTTCACTTAGAACAGCTGCCAGCAGTATCAGACACACAGACGTGTTCTGATCTTCCTCCTCTCACACATTTATTTTTCTTTATTACTAATGATGTGTGTGCTATCAAATTTTATGTTTAATGACACTTAAACCAAATAATCTTTGGAAATATCTTAATTAGAATCTCCAGTGAATAAAGTAGATTAATTTTAGGTCTAGGATAGTAGATTGCAGCAGTCTGATATGACAACCACTTTCTATCCTCCAAGTGATCCAAGACAACACCCTCACAGCAGAAATCCACACCCAAAGTTGTCATTCCGAAATTGTTTTGGAATATTCCATTTTGTCATGGTTTCAGTTTATTTCCCCCATCTGAGAATTAGTTCCTAATTAATGTGTGAGCAGTGATTCTGTGCATAAGTGTCCTGCTAGGTTTGTGTGGAGCCACAGCACAACAACCCCAAGTGGAGAGTAAACACAAACAATTAAACAATCTGATGGACTGGCATTTGTGAGCACAGGCTGGAACTAGGGTTGTTTGGTCGGCTGGTTTTGGCTTAGTTTTTTCCTTAACTTGTGATTACATGCAAAGCTTATACTTCTACAATGTCATATAAAGTTAAAAGAGAAAATGTACTGTAATATTTATGGTAATGTTTGAAGCAGCAAAATGTCTTAGAAAAAACCTCTCAAATGAAAAGCAGCTTTTGCATAACCTTCTAGAATTTTCCGATCTTTTTACAATGCTTAAGGTACATTAATTCCATTTCCAATTTCCAATAGCTGCATTTAAAAATTACTTTATTAAAAGTATCTTCAATTACATATGCTCCTATATTTATCCAGTTGCTTCACTCGGCTGCATTTATTTAATTTGGATTTAATTTGGATTAATGCTAGATGTGGCATTGGAATTCTGTATCTTAATACAACATCTCATAAGTGAAATTCTTGAGATGCACCAAGACAAAAAAAGCTGTCTCAGAATGAAGATTTTTATAAAAATAGCACAGGTATGTAAAAGACAAGATTCTCCACAAAAGAACCTTTAAGCTAACAGTAAAAGGAAGCTTTCAGCACCATTAAGAAGTAGCAAGTAGTTAATTGCAATAATATGTATATGTTAGCATAAGAATAGCTTCTATACATTATTTTGATTTTAAGTCACATTTAAACAAAAAAATGAAAGGCAAACTTGAACAATCAATGATTAGTGATTCATTAAAAATAATATACATAATCTGGCATATGTTCTCTCTCATAAAAGGGATGACATTTTTTTCTTGAGACAAAATAAAATGCCGTGCTATATTCTGTGCAATAAAAGCATTGCTTTTCCTGGCTGTAATTTAAGAAAGATCTTATATAAAGCTGTGTGAAGGACAAACTGCCACTGTTCACTAATTCAATGCATTTAATGTTTCTCTGTTAGAGGATAAGTACTTGCTTTGCTAAGTTTTTAGAGCACAACTTTAATATGTTGGGAGAAGAAGGAACAACAAAAACAGAATCACCATTTAGTACAGAGGTTATATTTCCCTTAAAATATCCCTGGCAGGTTTTTTATTTCCTATTCTTCAGTGAGCAGCTTCAAAGAAGTAAAAGTGATTAATACAGCTCTCATCAACTATCTAGTTTTAGAGTATCTGCAGACAATGTAAATAATAGCAAAAGAAAGCAGCCACATCTGAAACAGGAGCATGGATGCTAGTGCTGAACTGTTAATTTAGGTTTTACTTAGACTATAACTCTTTCTGGTTCCTAAAGCTGAAATGGCCATGAGAATCATTTATTTGTTCCAAAATAAGATGTGCTTTAAAAACAAAGACAGATGTTGCACTTTTTTGTTCTATCTGCTTCTCAGGGGACGGGATCAGAACTATATCTGCATTAATGGAGTTTTGAGGTACCAAATTTGTTTTAATCCCACATTGGAATACAAAAACTTTTTTTTCCCCATAGCTACATGAGACTAGAATACTGCCAAAACTGGCTCAAAACCTTTCTACCTCCATCTCTTTTTCCAGGATTAGAAAGATCTGAAAGCTAAGAAATCCCTGAGAAGTAGTTGCTTTGAAAGTCTTCTGGCCACTGACTGTCCTGATTTATCTTTTAGTGTCTGGTTCCACATTCTACTTGGAAACTTGGGAGGCACCTGGTGAATACTTCAGTTATGTGAACAAGTACTACTAGAGCTGTAGGATTGTACATGGTGATGTGTCCCAAGCTGGGATGGTGCAGGTATGAAGAACATATCAGAAAAAATAACATTCATTTTCAAAACTTTCAAAGCACCACATTTTCCTGTGCCACTGCAAGAAAAGCCTGTGTGTATGATTAAAAGAGAAAACAAGTGTGCACACAAAAGGAATGATGGTGATCTCAGCTGCCTTGTTTCAAGATAGACAGGAAATTAACTAAACCAGGGCGGTTGGCATAAATACAAAAAAGACTGAGCTACATGACAGAGTAGACATTTGGACTTCATTTGTTTTTGAGAAAGTAAAAGGTGGGACATTCCACCTGGAAAATAAAATAAGTGTAATGTCCCTCTTCTCTCCCAGGGACATTCAATCCCTCCAAGGACAGAGTAGTGAGGAGTGAAACAGATTTCCCTTTAAAATTGAAGAATCATAGAATAGTTTAGGTTGCAAAATACCTTTAAGACCATTGAGTCTAACTGTTAACCCAGCACTGCCAAGCCCACCTTTAAACATCCCTCAGTGCCACATCTACACACCTTGGAAATATCTCCTATAGATTTCGGGGGTCTCCGTGGGGTTTTCTTACCGGCTAGCAGTTCCCCAGACCCATCTACAGCAGTTGTGGGTCCTCCAATTAGCTGGTTGAAGCGTGGAAAAGGCTTGGAAATGAAGAGTGGGCTCTGGCTTGGGTTGGAAAAGGTGTTTATTTATTGTGGTCCAGCCACGTGCAGAGCAGAGGCGGGACCAGAAGCCAGAACAACTTGTCGGCCTCAGTTTCTCTCTTAAAGTACCTAGGTATTGGCCTGGGCAGGGAAGAAACTTCAGGGCAATCGGGGAAGGGAAGGGGTGTGGTTACATCAGGGTGATACTACGGGGGTCATCAGGGAATGGGGGGCTAAAAGGGACATACCATTACAGACAAATAACAAAACACAAATACAAATACAAAACCCTAAATCATGCACTGCAACATTCTCCAGGAACATTAACTTGACCTCTTCCCTGGGCAGCTTGTTCCAGTGTTTGAAAATCATTTGATCGAATAAATTATCCCTCGTGTCCAATCTAAAATTCCCCTGGTGCATCTTAAGGCTATTTTCTCTTGTGTTATCTTGTCCTACCTAGTTGTTCCTTGGGAGAAGAAACTGCTCCCCACCTGGCTCTATCCTCCTCTCAGGGAGTTGTACAGAGTAATAAGGGTCCCTGTGACCCTCTTATTCTCCAGACTGAGCTCCCCTTAGCTACTCCTCATCAGCCTTGTACTCCAGACCCTTCCCCAGCTCTGCTGCCCTTCTCTGGACATGCTCCAGCACCTCCATGTCCTTCCTGTAACAAGGGGCCCCAGACTGCAAGCAGGATTTGAGATGTGGCCTTACCAGTGCCCAGTACAGGAGATGGTCACTGCCTTGGTCCTGCTGCCTCACCACTGCTGATACAAAAGGGGAAATGAAACAAGAAATTTCTTCTTGTACACCAAGAGGAAGGTTGAGTGTTTTCCCATCATTTTTCATTGCAATTTCTGAAATTTCTTAAAATCATGCATGCAAGTTTTTTGGGTTTTTTTTGTTCTTTGTACCTTTGTGTTAGAACTACAAAGCAAATTTAAAACACTGAGAGATATTTCTTTTACCCACATAATTTCTAATATAATGCCTTTAAAAAATAAAAGGTTTCAAGAGGAAGAGGAGTCGAGGGGAGAGTTTATTTGCCTGAAAGGTATATACTTTTTGCTCTGGTCAATATTTTAGTAATCATTTACCTCAGAGAGGATTTTATTCACTCTTCTCTAGTGTACCAAATACATTCCAAAAAATACTCCTGATTTCCTATGGTTTTTCTCATTTGAATTTCAAATTAAATACATGTAATTAGAACCATTTTACCTGAATTCACTGAAATCACTTAAATTCTTTATTGCTGTTGCACTTTTCAGAAGGTTACTATCTGCTTTTCATGACATTCTTTCCCTTCAAAAACATTAGATAATTTGAATGTGATGTTCTAAAAAAATAGAGGGGAATTATAACTGTATATTTTCAATAATAACCTGGGGTTCTGAAGAACTGAAACTGGTTTTTTTTGAATCGTCCTTTCTTTCTTAAATGTTTTGAGGACATACATATGAAAATCGACAGATTAACAACATATGGAAAAGCTCAAAGTCCATCTTCACTATAGTTAGCAGCACAAAAATAGGAAGCAGCATAGTTTTTCTAATTCTCCTCACCTCTCAGCACCAGCCTTTATCCACTGCAATAGCCATAACCATCAGCCATCCCAGTTTATGACAGCCAAGTAACAGCTTTGACTTCAGAGAAGACAGGCAGCCAAATTGAAGTCTCTAATGGAGGTTAAGCAGGGCTGATGGGGTTATAGGGGTTTTATTAGAACTCAAAATTTCTTGTTTGGATAAAAAAAGACCATGCAGTGAAGACTGCTATTCTGCCAATTGTTTGACAGAGGACTAGTATTTAGGTTGCCTCTACAGGGAAATAAATACATGTAAGAATTTCTTGAGTCTGCTATTTTAAAAGATACACAGAAATTGGGCTTAGATGGTCACAAGTATCCTGGAGCTCTCCACTCAAGTCTCACTTGGCCAGAAAAAATCATACCATCTATATTTTCTGTTCTGCTCAATTCCAAGTTCTGCACATTTACATTTCTAATACTTAAAGTACTACTTGACAGCACAATAGATATTATTCTTACATTACCAGATAGGATTTTTTCTACATTATAACTATATTGAGAAGTTGTTCAATACTTGTCTATATGTAAAATAATCATACTGTACATTAACCAAATGGATCATAATTAACTCCTGTTCATACCTCTTGGGCAGAATGAAACCAAGCACTTAAAATCTCTGTTCATATGCAGAGGATCTGATTTTTCCTTGTCTATAAGACAATGAAGATTAATAGAAAACACCCAATGGATAAGCCATCTAAAATTATATTTTTTTCCTGGGCTTTCCCACTATTTTTAATATAAGACGGCTAATAAGGGGTGCTTAGGTAATTTTCTCTTCTATCTTATCCATTGCAAGGTTGTACTCTACTATGACTTGGCATAACTGGAAATCAGGAATATGACTGGCATTTTTTTGAAACAACTTGTCTATTCTCAAATGGGAACCCAGATATGTATTTAGTTATACATCTAACATGGTTTTGACTTCTCAGTATTTACTATAACTATTAGAAGTATTTTAAAACTTACAATATGCATTGGGAGCCCAGAACCCCCCGTGTGCTGGGCTGCATCCAAAGCCCCGTGGGCAGCAGGGCAGGGAGGGGATTCTTCCCCTCTGCCCTGCTCTGCTGAGACCCCACTTGCAGGGCTGCATCCAGCTCTGGGCTCCCAGCACAGCAAGGACAGGGACCTGCTGGAGCCAGGCCAGAGGAGGCACCAAGGGGATCAGAGGGATGGAGCAGCTCTGCTGTGAGGAAAAGTTGAGAGAACTGGGATAGTTATGATTGGAAAAGAGGAGGCTTCAGTGAGACCTCATTTCAGCCTTTACAGTACCTGAAGGGAGCCTTCAAGAGAGCTGGAGAGGGATTTTGACTAGAGCCTGGAGTGACAGGACAAGGGGGAATGGCTTCAATGGGAACAAAGGAAGCTTTAAATTGGATATTAGTCAGAAATTATTTCCTGTGAGGCTGTTGAGGCCATGGCACAGATTACCCAGAGAAGCTATTGGTGCCCCATCCCTGTTCAAGGCCAAGCTGGATGGGGCTCTAAGCAACTGGTCTGGTGGAATGTGGCCCTGCCCAATATAGGGGGATTGTGACAAGATCTTTAAGATCCCTTTCAAATCAAGCCATTCTATGATTCTATAAAATAAAGAGACAACAGCAAGTAATATGCAGAATTTTTCCTCCATTTAAAGTTCTGTCCAACTGAACTTTTAATGATGAGGGAACACACAATAGATCTCTGAATAAAACCATAAGAGAAGCTAACCTCCTGCTATGGGAAGAGGGATTGGAGTTTTGGAAAAGTTGCACATAAGCAAGATTTCATTTCTTAAAATACCTAACCTCTATTTATTGATAATTGGAACCCTTCTTGTCTTATCAATGAAAGAGAAATAATGTGTCCCTTGTGCATGCACTACAATAATAAGAATAAAAAAATCTACAGTTTCCCTTACTTATTAAGTATGGAAAATCAGTGATGCTATAGAATATACCAAAGATATAAACATCTGACTATTCCCCTTCAAAAATGGTATGATGTCTGATTTGAAGTTATTTATTTTGAACAAAGAAATATTGGGTTTTGTACTTAAAACCCTTGCAGTGGCCTTGAATAGCTATGTAGTTCATTTACAATTCATGTATTTACTTCTCTGATCTCTGAATTTTAGTCTTAGAATACTTTCTCTCTGCTGAATCTGAAACCATCAGACCAGGTACGGTGGAATTATCATGAGATGTTTTTCCACAAGCAAATCTCCCTTTCAAGAACTGCACAAAGGAGGTTATATGTGAAGCTAAAGAATAAATAGCATTTATGAGAACAGAGCTACAGTGCACCATTCCCCTTATGGGTAAGCATAATAAATTTATAATTCAATGATACAAGAGGTGTAGATTAAATTAAATACAGATTTATTGTCTCCCTAAACATCTGAAACATCAGTATTGGAAAATCTTGATCTTAGATTTATACTTCCCAGAGCATGGGATAGCCAAATAATGGAACAGAAGTGGAGCAACTGTACCCTGAGATTCCCACTAAATTTTAGTGTAAAATAAAGCAAAACAAAACTACCAAAAACCCTGAAACTCCAGAACATATACCTTTTCATACCATGGTATAAGAAAGGAAGAGGATTAGGGAAGGTGAAGAAAAAAACCACCTCTTTGGGTCAATTTTTTCATGTCAAAAGCATTTCTCTTACATGAGAAAATTATGGTTGGTGCAGGAAAGTGCAATCCAGATGTGGTCCCACTTTACTATGCCCATATCCAATCTACTTACACAGGCACACATATTCCAGGATTCATGATTTAATTTTTCTTTTCACATTCAATATACTTGCTGCATCCACATTTAAAGTAAATCATTTAGCTGTTTCTAATTTTATCCTAGAAATATATTCCTGCATTTAGAGAAATATATCTTGATAAAATCAGATCATTTTTAAACTGCCAGTGCTTCTGTTTCTTTAATAGCTAAATGCCATATGGAATAGTTAAATGCTGAACTTTACAGTATAACTAATATTTTTAGATTTATTAAAAGGTTCTGTTCTACAAACCTGCCAAGCTTGCAGATTCCATTCTCATATCTACAGTGTAAATCAATATAACTGTAAGTATTTTCAATCATACATTATTCTAACATAATTATTTCATTCTGAAATTTGGGAGCACTTAGTATTAATGCAACTGATGAAAGTTGGCAGTCTCTTTCTTATAGTGAAAATACAATTTAAGAACAAAGTATTGATTCATTTAAGCCTGAATGGTGAAAAATAATGTCTGTCTATAACCTTAGCATTTCTTTAATCTCACACTATTAGTGCTGCAAGCTGGAGCTGTTGTAGCTTTGCTTTGCTCACAAAGGGTTTAAACCAAAAGACATGGATGTGGAGCTCAAGGACACCTAGATGTCCAAATCTCCACAGTGTTCTAGAATCTCTATCTCTCACTGTTTTAGAATGTCTAGCTCTCACACTTACCAGGATTCCACTTTTATTTTGGGAGCATCTTAAAATCTAATTTTAGCCTACACCGTGGGGATGCAAAAAGCTCCCTCCAACAGCAGAATTTCCCTGCTTAAGAAATGAGGTTCCACCATAACTATTGAAATACTGCAATATTCAAATCCAAGTCTTTTTCAGAGGACAGCCTAGATTTGATAATATTTACCATTTTAATACTCATAATTCATCTCTAATTAAACCAAAATTAACCTAACGATAAATAAGATTTTTTCCTAATTCTCACCTAATTGAATTAAGTCATACAAGTTATAAATAGTTCAAAGAAAGTTCTAGAGAAAACACTCATGATTCCTAATTAAAACTCAGTCATCAAACTGATGGGCTGATTTTCCAGGAGCTATTCTTATCCAGCCATTCTCTGACTATTCCTCAATCATCCTGTCACAGATAATCCATCCTTGAGACTCATAACATTCATTTAGGAAAACCTGGCACTTCTCTTTTTTAGCCTTCTGTCGTGGTTCAACCCCAGCCAACAGCCAGGCATCACACATCTAAAACCTCATCAGCGGGATTGTTGATAAAAGCAGGAGATCAAAAAAGCTAGAAAGCTCATGGATTGAGACTAAACCAGTTCAACAGGAAAAGCAAAAGCCACAAGTGCAAGCAAAGAAAAAAGGGATTTATTCACTGTTTTCTATAGGCAGGCAGGTGTTCAGCATCCCCACGAGAGCACATGATGTGTAATGGCGACTTGGGAAGACAAGAATAATCACTGTGAACGGTCCCCACTTCTCCTTTCTTTACCCACTTTGCTATACTGAGCATGATGACATAGTCTAGAATATTCCTTTGGTCAGTTGGGGTCACCTGTCCGGGCTGTGTCTTCTCTCAACCTCCCAAGCACCCCCATCCTCTTTACCAGCCTGACAGAAAAGGCCTTGGATCTGTAAGGTCTTCTCAGCATCAACAAATATGTCTCTTTCAACCCTGTGCTCAGCACAAATCCAAAGCACAGTCCCACACTAACCCCTGGGAAGAAAATTAACTCTACCCCAGCCAAAACCATCTCACCTTGTCATATGAGTAATGAAGAAATCATAAACTCATTTCAGAAAAGAAATTATCGTATCACAGGTTACACACACAAACACATGGGGAGTGGCTGACTGAACATTATCTGCATAAAAATTCATGGAAAAATAATTGAAATACAAACAAGTTAACCTTCTTTTGCATAGTATTTATTAGACTATGTATCTTCGTATAAAGTCAGATTGCTAGAAGCATTTCAATGCTGAAAGATGTCTAGCATAAAAGATCTTCACTATAACAAAATCCATTGGCAGTCATGGTATTTCAAGTGTGAAAAGTAAAAATTGTATCAACAAAGAAGAGCTGGCTGAAGATGTGGAGTTTGGGAGCAGCTTTAGCTGCAGTGTTGGTGTCTTAATAGGAGTAGGTGAGGCAAACAAGAGTATTTCAGTCCTGGACTTCAGGAAAGCAGGTCTGTTTAGGAAGCTTCTTGGAAGAAATTCATGGGATAAGGTCCTGGGAAAAAAAAAATAAAATCTCTTTGATCAAAGATCACCTTTTCTCAGCTCCAGAATGGCTGATGCCATGAAATAAAATTTTAAAATAATAATAATAATAATTAAAAAAAAAGTAGCAGGAGACTGCATAGGGGGAAAAGTAGTGTTTGGTAGATTAGACGGTTGTGCTGACATTCAGTCATTGTCAGGTTTGAGAAACTGACACAAAAGTACCTTCAGAAATTCATAATGCAAAGACTTGCATTTGGGGAAGAACAACCCCAGATACCCATAGAGGCTGGGATTTGACTGACTGGAAGGCAGATTTACAGGAAAGTACATGGGGCAACTCCCAGAAAGTTCTCCATGAGCCAGCAATATGCCCTCATGAAAAAGAGCTGACAGCATCTTGGGCTGCATTAGACAGAACTCCACCAGCAGCTGAAGTGAGGTGATCCTTCTCCTCAGCTCTGGAGAAACACATGGATGCTGGGTCTAGTGCTGGCTCCCCAGTAAAAGGCAGACAGAGGTGTGCTCTGCAGCAAATCAGGGAAGGGGCACAAAGCAGGTTATAGGCTTGGACTCTCCATCTTGTGAAGAGAGGCTGGAAGATCTGGAACTCTTCAGCATGGACCAGAAAATATTTTCTGAAATCATATTCATGTGTATAAATACCTGATGGTGTGAGTAAAGAAAAGGGACACAGGCTCTTCTTGCTGCTGGCAGGACAAGAAACAATACAAAATTGAAAAACTGTAAATATCATTTAAAAATAAGGAAGGTTTGTTTTTTTGTTTTTTTTCCCTGAGAAAGTGGTCCAACACTGGAACAAGTTCTGCCCACAGAGGTTGTGAAGTCTCTGTTCTTAGGAATGCCCAAAACCTGACTTCTCAAAGTCCTAAGCAATGTGATCCAGCTGATTATTCCACCATCCTATTATTTTAACAAAGACTTGACCATTTCCTTCTCTACAAGTTTCAACTGAAAAAGAATTAAAGGAACTTTCTGTAGTATATTGCTTTTTCGGTGTACTGGGGTTGAGGGGACTGGAGGTGAAAGAGCAGCCACCACAACAAACTGGTGGGGAAAAAAAAAATAAATCACTATTCTGCAATCCTGATATTTCTTAGAGGTAGTAAAAGAGTATTAAATGATTCCTGGGATGAACTGCCACAACTTGGTGTACCTGCATGAATGTGATACCATAGTATAGACAATCCCTTAGAACAAGTTAAATGTCAAGTCTATGTCTCAATCTTAAATCTTACTTAAAAGTAGAGTATAATGGCATAGAATACTGGAGAAATATTTTAAAAGCATGCTAACATGTTTCCTGAAGAAAGGACAAATGTTAAGTAGCAAACTCTTGCTTAGTATTTTTTTTTACCTCATTCATAAAAAATAGGGGGTTTTATTCCCTTAAGAAGATGGTCAGCAAAAGATAGGGGTTAACAACATCTGTCATTCAAGATTCCTGTTCTTTGTGAGATTTCTACAGAATAAAATACCTGCAGTTTCCTAACAAATTATCCATGACTTCGTCATTTGTCAGAATGCTAGAAATATGGGATTCATATTTCATGACAAACATAGTCTTTTAAAGGTAATCTGTTTGTCTGAAATGCCTTATTTTTCACTCTTCTCTTCAATATTCTAAGAATTTATGAAGAAATGTGACAAACCAGAAAAAATACACCATTTCTCTAGCATGATGGAAGAGATGAAGATCTTTACTTTGATTTCACTTGCATATCTGTAATTTACCAGTTTTGTACTGGATTGATGCATCAGTAGTTCGAGATATACACTGAATGTCAGCAGGATCAAAATCAAGGGATTTTCTCTAGCTCTTGTTTGGAAAGGAGAGGGAACAAAGGCTATTAACTAAAAGCAATGACACCCTAAACAATTATTACTAAAGGCTGATACTACCACCTTGTGTCTGCAGGTCTAAAAGATTTTAAGTATATCTTGACATCATACATTGTCCAAGTACTTTGAGAACTTAAAATAATTTTACATACTTCAGTGAATTTTTTGAGAAGGTCATTTAAAACCAGTAACAGTTCCATATACCTTACTTTTGAAAGATAGAATTATGTGAACATCTAAATCAAAACAAAATCTGTAACATTAACACTGTGGATCCCAAAGAGAAAAAAAAAAAAACAACAAAAAAAAAACCAAACAGTAGTAGTAGTGCTGCTCTAAACCAGAAGAAAGACAGATAATTTTTTTAAAAAGAGAGGATGAGGGAAAATCTCAATTACTAAGTACCCACTCTCACTTAAAAAAAAAAGCCCATAAATACTCACCTGCAGAATATGCAGGTTTGCCTAGTAAACTACTAGAGATGTTGTTCCTCAGCTCTCAGAAATATATTGGGGTAAATTGTCCTACTGCTGGAATGCTGAGTATAAACATCTTTTGTAAAATAGTTCTTATTGAGTGTTTGCTTCTAAGCATTTCTCCTTTGCTTTTGTTACTTTAACATCTGAAGTCTGTGCAGATAAAGTATTCAAATGTTTAGAAATATTCATATACTATTATTTAATACAAACTAATGGTGGTTGTTGAAGTCAGATACCTTAGCACATGAAATTATGTTCTACATTTAAATCACAGGCTGAGGTTTCATTTACTAAAGTTTTTTTTTTTTTCCCTGAAGAAAAACCTAAAGAAAAAAACAATGATGGGACTGAAATAAATTGGGTTGCAGAATATGGCTACATATGAATCACAGACACCAGAATAAGCCTGATAAATCTGATTAAACAATGTTTATGCACTGAAACACAAATTTCTTTTAGATACTAGTTCCATACCAGTGCTCATGAAAAGACATATTGCCAGGAGAGTTCTTTCCAGGCAACAAATTGTTACTAGTACGCTACTTTCAAAATAACTTTACAAACCATTGACTAAATTAATGTGAGGTTTGACTACTTTATTTATTGGGCTATTCTGCTTGTAGGAAAGGTAATTACTTGGAATCTGAAGCAGCCCAGCACGTGGTTGAATATCATTTTTTGAAATATACCAAATTACTCTTACTGTAGCAATATTGAGAACTGCAACACAAATCTTGTCCTTGATCCTGTAGAAAATGGCACTTCTTTTACAGTAACAGAATAGAGTGAAAGACCTATACTTGCAGAAAATTGGAAACAATTTGCAAGAAGTTCCTCAGAAGGAACTATTCCTCCTTTGCTGTCTTCTGTCAAGAATCTCTTGTCCTTTTCTGAGCAAGAAAGGCATTTATTTTTAGAAAGATTTATGTATGTTTTATGAATTATGTCCTGCTGTAGCAGCCTGGGCAAGGCTTCAACACTTCCTCAAGTAAATTCTCACATCAGCTTCTTTCCAGAGTTGGCTGTGTGGGTCAGGTATAGGAAGGTGAAAGAAATGCAAGAATAGAACAGTGTATGAGTTATGGGACACTGTAAAGCTCAGTGTCAGACCTGTTGTTTCTGTGGTAGACTAGGGCTAAAGGGAACATGGACTGCAAGGACTGCATTCATTTTTACTTGAACAAAGAATAAGGTCAGTGTAGTAATACTTTAACACTTTAACATCCTTTTGCCACATTACCCTCTACCTAATCATACTACTTGTCTTCCTGGAACACCAAGTATTAGCTCCCATAATAACTCAACAAAATCTGCCCCGAGTACCACTAATAATTTTCGTCTACTTCACAACTTTGCAAAACAGTGAAAATTCAGTTTGACTAAACAAAGAAACTCCTGGTCTAATTTTAACATTCTGTCTGTATCACAGAATCACAGAATCCTAAAATGGGTAAGGCTGGAAAGGACCACAGTGGTTCATTTGGTCCCACCTCCCTGCTCAAGTAGGATCATCCCAGAGCACATGGCACAGGATTGTGTCCAGATGGTTCTGGGCTCTCTCCAGTGAGGGAGACTCCACACACTCTCTGGGTGATCTGTTCCAGTGTTTGGTCACTGCACAGTGAAGAAGTTCTTCCTCATGTTCAGGTGGAGCTTCCTGTGCACCAATTCCTTCCCGCTGCCTCTTGTCCCATTGCTGGGCACCACTGAGCAGAGCCTGGTCCATGCTCTGACCCCTCCCTGCAGGCACTGACAGACACTGATGGGGTCCCCTCTCAGTCATCTCTCCTCGAGGCTGAACAGCCCCAGCCCCCTCAGCCTTTCCTCATAACAGAGATGCTCCAGCCCTTCATCATTGTCACCCTCTGCTGCAGCTGCTCCAGGAGCTCCAAGTCTCTGCTGTGCTGAGGAGCCCAGGGCTGGACACAGCACTCCAGATGTGCCTCACCAGGGCTGAGCAGAGGGGAGGGATCACCTCCCTGACTTGCTGGAAATCTTGCTACTTTTCCCCAGGATATGTGTTGGGCAGTAAGGGATAAAACCCAGTCATGAGTCACCCTTGTCCAGAGGCTGAATAAATCATATCATGAATCTGACATTCTGTGATGTTCTTAAAAGAATTTGATTTTTTTTTTCATAGTTTTGCTAGTCTGTAAATTGAAATATTGATTACATGCTGGCCATTCTAGAAACAATTAGTCTCAATGAATTGCACTTTTAAAGTCTATTTTAACTATCACCAGTGTTGCCTATGCCTGTTTACTGACCATTTTATGCATCCTAAATAGATTTTTCCATGTGGGCATAAAAATTGGTTTTGAAAGCATTTTAGTAATTTATGTTAAAAAACATACCATGTTCATATTAAAAGCTACTTTTATTTTAGCGTTCAAAAAATATGATTTCTTAAAAAAATCGTAGCCTTTTTTTAATATTTAGTGATTAGGAGAAGTCATTGCATTCCATTAACAATTTCCTACTTGGAACACACACTGGGTAGTCTGGAAGGTCCTTAATGAATTCTCCAAAGGTTATGATGATATAAAAAAAAAAAATTATTTATACCATGACGATCTTTTAAAAACAGTACTTCTCTATTTTATTTGTGGTTTTTACTTTTCCATTTTCTAATTGGAGGACGTGGAAAAATAAGGGACTATAGTACGAGTTCCTTGAAGATGTTCATGTAAGGAATTTTGTGTGGAAGTTTGCAAAAGGTTATAAAATCCTTCCCTTGAGAAATTTTCTGCAGGAGAAGTTGCTGAATAGGGAAAGGGAAGACAAGTCAGCCAGAAGGTTTAGAAAGTCAATGACAGAAGAATGAATTTAGCAAAACATTCTGAACTTCCTCTTAAGGTTTATGCACGGAGTGAAAGAAATGCTGGGATTCATAAGAAAAGTAAGACAGTGTTCTGACAAAAGACTGAAGAGGCAAATGCAAGTTACATCACCAAGGCAAGGAAAAGGAAACAGCTGTTCCTAAGAGAAATATTTACCCAAATAAAAGATACCAAGAACTAACACATCAGTCAGGGAAGAAAGAAAGAAAAACAAGCACCTGCCAAAGTCAACAGTGAATTCTAAATCATATCTCATCATGGGTATTGACATAGGAGGCCTCCATAAACTTTTCCAAACTGAGCTGTCTCCTGACCAAGAAGTTAGTTTACATTGACAGTCTAAATGCAAACAATGGGTTTAATCTATAAATATTGGCACACCTTGTCATTGTAGCCAATGCAAAGGTCAATGATGCATATCAATTATAAATGTGCTGTTTGGGTTAGAATTAATATATCGACTTGCCTTGAACTTGAAAGTAAGCATGCTGAAGTGTTGCAGCCAACACAATAGGTGAGCATTTTGCAATGTTGGGATGGTGTAGCCACACAAAGGTATATATTAGTATATGAGCAATGTGAGAAACACATGGATGTTTTGAGGGGGACAGCTACACCTCCAAGGCAACTGAGCAACAAAGTCACCACATAGGAGAAAAGGCTGATAATAGGCAGGACATCCTGCTAAAAACTACTACAAGGATGGTTTGGCAAGATGGAGGAAAAGAAAAGCACAGAATGGGTCAGGTTGAAACCCGTTCAAGCAGGTTCATCCCAGAGCACATGACCTGGGATGGCATCTACACAGTTCTGGAATATCTCCAGTGGGGGAGACTCCACACCCTCTCTGGGTGATCTGTTCCAGTGCTCAGTTGCTGTGCAGTGAAGAAGTTCTTCCTCATGTTCAGGTGGAATTTGCTGGGCATCCATTTGTGCCTCTTGTCCCATTGGTGGGCACCACTGAGCAGAGCCTGGTCCATGCTCTGACCCTTCCCTGCAGGCACTGACAGGAATGAGATCCTCTCTCAGCCATGTCTTTGTGAGGCTGATACCAACCAAACTCCCTCAGCTTTCCCTCATGAGATGCTCCAGTTCCCCCATCATCTTTGTAGCCCAAGAAACAAAATAAGCAATGTGGGGAGCTCTTTTGGGAGTGGAAACAGGGCAACAAGATAAAAGCATCAGACATCTATGCAGAAAATTGGAAGACAAACAAATTCTGATTTACTTGTCTCATTGAGAAGCTCTCAAGGCAGATTACCTTGACCTTGATGAGTAGGAACAATTAAGGACAGCAGCCATCAGTGCTGACTGTGCAGCATCATTGCCAGCAGACTCACAGTTAATGAAGAAAATGGTTATCAAATACTAACAGTTTTATATAGGTAGGGATGCTCACATGTAAGGATTAAGCCTTAGCAAGAAGAATGCCTTTAATAAATGAATGTAGTAAAGTTGAGTTTTATAGTTCAAACTGTCCTGCCATTATTTTAAACATCCCACTACACCAATTTCTGACAGATATATAGACACACAGACAGATAGATTCAATTACATCATGACTCCTCCAAAGTTTTGTTTTTCTTATGTTAATCCCCAGAAAAAGGTGCAATGAAATGCTAAAAAAGAAACAAAGTGTCAGGTCAGATCAAGACATGATCCCCACTTAGTATAGTATTTAATATTAAAAGAAAAAACAAACCAAAACCAAAATCAAACTTACATATAAAAACTTGGTGATACAATAACAAAGTCCTCAGATATCTTCAATTTCAAATAAAATACCCTGGGAAGCTAGCAATGTGATCTGTAAATCATAATCAATTATTTCATAGATGCTTCTTTTGCCCTTCTGGCAATTTTGTGCAGCAGCCTTGAAAAAAAAGTCAACCTCAACAGAGTTTGTTCACAATAAAGAAATTCCCTCTGATATTTTGTTGACACATTGTGATTTTTGTGGTCAATGGTGAAGAAAAGAGAAGGCATTTCAGAAGCTCAGTTCTTACTGCTGAACCATATTTGTATCCTCCTCATCTTTTCCCGTTAAAGTCAGCCAAGGATTAGTGAAATGACAAACTTGGAATTTTTACATATTGGAAGAACAGAAGTTTTAAAACTAGTCTTTACAATTGTTTCCCCTAACTATTTAAACAGGAAGTATTTTAAGAGGTGATTTCCTTCAAACTATCCCTTTTCCTTGGGCTAATGATATAAACTAGTCATAAAGTGTAAAACTGCACACTAACATTAGTGTGCTTTTGTTATGTAGAAGAGCTTCATGAAATCACAGATTCACAGAATGGTTGGGTTGGAAAAGATGTAGGGATCATTTTGTTCCAAGCCCCCTGGCATGGGCACGGACACCTTCCACTAGACCAGGTTGCTCAAAGCTCCAATAAACGTGGCCTTGAACACTTCCAGGGACGGGGCAGTTGCACTGTTCTAGTACAAAATCACAGGATCAGTCTGGCTGTGCATCTATGTGAAGGAGAGGAATTTACATCATCAGGTGGAATATAACCTCAGGGATAATTCATAACACGTCTCTCTAATTGCAGATTCAGCATGTGACCGTGTATCCTCACTAAATAATACATGTAAGAAATCACTAGGTTAGAGAATGAAACACAAAGTCAGACAACACAAGCACTCCATTGCTACATTACTGAATTTTAGGGCTTTGCTGAAAAGCCTTTTTTCAAAGACAATTGTGTTTTCTTGTGTAGACACGTAACAACCTAGTGACCATTCAAAGTCTGTTCTTTCAGACATTGAAAAAAAATATAAAAATAAAAAGTAAAAAGAAAGTGAGCTTCAAAATGCAACCCAGTCTTTCTTTTCAGCTGGCTGTATTCTGTCTAAAATGGCACATGGGGTGACAAGGTCTGAAGAATGATGCAAAGGAAAGTTGTACATCATGCAATGTCTGACCAGCTTCTAAACCTTCTCCATGACTACAGAAATCCAAGGAATTTTGTCTTTGAATACCTAAAAGACACTTGAGAAGATTTATTCAGCACACTGTACTTCTCTTTAAAATGAGACAAGCAGAACAATATATATGGTTTGAAAAGACAATAAATGCAGGCAATGAAACTCAAGATTCAAACTATAATGAGAGTAGATATTTTAATGCAGCAGATTCACACCTCCAAAACTGGATGTCTAGCTTTATTTAAGTTTGATGCAAAAAAAAATATAACCTGAAAAACATCAATATAAAGAAAACTCTGTTTAAATGCAGACAGAACTTCTCAACTTTTTTCTTTTAATATTTTACAGGAATATTAAAGTTTGATGGTAGTTCTCAGACAAAGTATGACAGGAAAAACACATTTCAAAATGCTTGTTTTCTCAGCTTCTTACTATTCATATAATTTTAAAAAAAAGCATTGGAAAAAATCTAGGGATGCATAACACCTAAAAAAATGCCATTATCAAAAGAAAATATCTCCAAACATCAGTCTCTTAAACTACAGGAACAAAATATTAGAGTTTGAACCAGTATGAAGTATGTGGTTAAATTGCCTAATCACAACTGAATATTTTTTTAAGTATTATTTTACAAAAATTGCTACCTATGATTTTTACGCCTTGGGACTTTTTACTTATTTCCTCATATAAAAGACTTTCACAGCTCTTTCTAACCTTTTTCCACTCTTGTTTATATCAGGGCTTTTGTTATCCGACTCTGAATCTGAATTGTTGCCTTTTGATTACAAGGGGTTGAATCAGAAAGAAAAAAAAAAAAGCCCACAACAAAAAAACCCCACCCACTCCCAGCTTTGGAGTCACTTTCTAACGCAATTTAAATTCAGTTCCATAGGAAGTCAAAAAGGCCACGTGATAAGTTGGTTAACCCATATCATTGCACTGAAGTTCTTCTGCTTTCACACATAATGATACAAAAATGCTCTAACTATTCTCAGAGCCTACATTTTCATCAAAACTTCTAAAGAATTGCTTCTAAAGCAGAACTTGCTTTAAAATCAGTTGCTTTGTCCTTTAGTCTCTGTTTTATGAGCTTTTTTTACCCACTATTAATTATTTCTGTTGCATACAGTGAGTCATGAGGTAACACAAAGTGCAAGAGGTTTGGAGTGTTGGTGATTCACTGAGTACGTAGACAAAACATGTCCATCGAAAGATCAACTAGAAGTGGACTGCCACTGGTGTACTATTTATTAGCTTTTGCAATTTCCACCCTTTTTTGATTTTCCTCTGTAATATTTCATCTTCACCATTCGCAGTCTTCAAGGAGGACCTGTGAAACAAATACCAGACTTCCATAACAATTATTTTTTGCACTACTATGAATAGATAGAAAATACCCTGGAAATAGAGAGATAAACTGCATTGCCACCTGTCATCTGAAGATCCTTGTGCAAATGTGCAGTACTTGAGCTCACAACTCATTCCTAATCACACATATGCACTTCTGCATAGAAATTGCTTAAATTTACACCTATATCTTAAAACGTATTTTACTGAAGCTGTCTGTAGGCTAGATAATATTTTAATGCTTGTGGTAATTCTGTATCTCGTTGACATTTCCTGTGTTATGCTACACATAACCAATCACTGCTATCTCTACTGGGTAGCAGAGACAAGATCTCCATGATTACTGTATGCTGCTGAATTTCACATCCATTTAATTAATTATGAGTACTTTCTGATTAAATTTTCATAAACCGTATCTTGGAGCTATGTGTATTAGTTTCTTTTGTGTGGGCAGTAATCACCACTGATACACAGATAGCAGAGAGTACATTAAACAAACAAGTACTCTGAGGGTTTTGTAAATACAGTTTTTATGGGCATAATAAGTAGATTTACCCAGCACCTCAGTGACAGAAGACAATAACAATCTATTTACCATCTCAAATCTTACATATTTAGCCATAGGGAAAAAAAATGTTTGTGTACATGACATGACTGCTGCATTTTAATTTCTGCTTTCCATGAGCTGCTAAAGAAGAAATAATTGCCAAGGGAAGAAGGGTCAGAAATAGTCATGAACCCATGAAGATGAAAAGGCAAGGAGAAATTTAGGTCATTAATTAGGCTGGACTAGTTTATCTTCCTAGATGGCTTTTATGTGATTTTTTTTTTTTTTAATCTCCATCATTAGGAGACAGTACTCCTCCATATTTGAGTTCTGCCTATATAATTCTCTCCAGATTGTCTCAGCAGCCCAATATAACATTTCAGGAAAATCAAGGATCTTCCTCATTCAAACTCTGAGTTTTACTGATAATCAGAATTATTAAAAAGGAAGGGATTTAAGTTTGAGCTTTAATCATATCTACTTTTATAAGAAGTGGCTTATTATATTTATAGCTGTTTTTCCCTAGTCTAGTGCTACCCATACACATCACTATGGCAATGCAGCTGTTCAGTCTTTTGTGTATGATATAATGAGCCTTCTAGAAACAATGTCAGAGGTCTCTATTATCACTATCTCTGTGCAGACAATTGCAGATATATCAGAGCTTGCTTTTCCCAGACTCACTTGGGAATCACTCAGCCACTTCAACACAGTGTTCAGCTCCGGCTGTAAGTTGCCTTGGAAATCCCTCCAGATGAAAAGAATGGAAGCAATTACTTGTGCTTGCTATTTACATCACTTCTGTGTGTTTTCATCGCTATAATAAGATAAACATTTTTAATTGTCTCTTCCAGGCTGTGTATTCAGTTTATCAAAACCTCCTGTGACAGGAAGAAGTTCCAAACACTGTAGCAAAACAGACCAAGGCTGACTTTGAGATTTAAGCTTGCAATCACTGTCAATATAGGCTCAAGGATTTGATAACACTGAGGTGTCCTATCTAAAAATTGTAACAATGAGGGGTCATAGAACCATTTCAGAAGGCTTTATTAAAATATCCAATTATAACACTGCATGTATATTTTACTATTTGTGGCTCTTCTGTCTCACTGTAGGGTCAATTTGCCTCCAAATAAACAGTCATTCTAGCATTTCTCTCTGTCTGACTCTCGCTGCTGGCTGGCTGTTTTGTTTATTTTTTACTCTCTCCAAACTTACCCACTTGGATTTTTTATTGTTTAGGTTTTGTGGGTTTTCTTGAACGTGCATGTAGTTTTTATTTATAATAAACTTTCTATGATTTGGGCATATTTTCTGAAAAATAAAAGTCTTTTACCATCCCTTCTGTCCTAGGATCTTTTGAATGTCCAAGTGGAGACCAGTGACAAGTGGTATTGCTCAGGGGTTGGTATTGAGACCAGCAAGTTTTAACTTTTTTGTTGGTGACATGAACAGTGGGATAGAGACACCCTCAGAAAATTTGCTGACAACTCCAAATTGTGTGGTGCAGTCACACACTGGAGGGAAAAGGTGGATCCAAAGGGACCTGGACAGCCTGATGATGTGGGTCTGTGTGAAACTCAAAGTACAACAAGGCCAAGTGAATTGAGTCAAACCCAAGCACAAATACAGGCTGGGTAGAGAATGGATTGAGAGCAGCTGTGGGGAGAAGGTCTTTGGGGTGTTTTTGGAGGAAAAGCTCAATATGAATCAGCAGTGTGCTCCTGCAGCCCAGAAGACCAACTCTGTCCTGAGCTGCACCAAAATGAGCATGACCAGGAGGCCAAGGGAGGTGACTCTGATATTGTGACACCTTGCCTGCAGTGCTTCATCCCGTTCTGAGTCTCCCTACACAAAAAATAAGTTGGAATGAGTTCCTGTTGGAATGAGTCCAGAGGAAGGCCACAAAGATGACGAGAGGGTTGGAGCACCTCTCCTGTGAGGAAAGGCTGAGAGAATTGGGGCTGTTCAGCCTTGAGAATAGGAGGCTCTGCAGACACCCTATAGAGGCCTTGCAGTACCTCAAGAGGCTATGAGAGCTGGAGAGCAACTTTTGACAAAGGCATGTAGTGAAAGGACAAGGGGGAATGGCTTCAAGCTGACAGAGAGTAGCTTTAGGTCAGATATCAGGAAGAAAGTTTTCCTTGTGATGGTGATGAGGCAGTGGCAGAGGTTGCTCAGAGAAGCTGTGGATGTCCCCATTCTGAGAAGTGTTCAAGGCCAGGTTGGATGGATCTCTGAGTAACTTGGGATAGAGGAAGGGTCCCTGCCCATGGCAGGGAGTGGCAACAAGAGGATCTTTATGGTCCCTTCCAACCCAAACTAGTCTATGATTCTCTGAAACTAGGAATTAATGAACCTATCCAGTACTCTCTGAGTTCTGATAGGCAAATTTTAGAGACTGACATTTAAAATTTTCCTTACAAATCTGTGCTAGGATTTCCTCCTTTTTCTTAAGCTTCGCATTTAAGTCTAAGAGAGCAATCACTAAATACTTATAAGATTTCTATCTCCTCCATAATCAGCTCGAAGGCAATCAACAGTAGCATGATACAGGCCATATTTCTTCCTTTAAGAATTTCTTCCTTTAAGTTTCACAGAGCTTTGAGAATATACCATAAAACATACACCTTGAGACAGAACAGAAGTAATATTACTTATTTCCTGTGTTTTTTTTGATTCTGAGTCTGATGCAAGAGTACTGGTGGCATTTATAAAGGAAATATTTTATCCAAGAAGTTTCAAGAGAGGGTGGAATTAAAAGTAAACTAACATCAGTGAAATATTGTAAACTTAATGACTTTTAGGATTATAGAATGAGTAGGAATATAGCCTGGAAATATTATTTTAATTTTTTAGTTGTTTTTAAAGTTCATTAATAGCTATGCTGTTGATATTTTTAGATTATTTTATAGTAATAGCCACCTTAGTGTTACTAAGAAAGTGTCAGGTTTTTTGATGTTTCTAAAACTTTTCTGGCTTTATCTTCTGCTAACATGAAAGCAAATGTGTATCACCAGGACAATTGCTGTTAATTTATTTTGACAAAGACAGCTTTCATCATAATTGTAGGAAATATCTTTATCCTGTACTTGGCAGGAAAGAAAGAGGGGAAGAAAGAAAGTACTACTTTTAAAACCCCCATGATTTCTGAAATTGCTGGTTGTGAAAAGAATAAATATACAGCTGTCTTTTAATTTTCCTATCATTTTCTGGTAATAAAATAATTTGAATCCTTGTTGTATTAGGCATTTCTCTTCTCATCTACTCTTGTCTTTAATGGCTGTTTCATTGAACATCCCTCCTACTTATTTAGGAAATGCACTTTTTCTGTGCAGTTTATGAACCAGTACTTTCATTTTCCTCTCACATTCTGTAATACAAGCATGTTTTGTAATGGACTCCATTTTCTTTATAGCTAACTCATTTTCTCTTATTTAACAGCTGTTATTTCTGACTTTCCAACCTATCTAACCCTTATGTAAATCAGTCCTACTGCCAAAAGTCTTTTTAATTAAGTTGTATCTCTATAGCTTAACTCAAGGGCAGCAGGCAAATGGTGTTGTCTTTTCAGTCATTTATTCACTGAGGAAAAAAAGAATGGAGATGAAAACCCCTATGCATATTTATTAGATATCAACTTTTTTGAATAGCTGTATTTTGGGACTGCCACAGATCTGACAGTAATAGTTTTGGGTTTTTTCCATCACAAATCTCCTGTTGGAGTAGGCTGTGCTTATCAATGATAATGAAACTTGGTTATCAATAGCGAAACACTAAGACATCATTCTGTCTTCAGGTTATACAGATAATTTCTTCCTTTTGGTTCGTTCAAATTCAGGAAACAAACCACCAATCAAACCTTTAGGGACGTGGTTTTCTGGTGGACTTGGCAGTGCTGGGTAAATGTTTGGATTTGATGATCTTAAAGGACTTTTCCAACCTAAACAATTACAATGTTCAGTAGGAACTGTCATTTTACTGGAATATATTTCAGGTTACACTTAGCTTTTCCTTCTATTATATAATAATACCTCAGATGCTTATCTACTCAATTTAATATACCATTATTACTCATTTTACTATGAAGTCCCTGGTTTTCAGTGACAGAAAATTCTATCCTAAAACCAAAATGGAGGAAGTAATTAAGCATTTGCTGAAGTGGAGCTGAACATTTTTAGCAAATGCTCATCCAAAGCACCTCAATACTGTGTTCAGAATAAAAATAAATTTAAAAAAAGGCCTTTTTATTCAACAGGATGTATTCCTACAGAAGTCACCACTAAAGGACTTTTTTGGCAGAAAAATCTTATGTGCTTTCATGGGCTACTTTGATGAATTGTTGGCAGAGAGATTCAAGGACTTTAGAAACATACAAACCTCAAGAGGACCAGAAAAGAGTTCAAAATAACTGTAGACTGCAGGAGTGTAAGAAGGAATATTCTATATGCTTGTCATGTTTTAATACAAGTATCCATCAATGTGCGTCCATGTTCATGGGAGACAGGATAATAGGATAAGTTTTTAGCCATGCAAAACCAATACAGTTATTCTCATTTTTTTAATGCTTAAATGATGAATTTTCTAAATTAGCTGGCAGATGATGGTATTAAGTTTCTTGTACTCAGCCACTGGATTGCTGTGACAATTTAAGCACGTTTAAAATGTTGTCCTCTGTTCAAGTAAGAAAACAATGTACGGGGTGCCTCTTGCTCTACTGAGAGACTATAACCACTATTGCTACTGCTTACTGAACAAAAATAATCTATTCAAATTATTGGAATTTAAAATGGTCTAAAATAATATTTTGGTTAAGAACATATATCCCTTTAATTGTAAATACCAAGATGTCCCGTTTCTCTAGTAATGTCCATGAAATAATGATGGGCATGTGAAATAACACTTTGCATTCAGAATGTCATTCACTGAGTTCAATACACGAATGTGCTCGCCTGAAAGAATTTTGCTTTTTACATGCATAAAAGGTAGAAATGAAAGATATGCGCTAAACTATTTACATATAACCCTAGAAGTTATATCTTTAAATATTTGCATGTATGCACTGTATGAAATATTTCTGCAGAAATTAGAATCAGCTATAAATATGTTTGCTCTGTATATAATTCAAAAATGTACGAAGATATGATGGTTCCATCAAAGCTATTTTACAAGCACTTCGAAAATACTCCTTACTGAGATTAAATCCTGTACTTATCTTGGGTTTGAAAAATGGATTCCTTCAATTCTTTTTGATGGACAAGATGTATCTCCAAGTCAAGTTCCTAGTGGAATTGTATTTGTATTTATATGAACGTCAATCAAACTACTCAATAACTTCAACTTGTGCTTTCCCCGATGCCCAGAAGTATAAAAGATCCTTGGTTTGTCAGATTTTCGTAAATTGAATACTACACTTCTCAACTTAAGCTGGAAAGTTGGCTAAATGCCAAGGGATATTGAACTGGGGAAGGTTTCTGGTCTCTACTGAGCACTCTGGGTAGTACAGATGAATACTCTGTTAAGCCGTGGGAATTGAAATGCTGCCCAGGGATTGCTTCTTTGAAACCTTAACCAGTAGAGGTAGAAGCAAATCTAGTGATCCTCATATTCCAAACAGAGTAATAATTAGAGCTGCTTTTACAAACATCGATTGTATCCACAGAGGGATGGGAGACCTTTCAAAGCAGACAGATATGTAAGGGTACTGAAAAAAAGTAATTGAAGAAATTAATTTACTATAAATTTATCTTCTTCACCATGAGGATAAATGACAAAAGAATGGCTGTGTTTTAATGAGAGCCCAGGATGCCAGGCCTGCCAGGCTGGGAATGGGCATGGCTGGTACTGAGGCTGAGCATAAATGGGCATATTTATGGGCATAAATAGGGCTGCCTAAGCACTGCCTGAAGGTGCAGGATGGGCACAAAACAAACTCTTGCAATTTAACTCTTTATACAGATGTCTGATAGAAGGTTTTATGGCTGTACAGTGTCAGAGCTGGCCTTGAACACAGGCAGCCAAAACTGGGGTCAATATGTTAACATTGCAATTTGCTGCAAATAATTATATGGGTAAAAACAAATAATATATCTTTATATTTAATAAACACATTATTTGAAAACAATATCTCTTTAGCATTTTCTAATTCCAATGAGGAAAGTTTCAAATTTAAAAGAAAGAGGACCTTGTGGATCCTTAAACAGGTAATTTTCCTGGTAAAATACAGCTGTAGAGATGAACTGGTCTGATTTATGTTAGCTCCATGCCTGTAATTTTCCATACAGTGGTTCACAGCTTTTATTTTTCCCTAAATCTTCATGGTGACATCTTATTTATAATTTTGTCTTTATTTTGTGAATTATTTTCTCATTTCTTCTCTTTCCTAACACAAGATAACTTTCCACATTCTACCAGGAATGAAAATAATGCTTTATTCTTTTGCAATATTTTTCTGACTGTTACTTGTCTTGGGTAAAAATCACTTTGTTCTCTTGGGGGTTAATTACAGTAAAGGACTGTAAATAGTAAGACAAGTGTGTTCCAAATTGATCTAAGTAAATGCACAAGAAACTTCACAGGAGAGCAGATATTTGAGCTGTTGGGTTTGCTTGGGTTTGGGATCCTTCTGCCCACGGCAATTAGCCCGAGGGTTTGATTTCTCCTTCCAAACCACCTACGGTAAGGTTAAATAAAGGCTGCACTGTTTGCAGCCTCTGATAAAAATCTCCTTTGTCTTGGGAGAGCTCTGAGATTGTTTACAAACTGCACTGGCTGCAAACTGCTGCTAATGCTGACAAATAATCCCAGTGGCTCTTTGAAAAGTTAAGAGACCTGTCATTTGCTGTCCTTCCACACCACCCCTTAGCTTGTTAGACAAATAAATACTTGAGAGTGTTGAACAAAGAATATTTTGAGAAATAGGCACAGGTGCCTTTCTTTTTCCAAATCTGCCCTCACTGTTTGTTTAAGTTGATTAACTAAGAAGAATCAGGGAAAGTGGTTGGTTCTTGTTACAACTGTTACTATTGAGAAAAGTGTTGGAGGACTGACTATTTTTTTCTAATTTACATAGAACCTCAGAATATTGTTGGCAAAAAGTCAAATTATTAGCTTGTTTCATTGTGGAAAAAAAAAGGCCTTTTAAAGTTTTCAATTTTTTGTTATAAAATAAAAAATATTTTTAATAGGTTTTATAATTATATTAAGTATTTTATAAGAAATCCTTTTAAAAGGTAATCTAGTATTTTCACCTCTGTCTCAGATTACATCTTTCCTTTATTGCTACAGAAATTATGGTTATAATTTTAATGTTTTATAAATGTAATTTTTTATCAAGGGAGATATAAAGACATTTCCTAAGAATTGCTTCAGCTCAAAGACAGAATGAAACACAATCAAAACAAACAGCTTCACAGAATAATACAAACTGAACCAACTAAGAACATAGCAAGAAAATCTTTTTAATAATTTCATACAATTTCTACATTAATAAAATTTTATCAGTTTTAATAAATTTACTATTGAATAACTTGGTATCAGTATGTAATAGATTTTACTACCATAATACTATTATTTATGTCTAACATTACCAAGAAAAGTTTTTAAAAATAAGAACTATTAGTAACTACAACCTAATCAGAATAGTAACATAGCAATGTAAACTAACATGTAACATTTAAAAAGGCATTTCATCAAGAAAATCACTTGTTAAGACAAAGAAATTGAGAATTGTTAAGAACTCTCAAATCCTGTTGAGAATCAAATAATTTATTTATTTTGAATATTTGCAATATTTAAAGACTTTTTGCTTCTTCCAACATTTTCTTCTCTATTGAATTAAATAACTTCCAGAAAAATTGGTGAGCACATAATTTTATATGAAATGTAACATTTCAAATACCTCATGTAAATAGCCCTGGGTTTAGATAGCATTCATTTTTCCCTTACTGTACAGAAAAAAATTGTATTTGGGTACTCTTACACAATTTATCAAAAAGTGAAATTCTGATAATTGAGCACAAGTATCCCCCAGAAAGAAAAAGCATAAAAGCTCTAAGGAGAGTTAAAATAACATGATAATACTAATATAAGCCATGGTACAGGAGGGATAAAATAGCAATATATATCATATTATTTGGTGATGTTTCAAAAACTCTTTTAGCAATATATAATTAAACAGTATTCTACATTCTATGTAGTCATCAGGATAATTCTATCAACAACTGTTCAAATAAATCCATTTTCTTGGATAAAATATAAATCTTTGAGATCATTCATCTATGAAGTTACTAATAGTTTCCACAATTAGCTCTATACAAATTCAATTACATTTTATTTCAGGGTTATAAAATTTCAGTAGTAGTGCACTAAATGAAAGTGAATCATCATATTTTGACTAACAATATAGTAATTGGCCTTCTGAAATGCTGATAGTGGGTGGTCAGGTCACATCCATATAAAATACTTCCAGAGAAATAGCAGTTGTTGCAGTAAATTGAATGGTTATAAAAAAGTTGTAATTCTTTCTACTGGGCTGGTGCTCAGGAAAACCCACATGATGTTAGTGACATCATACTCCTGCAGATAGACTCTTTCAGATGACCCCTAAAACATAAATCTCACTGCTTATGATAATTTAATTTTTATAAGTGATTAAAAAAAAAATCTTCTTTCAATCCAAATTCATTCTGCTTTCATATTATTCATTATAAATCTCCAGATTATGAAGGAAGATAACCTTCCTGGCCAAAAGACCTTTACAGTGTTCTGTGTGCTGTTAACACTGGTGTTCCTCATCTTAATGGTGCTGTGTTATGGTAGTGGAGAATTCCGAATTTGTGCTCACACATAATTCCCCTTACTCCTTTTATATTGATTTTTAAAGTCTTGGGTATGTCAAAAACTTTGCTGTAGCTGAAGGAGCTACAATCATTTAATTTCTCAGAGGCACACAGAACATTTTACAATGATATAGTACAATAATTGCCCTATGCCTGTGCCTGTGCATGGATAAACACATCACCTCTACAGTCAGCCAACTTTGAGAAAGTAAGAAATAAAGCAACACCTCAGATTCCTTTTTGACTTTTATTAACCCAGATAGATGAACAGATGATCTTTGATAACAAAAGTTTGGAACTCAGATGTGGGATGTACATCGTGTTTTCAGCTGTCTATCCTGATCGGAAAAGCACACATGGAAGTAGGTTGTGCTTATGAATAAAAACTAATATATCCTTACACATTGAAAACAGTTGTTATTTTGTGCTAAACATCACAGGTATCCTCAAAGTAAATTCACTTCAGATATTTTGATAAAATTTTTTGCTCAGAACTTAAATTTTCAAAATTACAATAAAGTTATTACAATTAATCAGGCAAATATATGTGACTTATTATGACTTTATGATTTATTATAAAGTGAGTCTTTGGAGAAATATACAAACTTGCATTTTGGTGTCGTGAAGTACCTGCAAATACAATAATGTCTCAAATTTAGAATGAATGCTCTCAAAGCTGCTTATTTTAAATGTCAGGCTCACATTGTTAACTAACCATATTAAAATACCAAAGAAAAGAGAAGCATTGAATGAACAATATTCTCTGTATCTGCCACCTAAATGAAGATAAGTTTTAATTCTCTAAAGGCAATAATCAGCTTTGTTTAACCTGCCCAGCACCAAAACCTCCCCCGCCTCTGCCTTTGACCCAGGACATATTTCAGACCAGGAACAGCAGTTTTCCTGTAGATTGTCCTGCTTTCTGGATGGAAACATCCTCCAGGTCTGGAGCAAGGCATTTCCCTCCATTTTCAGAATAAATTTCATAAAGAGTAATGATGAAAACTATGGTATTGAACAAAACCATAAAATATATAAAATTGTAATGATTTTCTCTCCATTAACTTTGAAAGATATTTGTGGATTCTATTAGAATTTCATGGATTCATTCAAATGGGGAGGGGAGGGTTTTCTCAGTAAGTCAAAGCAATGATCAAAAACTCATAAACAAAAAGAGATGCTGAAGCTGTACAAGGACAAAGCAAGTATTTACTGGACCTGGTTTTGAGGTGTTGTTGATAGTGCACAAGTATCACTTTAAAACGCACATCGTGTATGCAAATGGGAAAGTTCAATATTTTAAATCATTATACCTTATAGGATCTAGAATTCTAAAGATATGATTTATAACTTAAAATCTAACACTGGAATACTGCCAGTATCATTTCACTTGTGCTACTGCTCAGAGATGCATCAGCCTACATCTCCCAAAAACATTTTCATAACTACCTACAAGTGATCTGACCTGCAACTATTCAACCAAGGTGCAAGGGTTGAAAAAAAGGGCAAAAGAAAAAAAATTCTTAGTTTAGACTCTGGAAACTGAAACTTTTCAGAATTAAGCTGTAATTTAAGGCATTTGAGAGAATTTGTGTTTGTGCTACAGTACTTTCTTAAATTAAGATGCAAGCAAATGAAAAGGCAAAATCCTGAGATAAAAGGCAGTGGAGAGATTTGAATACATGTCATGATTCAGACACAAGAGGAAAATGAAAAATCCTGGAATTTTCAGCAGTGAAATTATTCCCTTGCCCCATAATTCAGGCAAGATCATAATTGCCAAGCTTAATTAATTTTTAATCTATCCTTTTTATGAATGAATATTTAGATATGTTACCAATATGCAAGAACAAAACAGACTTCACTTTGCCACAGATTTCCCTACACCTAAATTGTTGGAGCATTTTCCTCTTATATTGATACCAGTCTTCTCTCTAATGGGAAGTCTAATGGCTATATACAAAACACTGATGAAATAGCATTGACATAAAAATCTAATGAGAAAGCTGCTGCAAAATACTGTATTAATTTGAAGCTGTCCACTCCACCGGGGCCACAACTTTCTGTTGTTTCACAGTGTTAAATGAAATCTAGCAGATGTTAAATGTGTCAAACTCCACAACAAAACAATCACTTAAGCCTTCATTTTATGCAGTTTGTCTTATTCTCTCCCCAAAATTCACTGATTCTAGCAAGCAATGAACTAAATACATAAAATTATCTCAGGAAAAATTAAATTGCACTGAGGCATCTCCTATGCTTTGAACAAAGCTCATTGTATCACTATTGACACCGGTTAGTGTTTAAAGATTTTTAGGAGGATGTAAAATAACCTCATAAAATTCCAGTCATTACAGTCTGGGGGAAAGTTGTGTGTTTTTCAAGCAGAGCACTAAGTTTCTACCTTTGAATGTTGGGCTTGGGGTTTTATTTCATGGCGTTTGCAGGAGGCCCATTACTTTACCGAGAAGGAGATGGAAAATAGAGTGTGCAGCCAAGGGACCTACAAGTGCCACTTTACTGGGCATACACCATTCAACCAGCAGCACTAAAGGGATTAAGAAGGCAGCTTTGTATTTTCTCAGAGGTACAGTAACACAAGCACCACACTGGATTGTATGACAGTTTCTATGGTAACCATTCCCTCTTTTCCTACTGCTAAACCACAGATTTGCTGGCAGAACAAGCCAAATAATTCGCAAGGATGTGAGACGAATGGAGTCCTTTCAGTCTGACATTATTTTCAATAGTCTAAATCCAAAGTTTGTCTATTTTGAATGCTTAAGCCGCTACACTGTTCTTTTAAGCCCTTGTACGTAAAAGAGTTGTATCAGATTCTTTGGAAGAGCTTGTGCAGAAAAGAGTAGAGGCATTTTATAGGAGGATTGCCACGGACAAGTTTAAAACAGTAACAAGACAGAATGACATAAAGGAGTTGCAGCCAAAGATCTTGAAAGAATTACCCTTTTCTAATAAGGATATTCAATAATCCTTAAGTAAAACAGAAATATTCAAACATTGTTAAGTGACAGAGATTAAGGGAACATGGTTTAAGAAATTACCTGTATTTGATAGAGTCCATGTATGTCTGAGGTGAAAATTAGGATTTGGACAGAAATTCCACCCAAATAGAACAATCATCTGATTGGCTTAAAGACATCAAACCACACAGGAATAAGACCAACAACAAGATCCAAAATAAATGAGCATATTGTCCATATAGTGTATATAAAATAGTGCAGGGGAAAATGACACCAAGAAGAGACAGAAGGTTTTTGACCACATTTTTTGAGCAACAGTTTACCAGCTTTAAATTGGTAAGTATCCTGTTTGTCCCTTGACAAACTGCTTCCCTTCCAAGCATTCAATCTTATCACTGAAAATTGGCAAGTTCCTGACCTACAAGTCTCTTGAGGGAAAACAAAGATACAACCTAGAAGGTACAAAATACTAAAATTTTTCTTAATTTTTCTGATGTATTGTTTGTTTCTTTTCCCCAGAAAGAGCTTTCTTTAAAGAAAAAAATGCAGGAAGTCCACCTTAACCAATTTATTTGGTTTCAATAACTTGATTTATGACAGCATTTATATCTCCTCGTGCAGAATCATGTGTACTCTTCATTCATATTATGGCAGCAAGGCTTCTTTATTCTAATCCTGCAAATTTCACATTCTTGCCTTAGAACACTGCAGCAATGTAAGTTTGATGTATGCAGAACCTTTATCTATGGGATTAAAACAGATTTAAGATGAAGATAGAAGGATTCATCTTTTTTAATGTTTCCATTTCATTCCAGGGGGAAGTAGGAGCAGGGGATTGGAACAAGGTGATCTATAGGGTCCCTTCCAACACAAACCATGAAACCAAAAAGACATACAGTTAACTCAGCACAAGTCATTTATCTCTTTTGAAATGCCCATGCTTTTTATTAAGAGAAAGCCTGAAAACCACACAAGAAGCAGTGCATCTTTCTGCTAACTGAGGGCTCTAAATACAAACCTTAGCTTGAAGAATGCCCTAAGAATTGGGCAGTTAATGAATGTCCTAAGAATTGGGCAGATGAAAGTTAATGACACAAAAACTTCCTAAAATGGAAGAAGGGTAACACATAGCCATCAGAAGCAGCATTTCTATTTTATTTTGTCACTGTTAATATTACCAGATGTAAAACCAGCAACAATTGCATATGGATGGACTGTGAATGAACATAATAAATTTGATTAACACAAGTTTTAAAATTAAATATATTTAATGTATTTGAAAATGAGAATAACTTATTAATTTTATTCTTGAAGGCCATACCTGTTCCGTGCCTTCAAAACTAAATTTGACTTTTTAAGCATTGTGCAGACACACAGAAAGCACGGAGAAGAAAAAAAGAAGAAAAATGAAAAAACTCACCCACATCTACCAATGTTGTTTTCTTTACCCTATGGATTTTTTCTTCTTGACGAATACAGATAATCAGTCCCCTTCTGTTTTCAAAAGTGATCCTATAACTTCAAATAAATAAATAAATAAATAATATTCAAATCTAATATTTTTATTTCAGGAAAAGTCTGAAGATTATCCAAGACACAGTAAAGCAAGTGGTTATTCAAAGCATTAATTGGAATGACACAAAAGGGTATTTGTTAGCAGAAATTTAGAAATTTGAGTCTAAGGATAGTTACTCATTGGAGATGAGTTTAGTCTTTTATTTCTTTCCCTCAGAGCTGCAGATTTACTTTCCTTTTTTATGGAGAGATACATGTTTCAATTAAACTTCCAATCAGGAAAATTTTCATAAAATATGTTGCAACATTTGGTAAGGAACTTTTGACACAATATGATGCCAAAACTGCCTAGTTTGGAATATGAGAGTTACTTTTCAGCCAGGGAGATGGATCTAACTAGGGAATTCTCACAGTCCTGTGTATGATTGCAAAAAGGGGAAACCAAGGTGCCCAATAGCAGAATCCAAACCTGTTTCTCTGCCCTGCTGCCAGACTGTCTAGCTTCTTGTCTTGGGTTATGTAACCAAAAAAATGTTTATTCTGTTCCATCTGTTGAAACCAGCTTGGGAGTTGTTTTATCTCTTGTAACTCCAGGGAGGAGGGGATGGGTGCCTTCTGTTAATGGGCCAGCTGTTAAAACCAGGTGGAGCAATGTTCCTTATGTCTTCCACGACCCATCCTTCCTTCAGGGGAATAGCTTCTGTTAACGGACCATTAAGGCTCACCATATGATTGAAAACTTTACATCATCTCATTGTGAGATGCTCCACCCAGTGGGGGGAGCCAACCATTCCTACCTAGATAAAAACTGAGATGTAGAGACACCAAACTCTGGTTTTCCACTGGATTCCTGAAGGAGGACCAGACCCATCTCGTCATTACTGGACCCTTTCTACAAGGACCATTTCTACTCCAACAGAACTATATCTGCCACTCCAGAAGGGCTTACTTTGAACTGCTTCCAACACCCTGACCAACAGGGTGTCAGGTTGTATTTCTGACTCTGTCAGGGTTTCCAGGATTTTTGTTTGTTTAGTTTGCTTTTCTTTTTTACTACTACATTTGTATTCTTAATGTTTCTAGTAAAGAACTGTTATTCCTATTCCCAAATCTTTGCCTGAAAGCCTCTAATTGCAAATTTATAATAATTTGGAAAGGGGGGTGGTTTAGATTCTCCATTCCAAGGGAAACTCCAGCTTTCCCTGGCAGATAACTGTCTTCCCAAACCAAGATACTTCTCCAAGAAGGGGTTGTTTAGGAGTCGTTCTCAATCTTTGTTCAGACACAATTTTGGGGGGGAACATTTTCATCATTTCACCCTGAAGAGCAAGGCAATTCGAGATCCTAAAAATTTCCAAGGGAATGCAAAATGATTTTCTAAGCCTCTTTTAGTTTTAACCTTCCCTAGAGCTCTCTTTTCAACTGCAAAATTACTTGCCCAGTGCAGGTCTAGTAACCTTAGAGATAACATCTAAATTACAAATGAGATTTTTATAACCTATTTACCATGCAGAACATGTTTCTAACTCTTAGAAAATTGTAATTTCAATTACAACAAAACATACTTATAGATGCGAGACTGCTGTTTAAAGAATCCTTGGGATTCCAAAAGAAACCGATTAAAATTTTATTAGAAATGAGTAAACCAATCATTCTAAACAGAATCTCACTTTAAATATAAAGAAGATCCAGTCTTAGAACCAAATAGGTTTATGGTAAATGGAAGGATTTAATGGAAAAAATACCCATGAAACGCTGTGTAAACCCAGCTACCATTCCTACTTCAGACAAAGAGGCAATCAATCAGGCACTTTTGGTTATTTTCATGGCTTTGTTTTTCTTGATGTCACGGGTCTTTTGCTGGGGTTTGTCTATTTTTAATCACTACTCTGGGAAAAGGAAAGGAGTCTACTTTCTTCTTTCAGAATAGTTACAAACATGGACACCACTACCCTTAGATTTATGAGCTATTTAAAGTGGGTTATCATATATCTATTAATCTTTTTGTTACTTCATTCACTTTAAATGTAAGTTTAAAATTTAGCTTTTTTTTTTTTTTGGATATAAGTAGTGGCAGAGACCATACACAAAATGTAAAAAAAAAAAGGCAAAAATAAACATTTATAACATACAGATAGATGTCAAGAATATACCTAAATTCCCCCAAAAAATATGAATACGATGCTGTCATAAAAATTTTCATATTTCTTCTGGGGCTGTCACTGATGCTCAGGATGCTGCAAAGTTCTGAGGAAAAGTGTTCAAACTTATGAACTACTGGAATTATAAAGAAACAGTTTTCAGTAAAGATGAAATAAATATTTTAAAAGTTATCCTATGTTCTGTATGCTTGGCTCAAAAATCCTCAAATACTAATATCCTTTCTCCATTTTTTATGTTTTATTGAAAACTGATATCACATACCTAGATTTCAGCCAAGTTTTGAGCTGAAGGTGCAAAATAGGATATTTTGTCAAGCACAGTCTCCAACCAATTGGTCATGAAGCATGTATTGTTTATAAAGCTGCAGAAAATATCAAAATCCTTTTGCGTCTTATTGGATGCTACATTTTGCCTTTTTTATCACATTGGAATCACCTTCCAATATAATTTAAACAGATTTTCTCGAGACATAAGATTTGTACATAATAATTTTAATTTTGGACTTGTCACAAGACTCGAGATAGAGGTCTGTGCTAATCTAGGTCTTTTCATAGAAATCACAATTTTTCACATACTGAAACCACACCCCTTTGCACAATTGTTCATATGTTCTTGTGATTCATATCATAAAATTGTTCATATGATCAAATTATTATATCATTAAAATAGCCTTCCTATATATATTATAGCTTTCAAGTCCAATGAAAACTTCTGAAAATTTCAGATGATCTTTTTCCAACTGAGAAATATCTTGAAATGCTATAAAGAAATAAAGCAGTCTGTCAAAACATCAGTGGAGCACTGATGTCTGAATAATACTAGCAATGTTAATGGAATTCTATTAGCCTTTATTAATTAGGAAGAACAGTATTTGTTGAAAGGCCCAGCTGGAAATCAGGTTTGGATTTTTATTTTAATTCTTTTTAGGAGAAAATAAATATTACATTTCCCACAGTTAGAGTGATCTGACAGGAGACATGCAGAACTTTTTGAACTGTTGATTATTTTGAAGTCAAAGAAAAGAAAGAAAAATTTCTTACTGTTTTTAAATTTGGACATTCTGACAGCAAAGTAGTAAAAGTGACATTAAAGAGTAATCATTTTGATTACCTGCCATTCAGAAGTTTGACTCGTGTTCAAGGCCCTTCAAAATCTTTTTCCCACTGAGTAACTGCATTTTTCAACCTCTGCAACTTTTAATGAAAGTCTTGTTGGTTTTATTTTTTTTTTTACTCTAATTTGTCACTACTAACATATCATCAGAAAAGTAATATAACCTGACAGTTTTGGTAACAGAACTATCTTCTTATTTTTCTTGTTTTGAGATGTGCCCTTGTTGTCAGCATGTTTTTAACAGCAGTGAAAAGAACCTTTTAAAGTTGAATAAAGGAATGGTTCAAGGGGTGACTAATTGAGTAAACAATATCCTCTTTGTGTTCTCCACATCTCCTGCTACTGAGAAAAATGCAATTCCTTGGTAGAAGAAAACTCCAGCATTTTCTTGAATGAAAATTGCAAAGGATTGCCAGGGTCCTTCAGCAACTAACAGCATCAAGTTTTCTAAATTATTGTTGATTGATAATAAGTTAGTTAAAAAGATTTATCTGATAATCCCATGAAACATCTCATATCTTCCCGCTTCGATATCTTTAATTACTTTTAACTCTTGCCCCCTGATATTTTAGTAGAGATTAAGTACATTAATGCAACCAATGGAGCACAACCAGTAGAATTGAATTGAAAACGTACTCAACAATTTCTAAATTGAGAATATAGTCTTTCTCCCTCATTAGGAAAGACAGCAGTTTTTCTACTCCATACTCAGCTAAGTCAGAGATGTAACCCTGGTGTCCTGACTGATAGGGAAAAAAAAAAAAAAAAAAAAAAAAGGCAGGATTCTGGGGTTAAAAACTAGGCAAGAATTCACAAAGCTCTGCAATACCTCAGTTTTGAATAACACATTGAACATCTGAGGAGCCAAGGCATTGTCTTTTACTGAGGACTACATTTTGTTCAGAACTGTATTTCCTTTGAGAGTGTAAGTCTACATTCTGGTCTACATGTGCAGAGGTGGGGAAATAACATTTCTCTACCTTGAAGAGTCAGCATGAAGAAAAATAGAATCCAAGGCAACGAAACATATATAGATGTACTTCAAAATGGACTTGTTTTTGCTATCATATCCCTATTTATACGTATAAAAAAATGTGCTTTTGGTTTGTTCTGTCACAGCTGCTGCAGGGAATGAGACAATTGGTGCTGTTAATAAACTTGTCAATGGTTTAGAGCTTATGTACAAGGAGGAGGAAAATCCATCTTATATAGACAATAATAAAGGTTTTGATCTTTCATTCCATATTCTTTGTTTCAGCCTCATGACATATTTTTAAAATTTTAATTCCATGAAATTATATTAGTGTACTGGTAATTATCATAGATAACTCACAAATAACTTGTCAGTGTAAAAACTGAGGCTTCCTTTGAAAGAAATGCATGTGATGAAATAGACATAAACAGAGAGGAAAGTGAGAGAAAATAAAAAAGAGAAAAGCAATATATAAAATTTGATTATGCTAATCTGTTCTAAATTTTGAAGAAAATAAAATGCAAACTTTGCAAAAAACTAGAAAATCAGTGAATTTAATAAAAAGAAAAAAAAGATGAGAAGCCAAACTCAATGTAAATATTTTAACCCCACAGCAAGGTAATACATAAATTAAAATAGAACACTTTTTGAAAAATGCCTACTTTGAAATCTTTAGCAAGTGACTTCACAGGGGTTTTTTTACCTTTTCTCATTAAGATTTAAATTAAAATATCAACTTGCTCTGATTATTTAAAACTTCACTGACTTCAGAATTTTACTGACGGCAACACAAGTACCAACAAATAATTCCACATAAATAACTGAAGAAACTTCCAGGATGACAGAATACCTAATGGATTTTATTCTATTAGAATCCTAGGAGCAGCACCTATTAAAGAATTAGTGTTGCTGATATGGTACAAAGGGTTTGATACTTTGGGATTTGTTAAATAGGGCTAATGAAGGAGTCATTGCTTGAGAAGTATTGTATGGGGGATAAACTATAGCGAAGATTAAAAAAAATCCCCAAACAGTGATTATGAAAATATTTTGGAAAAGAGCCCTCAGAGAATCAATTTGGGTTAGAGCTCATATTTAATTTTGTACAACAACAAAACCCAAAGCAGGATATTAATGCTCTCTAGTCCCCAAACACATTTTCCCTATCTAGCCAAAGTCACCCTGAAAGACGATGTAGAGCATATCAGTTCATTTGGAGTGAATTTCAGTAGTTGCAGTGTATAATCCTATTTGGCTACTCTTTTCCAGCTTTTAAATTGCTGTTCCTTGCAGTATCAGCTTCATTTTTACAAATGATGTTGTCCAGCCAGTCCTAAAATTAAATTTGTAGTAGTAACATCTGGTTCTCAGTTAGTCACTTCCTTTGCTCAGATCTTGACCTTTTCTGAAGTTCAGTTTTGACCTAAAAAATCCCCAACTCCAGCACAGCTGTTTTTGTCACAATACATTATATGCACATTTTAGATTTTCTGCCGCATTAAATATATATATATACACACAAACGCTAAACAACAAAAAAAGCTACCAAAACCCAAAACACACAAACAAAGAAACCAAACCACAAAATCCCCCGAACAACCAACAAAATCAGCAAAAAATCACTAACCAAAAGGCCACCTATGCCAAATCATTCATGAAATCTGATAGAGTATTTGCAAAAAATATGTTGCTTCCACTATCCAAGTATTTCTTTCTTCATCTTATGTGGTTAACAGTGACCAATAGGAGAATCCCAGTGCTCCACAAGTGCCCTGATGCCAAGGTAACCCATGGGGGCTAGAGACAGCTGGGTGTAGAATTACCCTCTGCCAGTTGTTTCCATGCAAAGCCCTGACCCAGAATACTTGCTTTTTTTCTGTAGTCTGGTGTGCTCTTTCTTCTTGGAATACCATAAGAAGAAGGATCTTTGAGATTAATTCATATGTATTACTCCTCAACCCTCACAAAAGAAAAAAAAATATTCTGTCAAGTGCAAATATTGTTCTTGATTAGGTGATTGATAACAGCATGTATAAAAACACCATGTATAAAAGCAGATATTTTGAAGACGAAAACTGCTTTATAAACAGCTCTTCAGAGAAGTAGCAAAATTACTTGGATCTGGCATGCATCATTGCTGCTTTATGGTAGGATTCATCAATGGCAGAATTGAGTAGCTCCCGAATACTTGTTGAAGAGTGAGTTGGTACAGAAAAACACACAGAATCCCCTCAATATCTAACATTGTATTTCAAAACACAGCAGCACTTAAATATTAGATTAAGCTTCAAGTGTCCAATTGCCCAAATTTATGTACAAAAAACAGTGCCATTATCTTTGAATAGAGATTTGATTGCAATGGATCAAATGCAGCAGTACTTACAGGCTTATTGTCAGGACCTTGAGGACACCATTGACCCTGACTGTCCCTGTCCATCCCCTGTGGTTCCCTGATCATGGCTAAGGACCTCAATTCTGCCCTCCACCAAACTGTCCCACCCTCCCCATGGCCCGGTGTGGGTGGGATGGTGCTGTGGGCAGCCTTACTCCTGATGGGCTGCAGCTGTGTCTAATCACAACAGAGTAAGAACAGCCTTGTCCTCCTTAAGCTGCAGCTGTGTTCAGTAAGGATCTGTGTTACAAGAGAGTGGGTTGGCCAGTCATGAGGGAGAAATGGAGGAGTCAGGATTGGCTGGTCATGCTGCCCCTGGGATCCAACAGAGAGACCTTTGATGTAAGACAATAAATGCTGATACTGATATTCCTGCCTTCTGTGAAGGTCTGTCGTAGTTTGCAATGCAAGATGTAACCAAAAATAGGTGTTCTATTACTGTCTGTTAAAACCAGGTGGGGCAGTGTTCTCTATCTCTTTCATGACCCGTTCTCCCCCCAGGGGGATATCTGCTGTTAATGGGCCATTAAAGCTCACTGCATGACTGATACAATTACATCATCCCATTGTGAGATGCTCCACCCACTATTTCTACCTGGATAAAATCTGAATGTCAGAACACCAAGGCAGCTGGTTTTCCATTGGATTCACAGAGGAAGTCTGGATCCATCTCACCACCACTGGACCTTCAAAGGAAAACTACACTCTTCTACAGGATCATCTCTGTTCCAACAGAATCACATCTGTCATTCCAGGAGGACTTAATTGGACTGCTACCAACATCCTGACCAACAAGGTGTCAGGTTGTATTCTGACTCTGTCAGTGTTTTCTTTTTTGTTTGTTTGCTTCTTTTTGTACTACTACACTTTTCTTTTAATTTTCCTAGTAAAGAACCGTTATTGCTATTCCCATATCTTTGCCTGAAAACCCCTTAATTTCAAAATTATAGTTACTCAGAGGGAGGGGGTTTAAATTCTCCATTCCAATGGAGGCTCCTGCCTTCCTTAGGCAGATACCTGCCTTTCCAAACCAAGACAAGATCTCTTGAGCCTACTAATGAGTCAGGGGAGTTTTTATAGAGGGTCATTGAAGTGATGAGCAACTAAGGAAGAGAATGCCTCAGTCACGCTCCACTGTTGGCTCAGGACCCACTGTCAGCCCCCTGGACCATCACCTCCTGCAGTGATGCTGCAGCAAGGCTGGTCTCTGACTCCTCAGTGCCCTGTCGTGGACTTGGCTGGGATGGATCCACATCTCCACCCAGCCTTGGCTTGTCCTTGTGGAAGTGCCCAGTGCCAAGGGTTGGGGCTGACCTGGTGCCTTCTGGCTGTCTGCTCCTGGTTGGAGTGGTGGGTGGACCCTGGATGTCAGACCTTGCTTTGTCACCCCACATGGAGAGCCCCAACTCTGGTTTCTCTTTCCACCTCCTTTAGGGGGTAGCTGGATTTTACAATTCCCTGACATGTTCAAGTGCATGGACTTGGGATTTCTAAAGTACAATCAGTACTCTGAATCCTGGCTGCTGGTAACCTCCTCCTTTCAGGTTGAACTTGTGAGTATTTGTACTTGGTTTCTCCTACTTTACTGGAGCAATTCCAATTTGCTCTAGACAATGAGCATACAGCAGCAAGTACATCACACTCATGGGTGCTCTACAGATCCCTGGATATTTGAGTGATATCTAAGTGCAAAGGCCACAGTTTTCAGGCTTAACACAACTGCTTTGACAGCTGAATGTTATGAGTCATGAGGAGAAAAAAAATACAACAGAGACTAAGTCAATTATAAGCCTGAACTACTGTATAAATATGTTAGTTAGGTAATTGTAAATGCAGGTTTCTATAAGGAGATTCCCATTACTTTTCATATGTGCTTACTGGTCTTACTGTGGCTGATGAAGTTTGTTATCTATTTTATGACCAAAAAGGAAGTTAGTGAAAAAGTAATTCTTCTTCAGCAATAACTCTGGCATATTCCTCACATTTCTAGCTTAAATTCCTCAAGGAAACACTCTGATTCAAGTTATATGGTGCTTTCTACCACTTACTTCAAGGCCACATTTGGGAGCAGTGACTAATATTACCTCTTTGCTGGTTCCAAGCCATGCAATAAAAGCTTCACCACTCTGTTGAATTATATCCTATAATTTTCTCTTGCAGTTGTTTCCAAAACCCCAGTTAAGGTCCATCATTTTGGATCCACACTTTAATAAGATACTCCTGTCACCTTGTATTTATAAACAGCTGCTTCCTAAAATCCTTGTTTTGTTCTTATAATTCAGAATGCTTCTTTCATGCATTGGGATTCAGTTTAAGTATCTTTATAAGTTGTAATTTTCAGGTCCTTACCAAAATATAAAGAAAACATTGCTAATTTTAATGACACCACAAAATCTAGAAATTTAGAAATTAGAGTCAAATGCAAAGTAAACAAATATTTTGAATATTGAACATTTGCTAGGAATATTTAGTTATACCATCCACATTAATATGAAAATACACCACTGATTTCACTATAGTAATAACGATGTGTTAAAATTTCCTGATGGAGAGAATGAGTTCTATTGAATAACATTGTTTTCTCAAGGTAAAGAAATATTGCTTTCAGGCACGTGGAAGTTGAAAGCTCCAGTGCTTTTTCTATAGCTTTATATGTGTTCATTAACTTAAAAATGAACCACACTGGGCCACTGTCAGAACAAGATCTGTTATGGGCTCTGAAAACCTCATCTACAAGTGTATTTATTTTCTAGCATTAAGATGGAGTAAACTGTGCAGAATGTATTCTAGAAATTTTAGTACTATTTTCTTAGGAATAACTTCCAGAGTTATTCCTAACTTCCCCACATTTTAAATACAAGATACACAAATTGCATTAAGGAAAAAATATTAAGCTAAACCACTAAAAAGAAACAACCCCCTGAAAACAAAATTGTCTTATTTCAAAGTTACAGAACAATCATTTCAGTCCAATTTAAATTATAATGCTCCTTTTTTTCAGTGGTTTTTTTTTTATTTTTTTTTGTTTTGTTTTTTGTTTTGTTTTGTTGTTGTTGTTGTTGTTTGGTTGGTTATCACTTCAACCATTTGATCTTAGCTCTAAGTGAGCCATCAGAATTATTTCAGTACCTTGGACAACAGCTCAGATTGAGAACAAGGGAGCCAGGCTGAATTACAGGGTATTAAAATTCACGGCATATGGTGTTTAAGGAAAGATAATAAATTTTAAAATAATAGGAAATATTTTCTTTTTTCCTTCTACTGCTTCAAGACATAATCTCAAAATTACTAAAACTACGAGAAGTCAAAGCACCAATTTTCTCTACAGATCTACGTCCATGCACTCCCAACTCTGAATTTTGGGATGGGATTAATAAAATATCCCATATCTGAAAAAGAAGATAGCAAGAACCTATATTTTTATTCCAGCCATGGATGCCATTTCTGACCAGCTTTGTTACTACTAAACCCAATAGACAAGCCAAATGTTTATTTCCTTTATTGAAGAATTGACAATATGTAAAACATTTTTTTAATCTTATAATTGATTTCATGAAATTAGAAATTTAAAGAAAAATGTATATTTGTGTCTGTTTTTGCTTCAAACTTCCTCCATGAAAAGGTGATTGATACTGCATCATAAAGTCAGAAAAAACTTCTGCAAAAATGACACATATGTCAGACCTTATGTGAAGGCATAACCTTTTAAAGTGAGTTGATCTAGGCAAGATGAATTTTAATCTGTGAGAGGGAGGATGATATAAAAGAAAAACTGAGTCAAGTAAAGGTTAGTGAAGCTACAGATATCCAGGGTGAGATCCAGGCTGAAAAATAAAACACCCAAAACAAAACCAACTGCTCAGGCAGACTGAACACTGAGTAAAAAAAGAATAGTAATATTTTGAACACAGTTGTAACAGAACAAGTATTAAAATAAGGCAAGATTATATGAAAGTGTGTTCCCAGCTGCTTATCCTCTGTTTTAATATGAAACATTTTAAAGTAAAGCAGTGTTGTATCCATTCTCTCTCATGAACTCTTAATACTCTGTTAGAACCTTTACAATTTCAAATTCCTTTCCCTTCAGTGCAAAACAAATTGTTGAAAAGACAAATGGCTTGTTTTGTTTTTTTCAAAAGAAAACTAAGAGAACTCAAGGACATCTAAAGGCAATGAAATGTCTCTGTGGCTTAATATGAAGGTATTAGACATATTATACCATGTAATACAACTTTTCAAATCAGCAGATTCCACCGACTGATGATACTCTGATACACTCTGTGAGAAAACATATTCTGAGTTTAAATCTTGGGAATAATATAGCAAGACCATATCTAACAAATGGCCTTAATAATGTCTGCATTCAAGCTTTTCACACACAAAGGAAGAACCTTCAGAAAATAAAAGTTTTTTTCCCTGCACTTACATGTGACTAGAAATTGCTCATTTCTCTCAACTCCTTTAATGTGGGGGGAAAACAACCAGAGAAAACCCCAAACAAACCCTACCAAACAGTATAACAGGAGGTTTTGTTATATTAGTGCTCTCAGGTACATGGTATGGTTTTTGGAGTTGTCCCGTTCAGGGACTATACATTTTTCAGTCCATCAGAGAGGGTATTTTTTAAGGCAACGTATTTGTAGAAAAGGTGGAATTGAAATGTCTTTAACATATTTTTAAACAATTTATTGGAAATTTACTTTTTTATGCATGGTCGGTTAAAATAAGAAATTTCTGATAAAGTGTACTTCAAAGAATCTGGTAGGGAAATCATATTTTACAAACTTCTGTAGGTCCATGTCCTCCTCTAATCCCAGGATATAGCACAGGACATACAAATTACAGGATTGAATCTCTTCAGGAAAACTTTTGTTGAGATACAACAACACATTCTCCAAGACATGCAAGAATAACTTTAAAAAAATGTCATTTTTTTAAAAAATAGATAGATTTAGTGGCAGTTGTGATAAAAATATATATATATATAAAATCAAACTACCATCTTGAGGGAAGGCATGACAAGAGAAAACTACCAAATCTCATCAGCTGTCTTAAACTTCTAAGGAAGGACTGATCTTCATTAAATCTCAAAACATAGTACAAAGCTTCTGAAATGGAAGAGAAGCAGATCACTTTCAGAATGTCAAATTATTTAACCAAATCAACAAATGGAAACTTTATCTTTGTCTTTTAATCTCATTAGATAAAACTGAATTTCTAATTTTAGAAAGAAAAAACAAGCAGAACCAGGAGGAGTAATGGTATCGATTTTTAAATTTTGCTTGCTTGACAAAAAAACTGCTCACTTTAGAGTTCTCACTTCATTTCTTTCTTCATTTACAATGTCTAAAGAAAGTAAGAACTTGAGCTGTTGAAATGCTGCTCTCTTGTAGGAAGTAGCATCTTTGTGATACTATACTTCTGTGTCTTTGGCAAAGAAAATCTTTATGAGGCTGATACATATGCCTTTGTTAATCTCAATTTCATTTCCCACAGTTGTCTGTATGTGGGCAGATTTGCTTGAATTTCTTTGTTATTCTTATTGCCTGATGTGTTCCCTTGGTTAAAATATACGTCTGTGTCATATTGATTTCTCAGTTCTCATGTGATCATGCAATAGTAGAAGTGGCACATTATTATTATCTTCACATAAAAAGAGTAACAGCTTCTACAAAAGAAAACTCATTTCTTTGCATCACCACTATTGTAATGAAGGCTAAGCTAGTCTACAGAGTATGAAAAATAAGAGAAGAAAAATTGACAGTAATCAGGAAACAATAAAGGAATGAGTATTCCTGCCTGTGTGTGTAAATATTAACGTATGAAAAGGTTTAGATAAACTCTGAATATCATATAATGTTCATAAAGTCTTAATTGTTCTGGTAAAATGGTGCTTAAACAATGAGATTTGGAGCAGATTTTGCCATAATTAATTCAGGATGTAAAAACGTTCAACTATTTTATTCTTGTGCTGAATTGCATGGATTTTATGCCTATAACAGCACCTCGGATCCTCAGAGAAGAAAATATTCAATGATGTTGAAAATATTCATCATTCTTTATAAATATTAGCATAATTTGACAGTTTATGACAGACTGTCCCATGTGTTCATGAGGAGCAGTGCTCTGCAGGTGCTAGAACCACTTGTGCTGTGCAAGAGCTGTGCCCCTGTGTGTGTCTACCAGGCTTCATATTTGAAACTGATTTTAAATGGTGCTTGGTTGTGAGACTAAAGAAACTAAAATTAAGGAGAGAAAAAAAAAAGTAATGAATGAGAAAATAGAATAGTAGAATAGTTCCATTTCCCATAAAAACAATTAAGGTTCTCATAGGAAAAATATGAACATAACATTATATACAAGAGTCCTTAATCCTTATTTTGACAATAAAGCTGTTTTGATGGATTTCATTTAACTAAAGGAATCTCCAGAAGGGAGCTGTATTGAAGAGCACTGCATGCCATGTACATTCAAAACACAGAATCTGTATACTTTTAAACAAGAAAGAATGCAAAGAAGTGAAAAATAAGGAAATTATTCAATTAAGGCTAAAAATGTGTCATACAAATTCCAGAGTGATAGAAATCTCTGACTTACGTAATTAGACCTTAGTGGGGAAAAACCCCACAACAAAATAAAAATAAAATCCTAAACAAAATATAAACCTGGGAAAGCAGTTTAGCTACTGACAAGCTGATGCCTTTCTAAATTGCAAGAGTTAACAAATTAGCCTAAAAAGTCCATTTCTCTCAGGATACTCTTTCCAGTAGGGAGCAGGAGTGGCTGCCTATGTATGAGTACAGGAACACAGAACATTTTGATGATGATCACACAGAGCCCCCTCCTCACCTCCAACAGCTTGATGCTTTTTGAGTCAAAAACGCCATTTTTATACTGACCCTATGTGTATTTTCTGCATCAACTTGTCTTTTGAATTCAAGAGAAATTTAAAGTCTGTAACATCCTAGGGAACTCCACATGTTATTATATTTTATTATACAAGAGGAAGTACTGCCTTTGGTAGAGGATTTTTTGTTCGTTTGGGGGGTTTGCATTTTTTCACCTACCAGCTCAAACCTCTACTAGAAAAAGATGTAATTAATTGGTCCCCATTCTCTTTCTATTTGCCAGTGATAATTTTTGAGATCTCTAGTGATACTTTGGCTATTTATTTTTCAAGCTTAGTTTAGAAGCCTATTTAGTCACATGCAGAAGCCTTTCCAATCTTTCATCAACTCTTTCACTCTCTCATTAGTTATTTCCAGGCTTAGCCCTTTGTGATGGGAGAACCAAAGCTGCACTTAGCATTCAAACAGAGATAAAGCTCGATTTAATATACTTTAGTCCTCAATTTTATTCTATTTTTCTTCCCAGAAGTTCTATACATAATGGAGATAACATTTTAAACCAGTGAAAAATAGTGGAAGAATACCATTAAAAGCTTTTGGAAACCATGGAAAGAGCTATACATGTACAATGGAGTTAAAACACATAAATTTCACATAATCATAGTCTGATCTAGCAGCCAGTATGAGCAGCCAAAAAGCAAACAAGTCCTGTAGACACAGGTTTCAGGGTTTTTTTGATACTAACATAATTGATTGTAAAGGCTTGGGGTTTTTAAAGGGCAGCAAAAAAAATTAAATTGTCTGGAGACATCTCTGAGGAGAATGAAAGCTTCTGAAATAGTCCCAAGAAGTACTAGGGGAAAAATGTTCTCATTTATGCAGAGCAACTCAATTTTTGCTCCATGTTGCATTCAGGATAGTAATGGACCACAACTGAGTGGGTGGCATTGTAAAATAATTTCTGTGCCATTCAGAAACACATTTTGGGATTCATCTTGCCAAATGGAATATTCTGTAAAGGAGTTATTTTCATTGAGCAAATCCCTGTACACTTCAACTGTACCTTTTTTCCCTGAATTACACCCGGGGCAGAATTCTACATACTGAGGTAATTTGTACAAAACCATCCTTAGGAGCAAACTAACCTTCTCCACAGACACTGCTTTGCAGCACAGCACTTTTCAACTGTGTCCAAGAGTTATCCTTTTTAGCATGAAACACAAATGCTATCTATAATGTTTTCATTTGAAAGACCTTGAAAAACTAACTTTATAACCTTATACTGTGAGGCTGCATGAAGCTGTGGGTATTTGACACCTGGTGACCTCCCTAGAGAGCATTAAAGAATGATGTTGGATGGAAATGTCCATACCTGGTATATATCCATAGTTCTTGCCCAAAGCCAGGTGAAAAAATGCCTGAGTCTCTTCTTCAGTGGCCCAAAATCGAGGAAGACAAAAATGGGCAGTCAGATCTATAAAAGTAGACATTGTCAGTGGTAAGAAATGGAAATTTACATAAATTCCTAATAAAAGAAAGTATCGTATGTGTCCTAAAGTGTCTAATTACTTGTGCCACAGAAGTTATTTGCTTCCTTAACTGAGCTTTGAGTCCAGGTTGGGTAACTCAAATGCAATGTCTGACACCACACAAACTGAATCCCTTCTGCTTTTTTACGCTCTCAACTTTCTGCTAAGCCACAAATTGGTGATAGAAGAATATCCCTGCCCATAGCAGGGGGGTTGGAACTAGATGGTCTTTAAGGTTCTTTTCAACCCAAACCATTCTATGATTATAGGAAATTATGATGTCCTGAAAGTAGGACACTGCAATCAGAATTTGTTCTAGAGCTTCTGCTTTTAAGTGCAAGAACAATATCATCAATCTTTACCTTGTCATCTTTAAACATCTTATTAAACAACATTGTAGCTGCAATTGTATTGAATTTACTCACACTAGTTATTGTAATTTTGTAAGAAAACTCACAAAACCCTTATTCATAATCCTGAATATTGGACACTAGTAACAAACTGAAAATACCACTCTGTCTCTTAATAGGAGATAATGATCACACCCAGTTCTGCCACCACTAATTTGGTAAATTTGGAATAATGACATTTTTCAGCTCATCTAAGACATATCCTTAAGGGAATCATGGCATTTTCTTTATACCCAAGGAGGAAGTGAGTTAAGAAAGGCACCACTAAAGACTTTTGCCAGCAAAGTTCACAGTGAGGCAAAAATCATAGCAGGCCAAGTCTGAGCCCAAGATTTTGTTGTAATTAGAACTGATGGGATTACTCTTCAATACATCAAAACTGGTTGCTTAAATATTTTTTGTGTTATATTTGGTTGGAGAAGCTACACTTTTTTCCTCGTCATCTCATAAGAACAACCTGAAATGTCCTGTTGTTTTGCATAGTGATGTGTGACATAAGCAAACACAGAATGAGTGTAGTAGACCTCTGTTAACTCCTACGGTCTGAGTGATTACTGAATAATTGAATTATTAAATTTAAAATAATAAGATGAATCTACACAAGAAAATCAACTTTTAACTCTTTATGTATTTTTTTTTATTATTGCTTGACACAGTCTTTGAAAACATCTTATTGAGGAATAAAACATTCAGGAACACAATTGTGTGCAGTAAAATTTATTAAGTAATCAAAACAAAACCAATTTTGTCTCTCACCTTCCCCATTTTCTGCTTCTCACCACCAAAAATCCCTGTTCTCTATGATTCCTAACCACTCTGTTGACTTACAATTGACAACTCTATGTAAATCTATTCAAATCCAAGCAGAAAACTATATTCTCAAAATGAAACAAAAGTCAGTTTAAATTAAATATACTTTTTTTTCCTAAAAAGTATTTATTTACTCAGAATTCCTAATTAGATTATATGTCTACTAAATCTCAGTTGAGGTTGTAAAGACATAAATATTTGTTATCTCATAGTTTATTGATAGATACATTTCTTTGTTCTAGTTTATTATATCTTTCACATTTGCGAGTTTGTTTTGTTTTGTTCTACTTTAAAATCTATTTTTATTACCATTTTTTTTGTTGCAACTCACTAAGCTCTTTCAAGAGCTTTGACAGGCTATTAATTTATATTATTATATACACCAATAAAACAACCTACTATTCTAATTGCTCAGTGATTTCTGGATTTATACTTTTTTTTTTTAAGCCACATAGGAAATGAAAAATTGTTCTGAAATTTACTTTTGTGTGCTTCATTATAAGGATGCATTTCTCATGTTCTTGTCTTCCTGTTGCAGCTATATTAAAGAGTAGGTCTGATTAATGTTATTTCTTCTCTTTCCTCTAAGGGAGCTTATTATTCTACTTATGAAATACATTGGAAAAAAAATCAGTGACTGGTACAAAACCTCTGACTGAATTAAAGAAAATAAAATGTCCTTTACTTCACCTTTAAGAAATAACAAAATCAATTATTAGCAAATGTGGCTTTTATGTCAATCAAATACATATCATAATTAGCTGGTCTTGTTCTACAACTAAGAGAAGTAGAACGTGGAAATAATAAGCCAATCCTCTCAGCAATGCCAAAAGAATGACTCAATTCAGCTGAACAAGGATATTTCATCAGGCTAACTGGTTGTTTTTGAAGTTATTTGAACTGGGAACCAGAGAGAAACCAATAAACTAACCCATCATATTTAAAATAGAAAAGAATTAGAAGGGATTTTAAGGTAAATTAAGGTCCTAAATGTAAAACTTTCAGATAGTAAAGAAACAAGTCTCAAATAACCCTTGGTTCATTACCTTCAACCTGGTGTCAGTTAATATCTGATTATGACAAGCTGATTAGGAGAGATTCTTAATAACCTCTACACCAAGCTGCTAATTTATATAATGGATATTATATACAAGCTCAGTGAATTAAAGTCCTACCCTTAGATGTACCTATTGTTTCCTGAGAAAGTGAGGAGAACATTTTTCACCAGTAGGTTAATATTTTGCTATTTGTTTAGTCAAAGTAAGAAAAATAATGTTATATTCTGAAGGAGTCAATAATAAAGGACAAGATTTTTTAAAATGTTTCCTGAGTAAGTTAATAAACCACAGCAACTTCTGAATTACTCTGGGACTGAGGGGTGGTGGGAGAGAAAAAAATAATATAAACTGGGAACAGAAGAAAGAAGTTATCCTAAAAGAATATAGTAGTTTTCCCAATATCACCTAAAGGATTCATTTCCTATAATTGCAACCCAGACACCTGAGACATGCAAGAGGACACCAAGTCTGCCACCATGTGGGGTAAGACTCACTCACCTCCTGCAAGATGAATCTACAAAGGAAGTTTCTAAGAGAGACAAGTATTTTCCTTTTCTGTCAATTGTGTGTACAGCCTATGACCAATCTTTGTATGTAGTGTTTTGGGTTCCTCCATTGAAAGACTTTTCTGGGATGTCTGGAAATCACAGGATTTCTCCTGATTAAATACAAGAGCCACTTGTGAGAGTGAGTCACGTGGGCATGCAAACCTACAGGGAATGCATGGCTGTAGCTGAGAGACTCTTCTAAGTAAGTGACACAGCCCTTGGTAAGTATTTTTAATTTTTTCACTAGAAATTGTTGAAAATTACTGAAAATATTACACAAACACAAAACACAGCCCCATACCAGCCACTGTGAAGAAAATTAACTCTACTCCAGCAGAAACCAGAAGAAATGGTTAACAGTAAAATAACTTTTAATAATTAGGACTTAGAAAAGCCTTAGCTTCCAGCATTTTTTAATGCTTTTGTCTGAAACATTTAAGAAAAGCCTTAACTTCCAGCATTTTTTATGCTTTTGTCTGAAACATTTTGGGCTCTATAGTATCACATATCTTTCTACTGCTGCAGGCACTTTTAGACAATGATCAAGCACAGTTTTATTTTAAAGGAGTTAAAACGACTCAGCCCTTGAAGCCTCACTTCATGAAGAGAGTTTTTTAAGTCTTACATCATTTTGTTGTCTGGATATTCTGTTTTTTGTTTCCTCTCCCTGTTAAAAAAAAATTTCCCCTTTCCTCCCCTGGTAAAAAAGTTGCACATGTACATATCATAGCCACATACCTAATTTAATTTTCTACTAAGTAGTTAAAATATGCTTGCAAATACATCTATAGAGAGAACATTTAATGCTACTCTTTTGACACTGTACTGGAAAGAACAGGAACTTAATCCCTGTTGTGAAGTTAGCAGATAAATGTACAATAGAGCTTTTCCATATACTTAGAGTACTTTTTTCCCCCATGGAAATATGTGCTTAAAAATTGAATGTTTTTCTGTCTATTTACAGTTTCCCAAGTGAAGCAGTTTATTTCACATAATAAATATAAAAAAATCTATATTTGCTCTTCTAGTACTTGATTTTAAGGTAACATTCCTCAGTGATAAGACAGTGATGGTCTTATCTCTTTAAGAGAAAAAAAGTATATTTCTTCCAAGTCGTATATCACACTTCACACCAGCAAGTTAACTCTGTTGGAAATAAATGCAGTATCCCACTTGAGAAAATGTCATTAACCAATTAATCTCTACTTAAGCCATATTTTTTAACCTACTTGTGTTATGCTATTCAAACCATAAACTACCAAGTTCTAAGTATTTTGGATCAAACTAACACACATACCAAATATTCTAAATATATTAAAGAGGAAGAGGAGCAGCAGGCACTGATCTCCTGCTTCCTCTGGTCACCAGTGACAGGACCTGAGGAAATGGCCAGAAGTTCTGTCATGGGAGGTTTGGGTTGCATATTAGGAAAAGGTTCTTCACCCAGAGGGTGACTGAGCACTGGAACAGGCTCCCCAGGGAAATGCTCAAGAAGCATTTGGACAGTGCCCTCAGGCACATGGTGTGACTCTTGAGGTGTCCTGTGCAGAGACAGGAGCTAGACTTGGAGGATCTTTAGGTCCCTTCCAACTCAGGGTATTCTGTGATTCCATAATTCTATTGGAAGCAGTTTGAATATATTAAAACATGCAACTTATTTTATTAAGGCATTTTACTTATCTTTTCCTAACACTTTTTGATCTAAGATACACCCTAGAAACTGAATAACTCTGTTGTGTAGTTGTAACCAATACTTCAGTGTCTCATTTAGCACTCCTTTAAAAAATACTTTCCAGGGCTTTTCAGGTTTTGCTTAATCCAAATCTATCTGCATAGTTAACAGCAAGTTTGCTTTGGTTTAGGATGCATTTTATTCAATATCTGTGGGAAACTGCTTTGGTGGTAAAATTGGAGAAAACTGGAAAGTTCTATTCACTTACAGAAGTTATAACAGTATGGAAATTATAGGATGAAATGCAGTTGCTACTCCCTGGATGGCATGGGGTCAGCATGCCTGAGTTCCCACAAAATACATGGTTAGGGAGACTGAACAGAGCATGGAGTGGAGACATTGTGGCCAGGCTCTGTCAAAATCCCTGCAGGGAGCTCAGTGGTACCTTGCAGCTAATAAAGCACATAGTACCTGACCAGCAAGGGAGAGAAGAGATTTCTTGCTCTTGAACAAGCAGCTGTGGTGAGATCACAAACACACACCACAGATGTAACAGTGACTTTACACGCCTGCAAGGTATGGCTGCCCCCACTGAACGTGTATGATGTTAGAGTCACTCAAGCTCCACCTTAATGCAAAAATAGTACAGAAGTCGTATAAAATGGGGAGAAAGTTAGGGAAGACTCCATCTTAGTTCTGGGACCAGTCAATGGGCTGAACCTGTCTTCTCCACAGGGAAGCCTATGAGCCGTAATCTAGGCATGCTGATTGATTATCTGGAGCCAGCTTTTGCTAGGAATTACAGCTTGTCCATTTATTGCTTTGGATGCATTTTTGCAGCCTGATGTTATCACAGGCAATCTCTGAACCTTAACCTGTCACAATTTTATATTAAATTGAGTGTTACTCCATAAACCGTTAAGTGTGAGTCTTTCAAGGGCACTCACAGTTGCTGGCAGCAGGGAACATACCTCTGGAGGCCTGGGAGGGGGTGTCTCTTATGCTCTTGGTGTGTGCCCTGCATCTTTCCTGGGGAGCTGACAGACCAGCTAAAGCTGTAGACACCCAGGAGAAGGATTTTTGTCTTTGCATGTGACCCTGAATAAGCCAGCTGACCATGCTCTGATCCAGCAGGACTGTTTAGAGCAGGGTCCCCACAATGGGACACTGACAGCCTAGTCAGTCACAATGGTTTGGGCTTTTTCACTGACAGACAAAAGTTTGAGAAAATCTCCCCTCCTCAGCTGCAATCACATTATTAAAAGTGCAAGGGCTGGGCATCTCTGACATCTAAGTATCAGTTTCAATGGTTACAATGGAAAATTTTATTTAATATTACATTTAAGAGTTTCATTCCAATGGATGGTTTTAGTTCCTAAGTAAAATGAGTGGAGACAAGAGATGGAAAGGGCATCCTGATCAAGTGAGGACAGAAAGAGGTATTAAGCACACTATAGAAACGCCACTGCTGAAGTTGTACTCTTCACAAGGCATTCTTGCAATTAGACTGAAAGCTGACTAAGCAGTACTTCATCTTTTCTACCACGTGTTTCTTTCACAGGTAAAGGAAGTTAAAAATCAAATAGAGTACACTCAGTTTTCCTTTAATATCTGAAGGGTTTTTAAAAATTCTAATGATGTAGCATTCAGATAGATGAGGAAATTCAGCACTGTAATTTTTTTTTTCTCAATTATCCCCTTAATAAAAGGGGAAATGTAATTCTCAATTAGATAATAATCCCCAGGTAGGTAGAATACCTGCCTACAGAATCAGCTGGAAAATTTAAGTGACCTTCCTAAGGTGAGCAAAAAGAGAAGCCTAATTTTTTTTTTTGGTAGTGTTGCTTAAAACCACTCCTGCAAGACACTCTGACTTTGTATGATTAAGGTACTGAAAAATGGCAGTGATGATAATAGAAATAACAAATCTCTCAAGGATCCAGAGATGGTGATTAGGTATACATTTTTAAGAGATTTCTGTCACTGCTGCATTTCCATGTGGCTGTGCAGACTTTTTATACACATAACCTGAGATCCAAATTTTCTGTGGTAACAGAATGAAAACTGTAATCCCATTCTGCTCAGAATTCCATTCCAAGGCACTGAAAAACTAGCAATACAGCCTCCACTATAGGTGATTTCTGTCTGTATATGATGTAGGATGGATGTAGCCCTGATTTAGATAAGCATACTTGTGCAGAACTGTGCCTGGACTAATGAACATTACTGAAAGACGCTGAGTAAATGTGTGTTAAATTTATGTTCATGACAAAGCAAATTTCAAGGGAAACTGGTGTTATCCAAAAGCTTAGAAATTCCTGTCATAATTTCTCTTGAATCTGAGCCATCATTATAATCACAATTTCCTCTACAACCCTGTTAACACATGAAGGGATAGCAAAATTGATATAGTTGTGTCATGTAAGTATAATTTCAAAGCTAATGACTGAAAAGTTACACTCATGCCCAACTAGATTTAATCTGTCAAGAAGACATAAAAACCATGAAAAGCAACTATTATTCTACAGTTTGGTTCTAGAATTTCTTTTCTTTGACATTACTTTAAGAATATGCTAAGTTGGCTTAAGGAGAAAGGAAAAATAAACCTCAGTGATGACTTGTTAACATTCACACACAGAAAGACCAGACATTGTAAAAGAAGAAGTTTTAGATCTCAGCGTTGGTTGCAAACTTCAAAGCCAGTGGCTCCAAGTTGGACTTCCTATTATGAACATTAATAAGAGTAGATGAAGGAAAACTAAGGAGAAAGCAGTTAATATATATGGATATATGGGATGACTTCGAGGAGATGCAAAAAATTCTGTGGAAACACAGGCTCTCTTTTTGTACCACATCTCTGAGAGATGTCAGAAAATAATTTATTCCCATTGAAAAAAACAGTAACTGCTGCTTGTTTCTGAAAGACAGCAATAGCAAGAGTCAGTTGTGACTTTAATGAGGGCTACCCAGATAAGTACAATCACAGAAGAAATCATTAATTTACTACTTCAAAAGTTAGGCACATACAGAATGCCCTTTGAGTCTTTGCTGCTTACTTCCAGGGACATAGGATATTTAGTTGGACAGTGGCAGCTGATGCATGTCATCATAGTACTAAAAAATTATCACCTTTACTCTGGATGTACCACATCAGGCTATGAAAATGAGTAACAAAGGCTTATGTAGCATCACAAATCCTGTCACTGCTCAGAAATGCTTTTTATTTCTTTGCTGCTGTAATGACAAGTCTCTTCTGGAGGTTGTTTCTTGACTTTTTTTTTTTTTTTTTTCTCCAATCTGCTTTGAAAATTGGCTTATACTGCTTATATGGTAAAATAATTTACAATCTCCTGGTTAATCTGTTGGTATACTTTGGAAAGCAAGGAGCTTTCAGTATTGGATCTTTTTTATACGTTTCACTTCTAGATATGAAAGTCCTTGGTGCCAGTTCTGCAGTTTAATTTATTAATAAATAAGTTTTAATATTTGAAGAACACATTTCCATTAAAGATAGATAAAAAAAAAGGAGAAAAGCTAGCACATCCTACAGTTTATAGCACTTAAACTAACAAAAAAGATACTTCCTACTTGCTTCACTAGCTTGGCTTCAATTTCTAGGATCTCAATGGCTACAGTGAGCATTTCTACATACAGAATATGGGAAAAATATACCATCAAAAACATATTTGGCATTTATTTACTTTCTTTTTGGAAAAATATTTCTACATTCTTCTTGTGAAAAAAAAAGTTAAAATCACGGTCACCCTTGCTCAGAGCAGGAAAAAAATCTTTTCTTCTTCCTCTTCAGTCTATGAACATAATTTCTATTGTATCTCCTAATTACTTTCCTTCTCGCTTCAGGTGTCTATTTAAGGAGGATCATTTAAGAAATAGTTGCCCTTTGTGCACATAAGGGGTGTGTTACACTGAAGTGAATGCATCTTAGAATTTAAATCTCATTAATTTTGCCTAAAACATATTGTTAACAAATATTTTCTGCCTAAATGTATTTCTTACAACAACAACAGCAAAAAAAGGGTTTAGATTTATAAAGTTTTTAAGAGGTTCAGATGTCACTATGTTTTAGAAAATCTATAAAATTATCTATATGGTTAAAATCTGACATTTTATGAGTTGTGATTTAATGGATTTTATTTTTGTTTGTCATTATGTGTTTCTTTGCTGTTATCATCAAGAACATGTTCAGACTCAAATCTCTGTTATCTATGTACCAGTAGAATGACAAACTGGTGTCACAGTCCTACAGTCAAAACTGTGTACTGTACTTGGTTACAGCAACATTGTACAAGTGAAAAGAAGAGAGGAAACACGTCAGAATGCCTCAGGTGTTCTCCTGTTCCATGTCCTACAATCCTGCTAAAAAAACTGACACCACTGTGGTACCTGTACTTGCTCACTCCTGGTCTGTAATGATACTTTGTTCAAGAGGTAAAGTTCTTTTATGACTTTGGCACAGCAAAACTTAGAATCTCTAGACTTAGAAATTTTATGTTTCCCTCATCTGGTAGATGGTTTTGGAAAATATATTCTGATTCCTCAGGGTAAGATATTTAAATGCCACTGCAACGACTATTTCTCTGTTTTTTAAGGCTGGATAAGAGTTTTGTATAAGTGACTCTTGAATTATTCAAGTTCAGCACAGTTTAGGAGCATTTCAGTTTTAAGGGCTTTAGAGACAGGTAAAACATTATGTTGTTTTCTATTTTAAAACCTTGAATACTTTTGTTTTTCGGAGTTTTTTTTTTTTTCCATCTTAGTCAAAATGACTGAAAAAGGACAGAAAGTTTGAAACTGTGGGCAATTTACAGCACTTTGAAGCCATCAAGCATACATGTCATGCTTACTTTTCAAACAGCAGTTTCCTGTCAAATTGACTGTGCAACCTGTGCTAGAGTTAGCTCTTCCTCCTTCCTGCAGAACAGCAGGAAAAGTGTGTCTTATTGGCGAAAAACTTCTTTAAACCTACCCTCCACACACCTACAGAACGCCTATAAGAAAGTTTTGAGCAGGCTACCTGAGGCCTTAGTTCTATGATGGCTTTGTGCTGCTGCTTCTTTGTGAGTAAAATGATTAACCCAGCAGGAAAACACAACAAGTGCCAAGACTTTAGAATTTTATAAGCAGTGTTGACACTGAGGCTTTTAAGTTCATAGACGTTTCTGTTACTGAATTTGCTGGAGTCTGCCTGTCATTGGCAATTGCAAATCACATTTCAGCCCAACAAAGTGATCCGTCTTGTGTACTGCTTTTGTTCTTTTACAATATCTTATGCAAAATCAAAAGAATAGAGGAATTTTATTCATATTATGGCAGTTGGCGGGGTTCTGTCTGCCCAATATTCATCAATAAAAATGAAGATGCTACTTCCTTTTTTTTGTTCTTAATTAGATCAATAGTTGGATGGTAGTGGTCTCCTGAAATCATCCTGTTTGGCTGAGATGTGCTCTACCTCTACTCAGAGGTGGAAGAAATGTCTTTAAAAAACTCAGCCTTAAGGGACAGGGATGGGATTCGTGAATGCATGATCTGATGATATTAATGATCTTTTATGAAATACGTTAAAACATTTTTTTTTCCAGGCATGTTTTTCACATGATACCTTCTGTATCTCACTTTGCAGGTCTCACTTTGCAGCGTACAGGAACAATGGGATTTTCCACATATCTCCTTTCCAGAAACACCTACGTCCATCTGAGAGAAGTGCTGGCGTCTGTGATATCTTGCTTGTACATCCATGCTCATGGATTTCCTAGTGGCCGTCTTCTGGCATAGACATCCTTCTATAGCTTTCAGGTGTAACTAGTTTCAAAATACTTGATCTCTTTGCAGTGCCAGATATCAACTTGAATACCAGTTCTCCACCGTCTTTTTCCCCACCTCAGAATTACACCTCAAATATAGCATGATTCAATCAACATTATCTTTTTGCACTTGGTTTCTTGAGCACACAAATACATGTGACAGTACTCCTGAGCCTGGGAGATTTGAAATGAAGGAACACCTGAGAAATTAAAGTTCTGATTTTTGGGTGAGTTATAGAAGATTCTGCATTTTGTTCTGTAAAATATTTATATGGTATACAGGTAGTTATACTTATATACCATAGAAATCTTGAGCTTCTGGCTATTTGATATCTTTCATGTAGCAAGCACTCCACAGAAAATTCTCTTTGAGCATTCTGTGGCTATTTGATTTATGGCCTTCATATTTTGACATTGCAGTGACGATTCAATTGACTGAGTTAAAAATTCGTTTTTTAATTCTTTGGTCTTCAGGTGGGTTCAGTTTAGAGAGCAACTAATTTTAATTAAAAAGCCTGTAATAACAGATTTTAAAATATAAAGGATAAAGTCCAAGTTATGATCATCCCCTTAAGAAGAAAAGAAATGCATGACTGGAAAAACTAAGCTTGCTGAACCATCAGTGAATTTACAGGGCTCTGCAGAAGGAGCCTCAGGTTTTTTTAACAGTACTAAAATTTTATCCTTTAACTCAATTTAACAAGATTTTTTTTCACATAAGTCTTTCTTCAACAAACATATCAAGATGCAAGACTGAGACTCGAAATTTATACAATAGACTGGTGTGTTTTCAATGGCAGGGAAGAATCACTACATAATATTCCAGAGGCACATTGAGAAAGATCTAAAGTACCACATGCCATTGTAATTTAAACTTCTTTACACAGAAAATCCTTTCTCTGTGGGAAAGGATGGCAGTGAGATAAGGGTGTCAACTGAGGCCAGCAAGTCTATTCAGAAGACTGAAGTATCCTCAATGTCTTGATAAATTGAGTTCATAGCATTTTTTTAATTTAAATCAACTATAGCAAAGAAATTTCCCTTAGGTACAACTACACAGTGATCTCACTTATGCAATCTGTTACATTGTGATGTTCTCTCGGTTGCCAAGCAGCCAAGAATGGATGTAAAACTAAAAGATCAAGACAAAAAAACCCACCAAAGCCCACGAAGAAAACTCTCCCCCAAAATAACCTAACTCTTTTTCTTTTAGTTTGAAATAAGATGGAAAAGCTACACTAAGTACCAAAGGAAACGTATTACCTACCATCCATCTTCAGTCAGCTTTACCTCCTACTTCACTTAGTACAAAGCAGATTGAAACTTTATTTATTATATGAAATACTATTTAGATGTTTGTTAAAGGCTTATTTTTCCTCCCTTTCAGTGAAATAAATATACGTGTTTTACAAGAAAGTAAAAATGATGCCTTTTACCTCTAATATGCTGACAACTCATCATTAGCCCTTCTCATGTTTTTCCTACATTTGATTTTTTCTTTGAAACGCAGTATCTTGAAATATACTTGGCTGTTCCTATTTTCTTTCTGCTCTCAAGATGTCTTTATTTTTTGCTGTTACAGAAAAACATATTCTGAAAAAAAAAATAATTCTTGCTGTCATTTTGAGACCTAAAAAATGTATTTTTTTAATCTTGTCTTCAGTGTCTTACTCAAGCAGTTAGTTGATTTAGTCCTTCTTTATTAAAATCCAAATTGAAATGAAAAATAGCGAAGTTCAAGTACATCTGCACAGCTTCCTATTACAATAATAGATTGTTTGAGAGTACCAACTGCTGCTCGTGCTCTTGTTGAATCTGCCTTATTTGGAGCAGGAAAAAAAATATAAATGATATAATGATATGATTTGGAAAACTGGTGTTAAGCCTGGAGGAACGCAGAAAAAGGAATCAAGCATCTGACAGGAAAGGTATGACATGACTGCTGTGATATAATAAGAACAAGTAATAATTTAAGTGGTAAGGTGTCACATAGCAGGGGTTTTCTTGTTTTGTGTTCATTTGCTGTGAATTTATTCCATACAAATATCACAGAAATTCAGATTTCCCAAAATAGTGTGGTTCTACTGGGTGTTTTTTTTTCAGCTAACCTTTCCACACCAGAGGCTGCCTCCTTCTCACTTGTGAGAGTGCAAATATGAATATGTGCTATGTCAGCCCAGAGACAGCCAAGTCTGAAGGTGTTATCACTAATGTTGAATTGGGGCATTTTAACAGAAGTGAAATAAGATTGTCTACATTTTAAGGCTGAGAGGAGGGAAAGCAACTTCCAGCCAGAAGGTTCCAAAGAGCAGCTGAGAAGAGAAATCTCTTCAACTGGCTTAGCTGGAAAGAAAACATGACTGCAGGTGTAATTGAACAAGAAATCTGATGAACTGAGATTTTTTACAAGTGTATATTATTGACTGAAAAAGAGGCAAACTACTTCATTTGTATGTAACATTAAAACAGACACCCACCCACACACACACACACACACACACACACACATACACACACACAAATATATGTGTTTTATTAATACTGAGATTTTTCCCAACAATGAATAATTTTGAAGCAATTTCTTCCTGTGGAAATTGCTGACCAGATGTTGTGGTCAAGGTTCATTTTTTTTGCTGCTTTCTCTGTTTCTTTTGATATTGCCTCTAGTTAAAAAACACTTCTGAAGTTATACTTTGTGATGAGAAGATGTTCTTCCTTATTAACATAGAAACATTTACTTTCAAATTTCTTTTCCACCATCACAAGCTACTAAAGCCTCTACTGTACTTCATGCCAAAACAAAATAAATTTGCAGAGTCAGACATTTAAATTATGTTTTTGTGCAATTAGAGATGTGCTGAGCATTTCAAAACAAAACCAAATCAGGGCCATCTGTATCCTGTGCCAAGATATTTGCAAACAATCTGCTTTTATAAAAAACAGGTTGGAAAACACTATTTCCATGAAGAAAAAGCAATTACTTCCCAGAAGCCAGTAAGATTTGGATTTCCATGTTTACTGCTGAAATTTTTAGTAGTTAATGTGTTAAATTCCTTGGCTTCAGTCACCTTGCCTTTACTGACACAACACAACTCGACATATAACACTCAACAAAGTCAGCCAGAAAATCTGAACATGTATTTTATGAAAAACTGAGGTTGAAGTGGAAAAGATTCTTTAAATATCTGTAAGGAAAAACAAATTAATTTGGTTCAGTAATTTGGCAGTATAAAGTGAACAACTGGGTATTCTTCTACTTGGTTTGCTTAGTTGGGTTTTTCCCTAAAAGTCCTGTAGTTTTTATTCCACAGATCCAGATAATGTAGAGTCAATAAAAAAACTTCTCTGCAGGCAATAGAATTGTCACCTTCTAAACAGTATAGATGCATATTGCCAAAAGCTGGAAACATCTTTAACTGCCTGTTCTTTCTCTTTTAATTTCACCCAACAGAAGGAAGATTAAAAAGATACAGACACTGGCAATAAGTAGCATACTAATTCTAGAGGCTTAAATTTAAAACATACATAATCCCAGCCCATTAAGGATCTCTGCAACACGAAGCCAGGACAAACCTCAGACCCTCAGAAGCCAAAGCTGTTTAGAAAACAGAGGGTTCTCTAGGCTGTGAACTGATGTCTGTGGTGAGAAACTGTTTTCTTGGCAAGGTAGTTCCTGTGATAAATATGAGAACATTTCTTACATAAAATTTTGATGAACTTATTTAGAAAATGTGTGCATACAGAATATGTTTAATAGCTCCTAGATAGTTTGTAAACTGGTGTGGCAAATAACTATTTGAGTTTCACACACACAAACTAGTCTGACTTGCCGTTTTCATTTTTCTCATTTCAAGTACACTATTCTTAAATTTCAGTCCTAATTTTATTCTGGTTTTTATTTTGTTGCCCACACTAGCCAATCTTCTTTTTGATTGTGCGTCTGTTGTGCTACATACAGCAGATACTTCAGCACATAATCACAAAATCACAGAACAGTCTGAGCTGGAAGGGACCCAGAAGGATCATCAAGTCCAAATCCTAAGTGAATTGTCCATACAGGGAGCAAACCCATGACCTTGGCATTATTAACACCAAGACCATGCTCTAACCAACATGCTCAGAATTTGGGTATGAAATAAGTAGATCACAATGCCAGTCATGAGAACAAAGTCATGTTTTGTCACGTGCTTTGTGCCATAAACACACGTGCTTTAACTCCAGCTGGCAACTAAGCTCTGGACAGCTTCTCAGGATGGGGAGAGAATTGAAAGAGTAAAAGTAGTAAAACTCATGTTGTGATAAAAACAGCTTAATAGGCAAAACAAAAAGCTGCTCACAACAAACAAAGCAGAATAATAAAAATAATAATTATTATTATCCAATTAATTCACTGCTTCCCATGGGCAGGCAGGTGTTCAGTATCCCCAAAATAGCGGGGCTCCATCACATGTGGTGGTGATTTGGGAGGACAGATGTCATCACTCCAAATGTCCCCCCACTTTTTCACACAGATTTTATTTATGTGCTTAACCAGATGCCATACATTATGGAATATCCCTTTGGTCAAGTGGGATATTTTTTAATATTTTTAAAATATATTTTTTAAGTTTGCTCAGCTTTCCCAGTTGACATCACATCCCAGCTCCTTGTGCACCCTCAGTCTGATTGCTGGTGGGGTGGTGTAAGAGGCGAAAAATACTTCAGCTCTGTGCAAACACTACTCAGTGATAACAAAAACATCCCTGTGTTATTAACACTGTTTCTATCACAAATCCAAAACACAGCCCCATGCCCGCCACCATGAAGAAAATTAACTCTGTCCTGTACAGAACAAGCACAATACTGGAAGTTTCACAAAGCTGCAAGTGTTTTCCTGAGCTACAAGAAAATAAACAAAAGAACAACAAGTGCTACCTTATTCCCAAAGAAATACTCTTTTACTGTTTAAGTTTTCTTATGGTTCTGTAACTGAAGAGTAAATCTCGGTATGACTTTATCCCACATTCTACCCTTCAATGAAAAAAACTTTTTCCTCTTACTTTGTGTCTCTTTTAAATAAAATAGCACCATGAACAATCATAAGACATTTCTCTCGTTTCTTGTGAATCAAAAGACACAAACAGGCTAACAATTACTTGTTAAGTGTTTCTGAATATAATTTTCTATAAAACAGCCCACTTATTTAATTTGATATTTAAATTTGGTAGTTAATTTGGTATTTAAAAGGTCCCATAGATGAACGACTGTCCAAAGAAACCTTGAGATATTTTAATTAAGTAATTTTGAATAGAAATACAAGAGTTGGAAGTAGAAAAATATTCAGAGAGAGAAAGACCTAATTATCAGTATTTCATATTAAATAAAGAGATACTTATCATCACACAGAAATATCTGTTAGATAATTTTTTCCACATAAATATGGATAAGGAAAGGAAAATATTTTTTCTTATTCATCCAATCTTTTCCAAATTTTTATCAAAATTGCATGATTTGAGATAAAACAACTTTTCTCAAGAAAATGGAAAGAAGAAGCAGTAAAGTACAATAGTATGTTTGTCCTATAAAGCCTTATTTTATTGTATACGTATTCAATATTACTATAGCTTCTCTTTCAGACCAGTACAGGGGAAGATACAGCCACATGTCCACATAATTATCAGTAAGTTATACATGTGAATGTGTGTCTAAAAATTCCAGGCTGCTCAAGATCTTAGAAAACTTAGGTGAAAAATTGTTTCTTATGCTTAAATAATTCCATTACCAATAGTACTCATGGGATATGATATTAAGCAGTATCAGTATGTGGGTATAGCAAAATTTAATTAAAAAAAAAAGATTAAAGAAATAAAGAAATAGATAACTAAAACTACTCCGATTTTACAAAGTTTTTTCAATGCTGAACACTATTGAATAATAATAATAATATTAAGCAACAGCTCGGAGCTACAATTGTTCCAAATTTTGGTTTGCAAAGTGATATAGAGGCATAAGAAAAAAGCAGAGATCCTTAAAACCAAAAGCCTTATTTACCACTGTGTTTCTACCTCACAGGGAGGTGAGTTTCTTTGAAGTGCTAAATTCTAGCAAATTTCATCTATATAAGAGTGCAGACTTAAGAAAATATCCATGAAATTAAGAAACAACATAAAGTGCATAGGAAACTTTTAATCACAGTTAAAGCTGAAGAACAAAAATTGTAACTTATGAACGGTACAAAACTGTTTTTGTATAAACTTGAACAGGAGCTTTGTTCCCTTGAATATTGACAAAACGGGCAAAAAAGCAACAGAAGATGTGCTGTACTGCAGAGTTTATTGTTTTTCATGGAAGTTAGGACTTCAACATTCAACAAGTGACAATGATTGTATCTTGCTATCCTGGAGTATCAAGATTTTGTAGCAAGGGTTCAGTCCTCAGCTCAGTTTGTGTGAACATCAAGAGAATATAAATAACTTTTCAAGAACTGCTCATCCGGAAATTGTGATTCAAAATCTGGCAGAGATTATCTTGAGCTCCTTCAAGTGACTGAGATTCACAGTTGTGTATCTAAGTATATACAAGTTTCCAATTTCACCAAATACCATCCTGCAGAGAACAGTTTCCTGAACTTTGTTTTAAAACTGCTACAGCCTCAGGGGCTACCTCAGTCTTTAGCATGCAGAAATCTTTGGTCTTAAGTATTTGAACAGAATGAAATGAGGATCTTATGGTGATTGTATTTTACTTTTTTTTTCTTGAGGTTAAAAACAATTTCCTCTGCATCTTTGACTCCTTGCTTGAATTTGAAATTGTTGACAATGAATAAAAAAACTGAAACAACCCAAAATAGATTTGAATGTTTTGTATTAAGTACTTAAATTTGTTTAACTCTTTGATAAATATTCCAACCCAATTAAATATATTTCAAAGACAATATTAACTTTTTTAAAAGTTATAAAGTACATTGCACTTTTATTGCTGACATTAGAGTTCATCATGAATATGTAAATACTTTCAGCCTATTCCAAATTACATTATTAAACAAATACATCATGAATCCAAAACCACATATTTTCGTTGTCATTTCATAGTGACTTTTATGCTTGGAATTTTTGATCCTCCAAGTAGACACTTTGGAATCACAGAAACCAGAAAAGATAATCTCCATACTAACTTTCAGGGAAGGACACATCCAACTCTCCAGACAGTATCCTTGATTATGGTGTGGTGCTTTGATTCTCCTGGCCTCTGCAGTGCAGCATTTCCCTTTGTCTCAGAGACATGCAATTGATACCTATTGTTAGGCTTTGGCCAAGAAATATGTTGTGAAACTTGAATATTTATTAATTTGCTTAGTAAATCTTGCTGTGTCTTTCAGTAACAAATGCTTTGTTATTATCCATGTACTTTACAACACCACTTAAGCTGGAGGAAAGAAATATGCAACTAAAAATAATTTAAAAAAATTAATGTCAGTAACAAACATATTGAGAGAAGATACAAGTGAAATGAAGCACACAATTTATACCAAGGTAAAATGTAAATTTTCTCTCCTTGTTATCTGACTAAATTGCTGCTCACTTTGACCAAAAGGGTGGATGTTGGGCTTTCAGCTCTTGGTCTCTTCCTTGGACCACCAGATATCTGTTAATACAGGTTTATTCAGATGCTTCTGTGAGAGGAAGCATCCTACACAGATTGTCCCAAGATCCCACTTGGAATGGGATTTCCCCATTTCCCCATACTTCAAAGGGAAGTTGCATCCAATAAGCACAATTTTTGCAGTCAGGCATATTCACTTCTCATTTCTTAAAGAATTTTAGAACAATTATATATATAAAAAAATTACTACTGTCTTTTTCAGGACAATTGCTGGTGTGAATCCTCATTTTCATCATTTTTTTCTCATTTTCTTGTACTTCTTTCTGAAGCCCGAGAACCTTTTAGGTATATGCAAATAAATTCCTGTTCCTGTTTTCTTTTATAAGAATATCAGAAATCCATTGTGTTGGGGTTTACAAAGTATCATGTTTCCAGAGAAATAATATTGTCTGTATATTAGTTTTTGGTAAAAATCATTATGGATTATTCTGTTAAAGCATAGCTTCAAAAAGGTTTAAGGATTGTAGAACATGTAAGGAATTTTATAATTACACTGAACTGGTAAATTAAAATATATTGATGCGTTGAGATGGAGATAGATGTCATCCTACATATTAATGTTATACCTAGTAGTATTTGTGAAGCAGTAGGAACCCACATGTGAGGTAAAAAGAGACAGGTGCATATAAATGGAGATTCCCTGTTTAAAAGGAGTTACATGGAAAAGATGAGGGATGATGGAAAAAGTTTTTCCTGGGAAAAATATGATCAGATACAAGAGAAAAATTCACAATGAGAACAGTCAGCCATTGGAATAATCTCCACTGGGAAGGAAGTGGAGGATTCTCGAACACTGGATATTTTTCAGATTGATCAGGACATGGTGCTGGGCCTTCTTGTCTGGACTGCGCTCTGGCCAAAAAAGGTTAGAACAGATGATCTTTGGGGCTCCATCCAAACTGGAATTCTCTGAGTATAAATCATTTACCCAAATCACTAGTTTGAATTTTTTTTTTCTCTTAAACCCAACAACTTTTATTTCTTTTTTTATTTTTTTTTTTTACTTTCTTGAATATTCACTTGATGCTGCAGACTACAGGCGGGTGAAGAGCTAAATTCTGGGACTTTTGGTATCAAACTACTCTATTCCTGACACACAGTTTTTTATTTTTAAAAGAGTAGAAAGGCAAAAAAAGTATTTTTCTTTTATCAATTACTGTTTTTGAGGCTATTATCTGCAAATCTAGAGAGGCACTAGCCATGGCAAATTGCTCAAAACTGAGAGCAGGGACAACTTTTACCATGAGAAATGGGAAAAACACATTACTCAACCAAAATTTTAGGCATTAAAAAAAAAGTAATATCCCTAAGAAAAAAAAACAGTCACCAACATGAAATAACCTGCCAAGTAGCACCAAGTCAGATAAAGTATTGGCTGCTGCCAATGTGTGACAATTCTGGTTCTGATCAAACCACAAATAATGAAGAAGGCAAGTTAGAATTGGATGAGTGGCTTGAGTAAAATAGAAAGAAAAATTGTTTTGAAAGCGCCTCTTCAATGAATATTATATGAGAGGGGTTTGGTTGAGTTCTTTTTTGTAGTTCAAGTTTTTTGCTTTTGGGAGGTTTTTGGTTTTTTTTTTTTTTTTTTTTTTGGCAGGGGATAAAGGGGTTTGGATTTTGTCTGTTTGTTTGTTTCCCTATAAAATATCCTGCATGGCATATCCTGAAAGGTTTTGAAGGGAAGGTGAGCTGAAGAGGGACTCATCACCAGGAACTGTAGTCACAGGACAAGTGGTAATGATTACAAATTTAAAGACAGGTAATTTAGGTTAGATATTAGAATTAAAAAAAGCCTTTAAATTAAACAAGAAAAGGAAAGAGTAAAAAGTTGTAGTAAATTTTTAAATACAGAACCACTGAAAAAAAGGGTTTATATAGCTTTACAATGAAAAAAGATGTTTGAAAAAATTACATTCACATTTCATTAGCATATTATATACCCTTCTACAACTTCGAATTGAAGTAAAAGGGTTTTATGGAAACAGTTTAATAAAATTTCATTATCCACTATCTAAACTCAACTCCCACTTTAATTTGAGAGTCAGAATTTGATTTTCCTCACTGATTTGATTAGAATTTCTATTAAGAAAATACAATGTTTTCATAAATAGTTAAATCAGTAAAATCATTAAGAAACCTCTTAAAAGTACTACTTTGCCAGACATTTCTTTACTCTATGATCTGAGGAACTTTCTTAACAGCACTTCAGTTTTATTAAAAAGGAAGAACGAAAACACATTCAGTCACTGTTGTGAAAATCTCCTATCCCAGCTGAGAAATGGCCAGGGCACTATGCTACTCCCTTTATATCTCAAAATGTTGTTTTTTTCTTTCAAGAATGACATTGAAAAACTTGTATTGAGGAAGGAAATATAACTTATGACTAATAATGAATAGGTACAGCAGAGATGTAGATTTAGGATAAAGTAATTCATTACAATAACAAAGATCATGATATAAAGTTCAAGTCCTTAATTCTGTATTCATTGATGAATAATTCATTTTACACAATTCAGTGATTCTGAAAGTATGGTTTAGTTATTTATGTACTCAAATTCAGTTCACTGATAAAGTGTCTATGTGCAAATCTATAGTAATATTTTTACCCTGAAAATTATCTGAAGGTAGGGATTCAATAGGACAAAAATGCTAATTATTTGGTCTTACTATGTTCTTATGTTCTTTATATCCTCTGAAATGTAGCAGTACAGTGCAATGTTCTTTGGAAATGCACGAGTCTCCCCCTTGCTATCTAAGAAGATCAAAACAGCAAATGCATAACTGTAAAACAATCTGCTCTGATTATGACACCTTTTGATTAGATTGATGCTATTATGTGTGTCCTGAAAGTTTCAGCCAGGCATTTAGAATCACCTCTTTAAAACAGACATCAGAGATTATAAAAATATGATATGTACGAAGCTGAGGGGAACATCTATCTGAGAAACCTGATCTGGTGAAAGCTGCCCTGCCCCTGCCCATGGAAAAAAAATATTATATTTAAGGTCTCTTCCAACCCAAAACATTCAACTATTCCATGATCTAATCCACTTAGACACACAGCTTTTTATTCTGGAAGAATAGGACTTGAACAATGCAGTTTCTCCAGATGAAGTAAATGATAGCTGAACACTTAATTAAATATCCAACTCGATGCTTCTCCTGAAGGAGAGAGAATAATTCTCAGAGATTTTTAGTATGCTAGGGAAATGTAACTCTGTGAAATAATCTAAAGGATACCAACCTGACCCATTTCACTAAAGTAACTTTCTTAATAACAAGAATAGAGCTTGAACAGACCTGACCCAAAAGGTGGGGTCACTGAGATACCTCATGCACTTTGTTAGATTCTGCTTCAAACATCCAGTAGGAAAGATGATTTTCCACTGAATGTAGAATATTGAGATCATAACTGAAAAAGGAAATAATATTAACAGGAGACCAAGTTATCCAGCTACTCTCAGAGGACCCAGTCATCCACTTTTACTAGGTTATTGCTATGCCACAGTGAAAAATCTAAGCAAGAGTACAAAGAATAGATGGAACATAACATAATAGTGGCATCCCTTCTCTTTATTTGCAAATTGAGGCCATGCATAGTGTGCCTATATTTGATATATATTATTTGGCATTTTGAATAGAAGATGTGAGAATGAAGGTGGCAGAAGGAACTGAATGAAGAATCCACTAATCAGAGAATTGCAAGTGAGAGAATGTGAAGTTCTATTCTGTCCAGTTGAAAAGATATATGAATATATATATATGTCAGCTAATAAAAAATGTTACATGACATATGTTCTGTGTATTTGCTGAAAAACAGATCATTTAACAGCTTTTTCTTTATTGTCTAATCCCTCAGGATAGAGGGACCCTGCTTGATGCAGTTATGTAAACATTTAATCACAGTCAATATCTGGATCCTTTTCCTTCTTGAGCTGACGGGAGATATTTCTATGCAATTTAACCTGCTTAAAGAATATTGTGTTTGTAGTGATTACAAACTATTTTTTCTGCTACACTGTACTTTCAATATTGTTAAATTGATAGCAGTGCAGTCAAAGGAATATCCATTTAGGAGCACTGGTGACTGCAGATAAGATATTATCTATTGCAGCCTACCCTGAAAGGCCACGATAATGTCATGGCTTTAGATAATATTCTAAATGAGTATTTCTTAGATGCCTAATAAATTAGGTGGGGGGATAAACAGAAAATGAGATAAAATGGGATAAAATCATAGATCTATGTTTTATAAACCAGTTAACTGAAAACCAGACATAGAGAACATAATTGATTTTACTGACAGGGCAAAAAGAAGCAGCTTGTTAATGAAATCTGTTGAAGGCACAAAGTCAGCTGCATCAACACAAAAGAGGATTGAAATGTTATGCTGGAGGAACCTGAAGATTTCAAGGAAGGGAACAAAGTAAACTTGATAACATTTAGCAGTACAAAGTACCATACCACAAAGTTTAATAATATTTCTGGATTCATGCTAAAAAAAACCTCAACAGAAATTATGGGAAGAGGAGCAGGACTTGCATACTGAACACTATAGACTGCAATGTTAAGATGCTTCCTAATGCAGCCCTGACATTTTTCTATTCAGCAAAGCATTTCTAAGTAAGAGAGGAGTGTTCATAGTTAAGCAAGACCTCTACAAAATGATATCATAAATGCATTATGGTCATCCACACTCAGGGCAAATCGACCCAGACCTGGACTTTTACAAGTAACGGCTAAATTGCATGATGAGAAGAAAGGGTGTTCTACCTTCCTGGGTAGGGAACAGAAGAATTTAACTTCATGAACACAGTGATAAAGTGCCAGAAGGTGAGTGCAAATACAATTGTGGAAGTAAGAAGGAAATCAACACTAGAAAAGGAAAAACCTGTTAAATCAAAGAGGAAAATAGAGTGGCTATAAACTGCCTTGACTTAATCCTAAATTAGAAAGAAGTTTCCAACTAACAAAAAAGGAAGGCTCTGGTAGTATCTTTAAAAGTAGCAATGGGGCAAATATTTACAAAATTGTCCCCCTAAGTAATAATTAAAGTTTGCGAAACATATGAAAAACATTCTCTATTTTTATTGATTTTCACAGAAAGGGACAGGAAAAATAGTCTCCAGCTTCCTCTTAACTACCAAAATACAGATGCATTTTTTACGGGATGCGCATTTTTATCCTCTTTATAATTTCATGTTTTTCTATCGTTATAGTGGTATGTCAAGTGGTTGTTTAAGAGGAAGAAGAAAAGTAAAACTATGCAGCCTAAAATTATTTATAGAACATATATTTTTTAATCAACTGTCCATCAACCGAATATCTGCTTAAGAATAGTAACAGCAATAAAGACAGTTCTAGAGGGTGCTGTTTCAAACTTTTGTATTTATGAAACTCTTTTTGCCATATCAGTTGATACCATATTCTTTCAGCTCCAAGAATACTGTGATATTTCTGAGATGACTTAACAAAAGAGACAAGTACATTACTTTTACAGATTTTATGGCTTTTTAGGAGCTTATTCTTAGCAATCTCGATTTGCCATATAATGACAGAAGAGTTACAGTCTTTCTCTTAAAGGTGTTCATCATTATTCCTCAACAAAACCCTTAAGAATTACATAGGAGATAAATAATAGAAGAATTTCAATGTTTGCTATTCCATCTACAAAAAAAAATATTTAAACAAAAAAAATGTTTTTAGGAAGGTAAGAAAGCACCTTACAAAAAGTATTATGGCTTGACTACCTCAGGTAGTAAAGTGGTCTCCATTGACCACAGACTTACCCTGTCTATACAAATAGGTTTTTAGTATGTATATTTCAGCCAACTTTTGCAAAAGCAAATAAAGTTTATAGTTATACAGCTTCCCTTGTATGTTTATTATTATATTACAAGCCTCCAGACATTGTTTTCTAACATATCTGCAAATATAAAAGGATTTTGGTGTTTCTCTTCTGAACTTTCCAACTGCTATTTCCCAGGAGTTTAGTGATAATTTATAAATGGCAGCATCGTAAAGGTAGCAGGTAATTTCCCCTAAGAACCAACTAATTTATAGCTTTCTACACACAAATGACCCTTGCAACTTGGCAGTTGCTTCATTAAATCTTTTACACCTGCTCCTTCCATCTCATGAGGAAAAATAAGTAGAAGGTGCAATTCACTCACACTGCATTCACTCCTCAAGGTATTGGGAGAAAAAAGGCTAGCTTAGTACTTTCTGCCATAAAGTGTAACTAATTCTGTAAATGTGAGTGAAACACAATTGAAAGTAGCATGGCAGATAGATTGATATTACCAGTGGGTCACTGACATGGAGAGGAAAACCTGAATTGTTCCCTGGCGTAATGCTACTGGAATTGATTTACACCAGGGATGCATTTGGCACGAAGACTTTGAAAGCACATTTTTGAAAAGGAAGTTCTATTTGCACTGTGGGGTTTCCATTCTCATTTTATACATTCCTATAAGTCACTTCAAGTAGCACAGAGAATCCATTTCAAAAAATAAAGATGTACAAATGTATTTTCAGTTTCTTCCTCACCAAGCCAAAGAAAAGGCTACATCTCATGTAAAACAACAGAGTGACATGAAGGAAGCTTGGGGTTAAAGAAATAGGCACATTCTAACCCATTTCCCTGATTAAACAAGGTGAATGAGAGAGTAAAAATTATTTGAAATAACAATAGGTTTGCTTTTTTTAAATTATTCATAATAAAATTTATTATGTAAGATATTGAGTCTTTGTTAGATTCAAAATGTAAAACCACACATAGATCATTAGAATCACATTAAATATGTTGCATTTAAAGCAAGAACATATGTCTTGTTCTTTTTGGAAATAAAAATATGAATAGACTTTTAGAAGAAACTGACTTTAGGCACTTCATAAAGTTCTGCTCTTCATGTAGTGGATTTCTAAAATCATATTTGTCAATGTCATCTATCAATTCCATATTTTTTATGGCATTTTTACCACATTACCCTTTTTCCTATGAGTCAGACTGCTCTTTTTACAGAAGAGAACCATTATATGTCAATTTGGCACTGCTTTGTTTTAAGAGACTTATATATTTTTCCTAAACAGAATTCTGGGGTTTTTTTTAAATCTGGTTGGATCTGTGGGGTTTTTTTCCCAATTTTTATGTGTCATCAGGTCTCTGTAGGACATTTTGAGAAAAAAAATACTTTTTTTCCCAATTAAAAAAAAAAAAGACCATTCGTGTAAATGTATAAACCTGATTTTTTTTAAGTTGTTTAGCTGTCTGATCATTATTGTATGCTTTGTTGTGGATTATTTATCAAAGCATTCAATAATTACCACTCAGAATTAGGATAGCCATGATCCCTGATTCCATAACATCCCTTCCAATGTTATGGAAACCTAGTAGGAACTTTAATTTAGAAGCAGGAGAGAAAAACAAAATCTGATTTTTTGTATTCAAAGGATTAGAATCCTCAGGAAATACATGCGTTGAATACATTTCAAAGTATTTAAAAACATTACTGAATCTATCAACAAGACACAACTTTTTATTTTGTCTGCACATCCCTGCTGCAGATCAAGTATCTGATAAATGGTAAGTCTAAAGCAACAGTTTGGAGAGGATTTATTATTCTACTAGCTTTATTTCATGGCAAAGCACATGGCAAAAACCCTTTCAAAAAGGAATCAAAGTTGTTTCCTCTATCACAGAATTTTACATTAATTGATTATTCTCTGTTAATTATAATAAATTGATTCAACAGAGTAGGGAAATCTTATCAGTTTGATCCTGACACTTTCGTAAAAAGTGGTCAAACACATTTTCCTGTTTCTGTCAGAGCAAAGCCCCTTTCAGAAATTCTTGTCGGACTCTTGCAGGTTTTATTCAGAGACCAGCCATAACAATGTTGGAGCAGCATGGTTAAGGCTGCCTGCTTCTCTACATACCATCTCCTCTGCTGGAAGCTCCTTCTCTGATCCCAGCACTGCCTCCCACATCAAAAAATATGCAGCCTTGGAGGAGGGCAGATGTTGCTTGCAGAGCTCCTTAATAATGATAAAATATAGGTAATATCTTCTCTAGACAAATCTGCCTGCAAGAAATATTTCTCCCTCCTCTGGAATGTCTCAGCTCCTGCCACTTCCCCTGCAGGAGGCACAGCTGGCATTTGGCATGATAAGAAGCACAAACTCACTGACCATACCAACTCCCTCTGCCAGCAGGTCTGTGATAAGAGAATTTGGCACAAACCCTGGTATAAATCAAACCCATCAGTCTGAATTACTCCTGCATAGCTCCAATGGTCTTTATTGAAATAGAGTAAAATGGGGCCTTTATGTTCTCCCTCAGATTTCACATTCACAAATTATCCCAAGTCCAACTTTGCTTAGGTTACTGTTTTCCTAGTAACTTTTTCAATAAGATTTCCAACAATAGTGCTTTCTAAGCCTAGTCATATTTTGCTCTAAATACAGAAAAAACTGACTTAGTCTTAGAAAGCTACATTTCTAGATTTTTCAGTAACATTAAAAGAAAATTAAATGTATGATATGCTCTTGCTCAGTCTCAAAGGTTGACTAAAGCTTAACTTAGGTGAGCATGTATTTTGTCTAAGTTAACCACAAATTAGATAATTTCTTTTCTTTAAAAAATTCTGCTGGATTTAAAAAAAACAGAAATGTTGCTGGAAAGGGATTTTATTCTCTTTGACTTCCAGAAATCTCCCCCAGAAAGGTTTTCAAATAGTGTTACTCTCTTTATAACAATGAATTACAATTTAGAGGGAACATCAGTGATAGGAAAGAGAGGACTCAGTTCACACTTTAAAAGGTTTATATTGTTTGTTCCAACTTCAGGGGCCAAAAGGAGTTGACAATGTTTTATTTTGTTTTCTATCACCCACCAGACCTCCTCTAGAGGGAGAGTTTATGTCTGCAATGATCAGTACAAGGAAGGAGCTTTACTTACCTGCCAATGACATTTATTTTCCCAGCTGGCTGGAGGCTGCAGAATTTAGCTACTGAGGTCGGGTGCCTAAACTGGTGGGAAAAGAGAGAAAATACTGTTAGTTGTGATAGTCTTAGGCTGGAATTGACTCTCTGTTGAAGCTTGAATTTTAAGAGAAATGGAGGGAATTATGAGAGTGGCAATGCAGATTTTGAAAAGGTGACATTTCAACTACAGAATAGAGCTATAGTATTTCAGGAATGTACTGCCAAGAACCTGCATTTTTACAGAATGATAATTTAAAGAAAAAGATTTCAAACAACTGAGTGGATTGCAATGAAGTATCTGGTAATTAATTGATGAGATCACAGATAAAAAATAATAATAGAATAACCTCCACCAGAACATGAAAGGCATCAAAATGTGTGATCATCTTGTCAGAAAAATATCTTGATGGACTTTTTCAGAAACCCCTAATGCTCCTAACTTTAGAGACATCTATCACCACTGAGAAAGGCTGTAAGATATACCCCACTGAGATTTTCATTAAAGTCTCCTTTTTCGTGTCCATTAAGGCCTTGAAATCTGATACCAAAGGCCTGTAACAAAAGCAATAGGGCCTGTCGCAGTCAGGGTTGACATCAGAAAAATAGCCTGTTTCAGAAAGAATGTGAGAGGAGAACAAATACCTAACTAAATACTGTTCAAAGGATACTTCACAAATCAAGAGAAACTTGAAAAAAACCTATAAGGTCAGGAAAGACAGAGAAATCACATAAGCCTTTGCAGAGATAAGCTTATTACCATTCTAACCACCACATAGATAAGCCATTATGATTTTATAAATTGCAAAATATATTAGTCCTACCATAAAATAATATTCTAGTGCTGAGTAGACTGAATTTTCTGAATTAAAATAAATTTCCAGGTTAGCAGTTCCAAAGCCCCTAGCTCATTTATTAGGTATTTCTTTCAGTCCAATCAATATAGAGCCCACCCCAGAGTCAGCAGAGGAACGGAACTCCTCTCAGTTGTCTTATTTCTAAAATGACGGTGAGCCAAAGTCCCAAACAAACAGACTCCATGGGAGGTCCTTAAACAAAATGAGAATCTTATTTTGTGTAAAACACACATGTGAGAAAACTCCTGACAGGCTTTTTTATTGATCTCCTGTGACTATGGAAGTTGCTCCTGAAATATCTGAGTGTTCTTTAAAACATCTTGAATCTTGAGTGTTCTTTAAAGGGCTGACTAATTACCTAAGCAGCAATTCTCTTCCTTAGTGTTAGTGTCATGGAGCACATCCCCATGGGACAGGAGACAGGAGCTGAGGAGGGGCAGGGATAGGGGCCAGGCCATGTTCTGCAGCACTGGAGAGCAGGACATGCCCACAGATGAGAGCCAGGGACAACCAAGAGCCCAGATCAAAAGAGAGCACAACAGTGAGGAGTGACCCAGCAATGTCTGGGTATGCCCACAGAGAACAAAAAAGGGCTCAGGGAATGCCAGGCTGCAGGTCCAGGAGCTCCATGACTGGACGTAATCACATCTGTAACTGGGGTAAACATCAGCTGACCTCCAGCACAGCTCAGACAAGAGCCAAACACTTTTGAATCCATCCTACAGAGGCCTCCTTGTCCAGGGATGAATGAGGCAGAAACCGCAGGTGAGGCTGGTTAGGCTCTTGAGACTTAATGGTGCTCTTAAGGACCTGAAAATTATTTTCCTTCCATACCACATCTTTTCTTATTTTTTCAGTCCTTAACACATTATTTGAATATTATTGGATATAATTTTGTGTTATGTAGATACTTGTACAGATCCAACATATGACTTGGTTTCATTTCAGTGAGAACTCTCTGAAGAAATGTTTCAGCTTATGAGGTCTTAAAAAAGTGGTTCACAGTAGGAGATCCATATAGCAGATGGCTTTCTAAAGGGTGAGATAAATCCAAATAACTTTTATATCACTCAGTATTTTAACCAATGAGACCATAAAATGGAAATTGAAATCAACTTTTATGTTGCTGGTTAATTTTCTACTGATACCATACTCTGCTGTGAATTTCACACATCGCTCAAAAAGATTGTTTCTAAGTGTATGAACTGGATAGGTTTTAAAACACTTTCAGACATTTTTAAGTCTTAATTTTTAATTCATGTTTTCTCTTAATGCAATTCAAAATTATATAAAACCAATCAGTGCCTTTTAGAATTATCAGATCTCATTTTCTTTAATTACACTTGTGCAGGCATTTCTAAAATTAGCCCATGAATGTAAGTAAAAGTGAACTGTTATATCTTGTCAATCTTGCATATGTGTTTTTAACCACTAGAAATGGTTAAAAATGTGCTCAGAGTGGAGGGATTTTATTTCAATTCCTTTTGAACTTCATTGCAACAAAACAAACAGAATATCTTGAGAATATAACTTTGTCATCTTCACCTATTTTGTGATCTATTTCCAGATGGAATAATTCTTATTGCATTTTGTTTCTGAATGTAAAGCTATAGACACATATGCAATCTCACAAATACATGCAAGCTCTGATTCAATCAGGTTTAAAACCAATTTTCTCTTTACAAAGTCTGTTTTCTTAGCCTTCTTAGCTGTCCACCACCAAAATTCTGTACTATAAGGAAAATCTTTTGTGCCTACTTTATTCATGTGAGTATTTTTATGCAGCTCATACAGCTACTTCTCTGAGTGTGTTTTGCCTTTGTGTTTCTCTAAAGCTCTGATATGCTAAGAACAAGCTGCATGATATTTCTGATGTTCAGCCATAAGTCCCCATAGGTTTCTTAAGAAATTTGGTCTAAAGGAATGATATAATGGATGGAACTCATAGTAAAGTGTAGTGCTCTATCTTTTTTACTTTACTTAAAGAATTTAATATTTTTTTCCTGCTTAAATGCCTTTATTAGTTTGTTTGCTTCCCCATGGTGTGTGGGATATCTTTTCCCTCAGTGTCTTATGTTATTCAAGCATTTGGATATATAATGCTTTAATGGAAGACTTAATAGAAATGTTATCCAATGCAAAACATATGAAATAAGTCTCAATTCATATATTCACAAATGCAAATCTGTTTAATTTGTTAGCTAAATTACACAGAAAATGCAGCATGTGATGTTTTAATTAGATTCAGCAAATGTCATTTCTTACCTCTAAGAGAACTAAAATGACTCTAAGTTTGTGGAATTGAATTACTTTGTACACAGTATGACTGAGATAGAGAACTAAAATTCTCTTAACTTTCTAGAGTAAGCAATACTTAAGAACTTTTTAGTCCCTAATGTCTTTTGTATTTTAAAGACCAATGCAATTATGTGCATTGTTGCTTTGCTATTTGGCTACTCCAGAACAAAAGTACCTAAGAATACTCATGACCTGCTAACATAAATTACCAGCTAGAAAACATGAGAAATTATTACAGGGCTTTCCTGCAGTTTGGAACTTATTAAACAAAAGTTAAATAGAGAGAGTAACATAAATTTGTCATATTTCTTTCATTTTTAATGTGAGAAACCAACACACTGATATTCAGCGTTCCTGAACATGTATTTCTTATCAGGCTTGTTCAGGCACATTGCCTTTGAAGACCAGACATTATCTGTAGAAGGCAAAAAGACAGAATTACTGGAAGCTTGAAAGGTCTACATGAACTTAGTGTCATATAAACAAAAAGCATAGCAGTGTCACAGCAACAGTTATCTGTCGGAGTTGTGAAAGGTGTGAACATTTGAAAAACAAGTGGATTAATAAATGAGTTAAAGTTTAATTAGCGTATAATAAAAAGAATTTTCTGGGTTTGATTATATAATCACTTCAGTCTTGATTAGATTTTTGTATAGATTGTACTTTATTAATCAGAATGAGACTGTTTAGAAAAGAATTAGTTTGTTAATTTTACAAATTAGATATACTTCATAATTTAATATGCGTAAGGATCATCACTGTATACTGAAACTCTTTCAAACAGAGAATTACAGGATTAATCATTTTAAAAGTCTATAGAAGATATTTGAGAGAGCAAATACAAAAAGAATGCTTCATTTAAATGGAGGGAGAATGGGGTTTTGGTGCATGTATGAGTTTGTACAACAAGCCTATCCTGGCAGGACAGTGATACCCTTAAAAACTCCAGTTTAATATCATTCTTAGTGACATAATTGATTATTTACAGAAATACAACATATCAATTATAGGTAAGAGTACCACAAAATTAGGAAAAATATCTTGTATACAAATGTCCATAAATGTCCAGATGTAATGTGCAAATTTTTGCTGCTGTTTCAGAGCTATTCTTTACTTACAGGAAGAACTCTCTTTGTAGCTTTTGTAATACTAACTATATTTGTATTTGGTATATGGTGGTATTTTCTGTCAAGCAAAACAAAACAAAACAAAACAAAAACAACAACAAAAACATCTGGGTACAGTGAGTGAGAAATTCTTGTAGGAATTTACTCAGGCTTTTACTCTTGTCCATAAACCCCTGAGCAAGGGGATCCTTCCATTGACAGTTTTATTTACGTTTTTGCATAGTGTCTAAAACAATCAGTCAAAGATGCCTTTTGTTGTCCTTTGAAATGGAAAATTGGATATATAACCACCTATTAACCTTTACAAACTGAAGAAAGGTTGTGGTTATTGCTGTTTATTTTCCTGTTCTTTCAGAAAAGGTACAGAAAAGTGGTCTTAGGGTAATCGTTCTCAGTGGAACAGATTCTGAATTTATTGTCCTTCCATTGAAAACAAAAGGTTTGTCGACCTTCTGGAAAAAAAAGTCAATGTTTCTTAAGAGATGAACCTGCTGCCAGTTTTATGTAAAACCAATCTGCTGGCATTAAAATGCATCTTGAGAAATTGATTGAAAGTAACTGTTTTAGGCAAACACAGATTCAGAAAAATTACTGTACCGATAAGTGATGCCAGAACTATTGTGATACTATTAGTGATACTAGATACTAGTTGTTAAAAGTACTCACACCAATCTTTGTTCTTTTGCCCCAGGTGGAGCATTCATTTGTGGCTGACCCAGTTCATAGATGAAATTCAAGTCATCCTCAAGACTGCACTGTCTTTTTGGATCTCTGAACACAGTGTTGGGTACCATGAATGCTATTACAGGCGGGATGTAGAGCAAGTCCAGAGGAGGACAGCAAAATGATCAGAGGAATGGAACTCTTCTGCTATGGGGAAAGACTGAGAGAATTGGGATTGTTCAGTCTGGAAAAGAGAAGGCTCTGGGGTGACCTAATTGCAGCCTTCCAGTACCTGAAAGGAGCCAAAAACAAAGCACCTGGAGCGACAGGACAAGGGGCAATGGCTTCAAACTGAAAGACAGTAAGTTTAGATTGGATATTAGGAAAAATTGTTTGCTGTGAGGGTGGTGAGACCCTGGCATAGGTTGCCCAGAGAAGCTGTGGCTGCCCCATCCCTGAAAGTGTTCAGGGTCAGGTTGGATGGAGCTCTGAGCAATCTGGTATAGTAGAAGATGCCCCTGCCCATGGTAGAGAGATGGAACTGGGTGATCTTTAAGCTCCCTTCCAACCCAGGCCATTCTATGATTCTGTGATGTATCAAAACAGCAATGTAGAAAGTTAAAGTCATAAAATAGAAGAGAGATTTCCATGTAAAGTTTTTCATGGAAAAAAACCCAAAATTGGAGCTAGAGGATAGAAAAGAGGCCAAGGTAAAGATAAGCACAAACTTTAATGAAAATTCAAGAACTTCAGTTTTGATGAGGAAAATGCACAGTGTAGTGAGAAGTGAAAGCATATCCAGTGATATTAGGATATGAATAGATAATATTTCTTTTTTTTTTTTTGTATGCATACACAAATAGGAAAAAAAATGCAAGACTCTTATAAGATACGAATTGTTATCAGGAAATCCTATAATATGATGAAACTTTAAAATGGAGTCCAAAAGAAGAAAATGAACCGTCTTCAACCCATTTACAGTGGAAAACACAACCGAAGTGTATCTAAGGGCTAGGTCACGTTAGCTAACTCATTAGAGCAAGCAGATAAAGTTAACTGTACTGTAAATATCCATTAAATGGCTGAGATCCATTCACATGATTATTTAGCCAGAAAAAATTACCACTATTTTCTATAGATATTTTATAAAAGTATTAAAAATACTTATAATATTGGACCTTGCACAGATTAAGGAAAAATGGAAAGAAGGAGGGCTATTGATCAGCTACACAATTTTGTCCTTAGACTATGCAAAAGGGTAACTGTAATAAGTTCCAAACTTATTAATCTTCACTATTCAAGTAGAAATAAACTCATATAATCCTATGAATATTTATTGCATCCACAGTATTGCTAGTCATGACCAAATAAGTAAAGTGGAATATGCCCCTGATTTGTGAGAGAGCATCCCAGCGAATTTCCCTAAGTTTCTGTAAAGCTTCATATCTTGGATAACAAAAATATTTCAGTTTCTGGTTGTTAGTTTGCACCTCTTGTCATTTTGTTATTTGTTTGATATATCAAAGAATTCTAGAGGAACTTCCTGTATTTCATTATGACTTACTTGCTAAGACTATGTTTTAGTATCATCACCCTGTCAGTTCTGTCCATTTCTTTTTCTAAATACTTTTAAAGCATTGCATGGAAAACTCTTTACAGTTGGAATAGGTTAATTAATACCAACTATATCTGCTGACCTTATTCATATTAACTATGACCTATTTTTTTAAATGAAATGCTATTTAGTGCAGATGTCAATATGCAGCCTACATATGTTTTGAGGACAGATTTTTTAACTTATGTCAAATATTTTCTATGATGTGCAACTTCACAAGAACAAAGGGTGTACAGTGTCTCTTAAAAGTCAATCCCTAATAATGTAAATGTGTGGCTGTGTTTGTAAAATAATGTGTGTGTGTGTGTATGTAGTCTGTATAAAACTAACATTAAAAAAATAAACTCTTTCTACTGTCCCTCAAAGCTGTCATTTAGAAGTCATTCATCAGCAAACAGATTTTGTCCTCTTGAACTCAGAAAGACAAGATGATTCCAAGCACTTTTCAAAAGTCCTATAATTACTTTAATGTTATTTCTATATTGTAACCACCATGACCCTCTCAAACTGATCTGCTGCCAGTTTTCTTTCATCCTTGATTTTTTAGATTGCTAGATGTTATTCTGAGGAATTCTTTTCTGTTCTTATTTATAACAAGAAACATTCTTTGCCTGGACAACATTAAAATTACTTTGTGTGTTGTGCACCATATTTGTAAAAGGAATGGAAATCAGATATAATGATTCTTACTGAGAGTGACATAAAAGCTTCTTTATTAATGATTGCAGTTTTTATTAACAAGCAATAATTAAAAAAATACTTCTAATTTAAATCTTCTTTGCCCCTTAGGAAAATTAAAGACATTGTCCAGTATGAGAGGGATTCAGAACCTTTGGTCATATACAGGAGGCATAACACAAAAGAACAGCATAGAGCCTTGCTTGCAGACATATGAAACCAGGGAATAGTAAAGTTAGAAAAGAATTATTTTTTGTAAAACTTCTTTCTATATTGAATTTTTTGAAGAACCAGAAAATTGATCTGTTATGTTTAGTTGAGTGTATCTGTCACGGTCATTATTCTTGCAGATCATTAATGAGTTCTGTTATTTCACTACAAAACAAATGTTGTTCTTGGTGGAGTCCTGTCATGAAAGGAACAGTGCAGAAGGTGTCTGTTTCCTCAGAGGGTACTTAAAATTGCTGTGGTAATGTTGGACTGATTTTGATGTCTGACTGTGGAAGATGAGGAAATGCACCATAGGTGAACTGACTGCTCCTGTTGGGAGCACTTCCATGTTTACCTTTTCTTTGCCTTTAATTTCTTTTTAGGATCTTATAAAATGCCTGCAATGAAGAACAGATGATCTTACATAGAAAAAGTGACTATGTTTCTATTAAGTACAACAGAAAAAAAGAAAGACTCAAACCCTCCCTAAACTTTATATGCCTTTTTGTATTGGTATTACTCTTCAATATAAAGCAAATGGAAACAAATGGAATTACTTGTGGACTTGTGGACTGAGATTTTAAATAAAACCCAGAAAAGTAAAGATAAGACCCCCTTGAATTAGAATAGCATATTATAAAAAAAAAAAAAAAAGGAAAAAGAAAGGTCTTAAAACTAAATGTTCATAAAAAAACTTGAGCTATTATTTGAAAACTGATAAAAGAAGCAAGTATTAGACATAAACAATATTTTATTAGACTTTATTATGTCTTTTATTAGACATAAACAATAAAAAATAGTAAAACATAAAATTAACACTATTTAACTAAAAATTATTTAACTATTTAACAGTTTAACTAAATTATTCTCTATTATTTATTTCAAATATTCTTATTTTCAAATATTTACTGAAATTCTCCATTAAATTCACAACTAAATGACTAGTTGACAGAATTTAAATTTTATTTTTCTTACCACGTCCTTCCAAGTTAAAGTCACTTTTTTTTGTTGTTTTTCCTCATAACCTGTGCCTCCCCAGTCTTCTCTTCCTGCTCAGAGCTTCATTTAATTTGTTAATTTTTTGTTTCATAACAATGATCACACGTGGGTGCTGAGTTTTTTCATGGCCATTTAAAGAGACCACTGTGTCATTTCACTGTGCAATTTACCTAAAAAAGCAAATCATAGAAAAGCTGATCTTATCTCCAGTCTCTCTCTTTAACCTCTGTTTGTTCTATTGCTTTGCAAAGATTACATGCTGTTAACTACAAGTTATTTTTGTTCTTTTAAGAGTTTTGTTTTCATTGAATACTGGCAAGAAAACTCAAAAAAAGAGCAAATTAAACTAATAATACTGCTGTTTAATTACATATCTAATTAAATAGAAATTAATTTGCAGTTTTAAAATTGATTTTGCCAGCCTTAAAAAAAGCAAGCAACCCAAATTCAACAGAAAAAAAAAAAACCCTGCCAAAACCCTTAATTAAAAAAAGAGCAAAATAATAAACCACTCCATGGCTGAAAAATTCTTTGGTTTTTTTCCTGGTTTACACAAAATATAAACAGTACTTTATACTTGCAAACACAAGTCCAAACTGGGAGACAGAAATCTACAAAACCACAACAGCCTCATAAATGTTTCTTTGGTAGGTTTTTGCTTCCTTTCCTCATATTTCTTGGGAATATCCTGGGGAATCAGTGTTACTTACATTGCAGGACACAATGCCATTCTGAACTAGATTGGATTACAGTGGTCACTTAGAAAAAGCCCTCTTGTTTTTGTTGTGCTGGAAAAAAAAATACAACAGGTAGGTTGGAATAGATGATTTTAAGGGTCACTTCCAAACTAAAGCACTCAATGATTTTATGTTTAGTGGAGAAGCCAAAGGCAGAGAAACGAGAAGTTTTTGTAGCTCTGGCTGAATGGAGATAATTTTCCCCATAGCAGCCCTCACAGGGCTGGGCTTTGTACCTGTAGGTAGAGAGGTGTTGAGCTTTTGGCTCTGCTGCTGGGCAGGGCTCCAGTCAAGGCCATCTCCTCAGCACTGCCCCTCACACACACCCCTTGGCTGGCTGTGAGCAAGACCTTGGGAGGCAACTTAGCCAGCATGTCTGCCCAAAACTGGCCAAAGAGATATGCCATACCATATGAAGCCTGTTTGGCAATAAAAACTAAGAGGAAGGAGCAGGAAAGAGGGAGCATTTGTTATTTACAATGTTTTATTTCCAAAACAATTTTGTGTGATGACGCCCTGCTTCCTGGGAAGTGTCCAGTCATTGCCTGCTGGTAGATAGAATAAAATCTTTTGTCTCCCTTTCCTTCCACGCGAGTATCTTTCTTTTTGCTTTATTAAACTTATTTCTCTTGATCAATGAGACCTTTCCCATCTTATTTTCTCCTCCACCCTGCTGAAGAGGAGAGTGATATAGTGGCTCAGTGGGCATGGGCTGTCCAGCCAAGTTCCATCCACTATAAGGCAGGATCAAGATAACTCATGGAGGAAAAATAATGGGAAAAATAGATGGATTAGGCAATCAAAGGAACTGGCTGTGAGTAAGTGGATGTTGGTTAACCCACTCTTGTGGCTATGCCCTGTGCCTGATCAGTGCAGTCTGTGCTGTCCTGGCATTATGGCAATGTGGGTGCCACTAACTAGAGCTGGGGTGTGGTCACAGTGTCCCAGATGTATGTGATGCTGGCAACTCCAATGGCCAGAGCTGCGTCTGTGTGTTTACCAGTCAGTATCAAGCCAGGATAGCTGGGGCAAAAGGCAGGTGTCTTAGGAGACAGCTGTGTGTGTCCCTGGGAAAGAGATGAAGCCTGAAGGAATGAGTTACTAGACAAAGAGTTCCAGGCTGTCTCCAGAGAGGTTTTGAAGTCTGGGGGTTGACAGAAACCTGTTGTGTGCTTCTCTGTGCAGGAAGCAATCAGAGACAAGAGAATTCAGGGCCAGTCACTGTGTGCACTGAGTGTCTAAGCTGAGTTATGGTAGGAGTCCTCACTGTGTCTGTGTCTGTGTCTATGCCTATGCCTGTGCCCATGTCTGTCTGTGCCTGTGTGTGTCTATTTGCAAACAGCATCTGCACCAGCAGCCAGAGTTGGGCTGCAGGATCCTGGAGGCTTATATGTTCTGCTGGCACCTATTAGGAGTACTAAGGTATGGTCCATGTATGTAAGTTCAGCTACAGAAGGAAACTCTGTTATACATATGAATATATCTTTCCATCTAAATGAATTTCATCCTGATCCAGCAGAGAAAGGCATAGGATGAGGCATTGTGCTTGTGCCAAGGGCTGTGACCCTCTGTGGTCATCTGTGTGGCCAGCCATGTCTACATGTGTGTTTTATGTGTGTGCCAGGAAGAAATACTCTATCTGGAATTGAAATTCTATCTGAAATTTCTTTCTTCCAAGAGAACCATACTCAAATCTCACCAGTGAGGATATGTTGCTCAGCAGTCTGGAAATCTAAGGAGTCGTCTCTCTCTCCCTTCTGTTGTAGATATGCCACCATAAGGGAAATTAATTTTGAAAGTCATCACAAATGCATGATATGGGTACACAAGTATGTAGCCTGCTTGTTAAACACTCCTGTGAGACACCTGCATTTTGACTGCCATGATGATGCTGTGTTCTGCAGGATCTGGTCATTCAATAGTGCCTGTACACTTCTGCTGACATGCTAACTGAAAGAAAAGTTCTTGGGAAAAAAAAAATTCTTGCAAATTTTTGGTGTCACTTTTAAGGACCTGCTTAGAATATAACTGTGTGGGCAAGAACTTTTTTCAGTTTGGCCGGTGAAAAGATTGAAAAATCTTGAAACTTCACCAGGGAAGTAGTTAGTATAGACTTAGGGGAAGGGTTGCAAACCAAACATTTCCAGCATTCTGTCATGAAAGGCAAGATCAATGACATTTGCAGTAAATTTCTAATTTTGGTTCAGCTTGTTATACCAAAATTCTGTTACAGTCAATATGTAACAGACCATGTAGAAGCAGGAATATCTTGCTAACACAACTAATGTCCTATTACTTCCATAATCCAAAGTATCTGAATACAGGAAAGTCGAAGTAATAATACAGCTTATTACTTATAAATTATTAAAAAAACCCAAAAAAACCAACCAACCAAACAAACAAACAAACAAAAAAACCCAACAGCCTTCAAACTACCATCTACCCCTCATGTTGGGGTTAGTCCTTCAGTGCCCCTTTGGATTTTACAGTCAACACTGAAATCCTGTGCAAGGATGTGGGCCAGGACATGGTGGAGGCAAGTCACCAGTACACTGAGGTCTTTACTAGATGGAGATGATGCTGGTGGTGGGCTCCCTTCCTTCTCAGTTGTGGAGGTTGTCTTGGATTGCTTTTTATACATTTTCCCATCCTCACCTGCTTACTACTCCCTACTCCCAGGGAAGAGAAGAAAGGTGCCAATAGAGATCCCCAAAATCCCTGGGGGTTGTTTGATCAGCTAGGACTGCCTAGGGCTGTCAGTCCCTTCTCCACTGGGACTCACACAGCCTGGCAGCTGTCCCTGGCAGTGGCAAAACCATATTTACAGGTCTACGAACTGCTCTGGGTTTAGGTTATAAGCTGGTTTGAAGCATAAATTGGTTTTTATATCACCTTTCAACTAACTTATATCAAAGTTCATACTGCATTGCAATGTATTTGCATTGTTTACCTGTATGTGGCTTCAAGTTTTCAAATCCTCTCAAAATAGCAAACCTATTTATAAAAAATTATTTAGCCTTTTTTAGAAGTATAAAATGACATATAAAAGACTGCAATGGTGTTGTAGTTCCTAGAATTTGAATAATATAACAGGGAATAATAATATAGCAAGTAAAATTCCAGGAAATATTACTGTTTTAATATATTTGCATTAAAAATATGTTATCATGATTTTAAAATTAAGAAAAAAAGATCTTTGTCAGCAGCAGTATTTGGAATATCTCACAGAGAGGCATTTGATTTGGCAGGAGACAAATGGACATGAGGGTTGTAGTTTTACTGATCCAAGACAAAGATTTCTGGCTGCAGGCAGAGCAGTCCATTGGTAATTTCACACCATACTGTGTTTACACATAAATTTCTAGCTTTGCCTCCTTTGACTGTTTTATGAGAATTCTTCCATGTTCTAGCTCGCAAATATACATCAAACCAATACACTGAAAAAAGTCAGACTACGCAAACTGATTCTGATATTGCCTTTTATTACTCCAAAGAATAGACACAAATCGTGCAAACACAGGGACTCTTGAAGCTTCCACCATCAGCCAGATGGCTGCATTGCTATTATTCACTCATCTCTCTTAAAGCACATGCCATCTCAGAGGCTCAAAGATTCAAACATTATTCAGGAAATGGTGAATGTCTTGTGGGTGCTGGAGGTTTCTTTCAAGTCTCCCCAAAATAACTCGAAACACAACCCAGACTTATGTCAAATCTAAGCAGTAAATTAAATAGGGAAATAGTAACAGAAAAATATTTAGGCCATCTTAAATGAGCCAAAAGCATTTCTCTTACTGAGCTGCATTACGTGTTTCTCGTGTTAGGGGATGAACACACATCTGTGCCAAGGGTGTTATCTCCATTCAAAACTAAATAAATGCATTTTGAATAAAGATGCACTACTACTTGCTATAAAAAATATTTCTAAGGGAAAAAAAAAAGACAAAATCATCAGTTATGTCATCATACTTCGTACATTTGATAGGAAGATGCATTCTGGACTAGTGGGTTGGCCTGAACAGCATTTATTTCTTTTTTGGTTTCTGAATGTGTTTCTGAAGGAACTGTCATCATCTGTCTCTGCATTTGGGCCCCCTGTTATCCCCAGTAGATGTGAAGAGGCAAGTTCATACACAGAGATAACAGGAGTGGCAGCAGCTCTAACACAGAGCTCACCCAGAACGGTGCTGTGAGAACCCAAATTTATTCAACAGCTCCACCACGTGGTTCTGCAGCACCAGGCCTGAAATTCACTCATAAAAATGATTGAATGGCTAAAAAACACGTTTGTATTTTGAAACTGATGTCTTACTAACAGAGGAATCGAAGCTACTGCATGTGAGTTGTTCATTTTAAAGGAAAAGTAATGCCAGTGTCTACGCAGCAATATGTTGGCTGTTATAAATTTTCAGTAATTACTCACCCATCTTGAGGACTTAGTAATCCTGAACTTCCAATAAACAATATATCTTTTTAAAGGTTTAAGGACGTTACACAGAAGGGTTCATAAAGTACTCTGAAAAAGTTTTAGGAATAAATTTATCATCACCAACCCATTAGCTCTATGTCACATTTTCTAGTTAAAATTATATAGGAGAGTAATAAGAGTAATGCTTTTCTTAGACAATGGCCCCTACTTCAGTAATGTTATTAAGTGCCTTTTCTCAAGTCACAGTATATTTGTTGGTACTGCTTTTAATTACTATTTTTAGTCTCTAAGATGACGATCACAAGAAAATATTAAGTACATATAAATAAGTACATGTAAATATTGAGTACATATCTATGAAAATGGAATTATTTTTAAGATAATAGGAAGACCTATTTCATTTCAAACAGACTACAGTCCTCATGAGAAACATTCAAATATTCTGTCCCCCATCACAAAACCATAGAATGTCTGGACCCTGGATACAAAGGGGCTTTAGAGATTACTCAGGTCCAACCCCGTGCCATGGCCACAGACGCCTTCCACTGGACCAGGTTGCTCAGAGCCCCATCCAGTCTGGCCTTGAACACTTCCAGGGATGGGGCAGCCACAGCTGGGCAACCTGTGCCAGTGCCCCACCACTTTCACAAGGAAGAATTTCTTACTAATAGCTGATCTAAACCTTCTCTGTGTCCCCCCTGTCCTGTCATTCCACACCTTTGTAAGTAGTCTCTCTCCATCTTTCTTGTGGTTTCCCTTCAGGTACTGCAATGTCACAATTAGGTCTGCAAAGCCTGCTCTTTCCCCAGTCTGAACAATCCCAGTTCTCTCAGCCTTTCCTCACAGCAGAGCTGCTCCATCCCTCTGATCCCCTTGGTGCCTCCTCTGGCCTGGCTCCAGCAGGTCCCTGTCCTTGCTGTGCTGGGAGCCCAGAGCTCGATGCAGCACTCCAGTAAGAGTTAAGGCAGCAGCAACAACATCATCTCTCAAAAGGAGCAGAAGTGAAGCAAGAGATTTAGTGTAGTAACAATGTCTGGAATAAAAGCTGTTGAAGGTTTTAAATGAACAGAGGCACCCTTTGGAGTAGATCCTGTGCCATTTGATAGACAATGTGAGGAAGGGGATAACCTAACAGGAAGCAGGATGTACTCTGGACCCTGTTGCAGTTACCCATACACTAAGAATCATTAAATTGTTGGAATCGAGTGGGATCTGTACAGAACTGTGACACAACCATCTTGTGCAGGACAAGTATTTGAGCAAAGGACATTTAAGTGTTAAAAAACCCAATGATTCTATCTGCTTCCTTTCTTAAATATGTTAAGCTAGATAATAGGCCAGTTAATAAATCATATTATACCTAAGGTAGCACTAATCTCTGAGCTGCATGGTGTATCCCTTTGTAAATAGCCAGGAAAGAGTTCCAAGCATGGCTAGATGGAAAGCAACTTAATCTAAATCCACTGCTCATATGACACTGCCAATTACAGTTCAGAAAGGCCAGTGTCTGGTGAGTGAGAATCCACCTAGCCCAGTATTCTGATGTCTTTAAATGGAAACAAAGGTGGGAATGCATAAATACATTCAGGACCATGAAATTATTGCCCAGCTAAAGAAGATGGTAGAATCATGTGCATTACTTGCTTGTGCTCTATGGTAAATATTCCTAAACCAGAAACATCCTCAAAGCACAGCTTGGGGCTAAATAAAATTTTTGCTCATAAACAAACAACAACAAAGACCATCAAAATAAATCACCAAATGTGATTTATCTTAAATACCACCCACCCCAAAAAGGCTTTAAAATTAAGTTCTTCAACCACTGAACAGCCTTAACTTGATCCATGAAGAGATACTGTTACACAATCCATTAAATTCTTAAACAGCACAGTGTGACATATGAATAGATTTTTCCTGAACCCCAGGCAGTCCTATTTGTAAAAAATGATAGAAACACTTCTTAGTCTTCTTCTGTAGATTGTGCATGGAGAAGCCAAAGATGTATCAGACACAATTAATGCAAAAATGAATTAAATTTATTTGATCAAATAAATTGAAATTTGCTGTTCATGGTTTTTTTAATAAAATATGTTATGCTGGAGTTCAAATACTTGTTGTCTGCTGACAAAGAAGTATCCTTATCTAATTGATTTTTTCCTTTACCGTAAGTCTAGAGTGATTCCAAATCACAGGATCTTTTTCTTCTGGTCTTTGAGCTAGCTATGGGAAATTCATAATTTTTTTTTCAGGGTTTTTTTTTTTTTTTCAATTTTTAATAAGCTTGTACTATTAAATTGTGATTTTTAGATTAAAAACAATAAATAAATAAACTGCTATGTTTATAAAATTCACAGATAAAAAAAAAAACTCCTGCAGGTAGCTAACAGGTATAATGAAAAACTGGGGAATAAAAGAATTATTTTTAAAAAAAGTGTAAAATACCAGTCTTTACATACACTTAAGGAGAAGGGACAGAAGAACAACATGGCAAGGGACATGATAGCAGAGAGCAGACACACAACTAGGCTTTAGGCAGAAAAAAGACATTCACTATCTATGAAAGTTTCAACCCAGAAAATCCTGTGTTACTAACAGCAGAAAGCTGGGGGAAAAGAAACTGCTCTTGTGGTTTAACCCTGCAGGCAGCTGAGAACCCTGAGCTCACTCCTCATAGTGTGAGTGGGAGGGAGTCAGGAAAATAAGGTAACTAGGGCAGAAAAGGAAGGGAAAATAATAATAATAGCAATAATAATAATAATAATAATAATAATGCTAAAGGAATATACAAACCAAGCAGCGCACAACACAATTGCTCCCCACTGAGGGATTGATGCCCAGCCCTTCCCCGTGCAGTGAGCTGCCACACCCTGCCAGCTTCTCCAGATTTATTGCTTGGCATGATGCCATGTTGTATGGACATATCCCTTCGGACTGTATGGCTCTGCTTCCCCCCAGCTTTTTCTGTTCATTGGCAAAATCAGCTTCCAGAAGAATTTGGACTATTTCTTTCCCTTTCTCAAAAACTTCTGCTATGTTGCCCCATATGCACTGATGTAAATCAGGTGTTCTTGATGTTCATCCTGTTCCACTTCAGACTGGACAGTCCATGGCAGGCAACAGGGCTGTTTCCACCACTGGGGCAGTCAATTGCAGGTATGAAGCAGTTTTGAGTCCTTGAAATACCCTCTCCTGAGGCAGTCTCTGCCAAGCATACACAGTCTCTGGGTCAGTCACTATAGGAGGTTTCATCCATTCATTTATGCTCAGGCTGGTTTTAATCTCCAACAGGTCTGCTGTTCCTGTCATTTCAGAAATACAGTTGGGCTCTGCCTCTTCACAGCTTGATCTCCTTAGTATTGACTAGAGCCTTATGTTCCTGTGGGTCTAATGTGCTGGGACACTGGATCCACATAGTCCAGGAAACACGGTTGCCTTCTTTCTCAGTTGACTAAAACAGGACCCCACTAGTCTTGGACATAACATTTTTTACTCACTTCTTACAAATACAAATAAGAAGTCCCTTTATTAAGATCAGAAGTAAAATCAGCTCTTCTGCTCTGGGAAACTGTCCACAGAGAACTATCCACAGGGATCTGAAGCAGCAATTTTCTTGGAAGAGTCCTCTTTTGTGATTATTTTTGTTTGCAACTCACATATAGGTCACTCTGGGATTGAGTTCCACTTCCTCATCTTCTCTTTGTGGGCACACAGGTAAAACCACAGGCTCAGTAGGCCTGGGCCAGGTCTCAGCATTTTGCAGAAATTTACATGCCTCTGGAATTGTCAGAGTGACAGCATATTTTTTTTAATAATTGTTGCTTTTTTCCAGATTCTGCATTTGTTCAGGGGTGACATTTCAAAACATTGGATGTGCCCACTGTTGTAAGAACTTGTCCACACTGTATCACACACCCTGACACTTATAATTATCCAGCCTTGGGGCAGATCTCTGGGTGTTATTGCTTAACCTTAAACAAGACCTGACACACATTCAGGAGACATACCAATAGGAACATCCCAAGGATATTCAAAATTCTCAATAGAGAATTTGTTTTAACTAGCTTGAAGGAGAAGGGGAAGAAGAAGAAGCAGCAGAAAGTGTCTCTCCTTGTCTGCCCTATAAATTTATTCCTCAATCAGAGGGATGGTATCAATGGCAAGTACAAATACCAAACTAGTCTCATGACTAGCAATTTTATCACACCCTTAAGCCAGTGTTACACACATGGTACAGCAAAATGATAACCCTAATCCAACCCCTGGAGGTGAGAAAAAGTAAGTTCTTATATAACGCGATTCTAAGAAGCACAAATCTGGGAGGAAATAAATCAATATCATTACCACAGACTATGAAACTAATATAATGAATGCTTATATCAAATTTATTCTAACATGGTCTGGTTAGATCTGTCATTATCTCTGCCCTTCATGCCACATGTTGGGTGCCAAAAAGGGCTGTCAGGCTTAAGCACTACACAGCCATTTGTTCGCTCTCCCCAGAGAGAACAGGAAAAACACCATGTTATGGGTTGTGGTAAAGACAGTCAACAAAGGGAAAATAAGAGCAATGATAAAAGAATATACAAATCAATTGATGCCCAGTGGAATTTATCACTCACTGCCCGCTGACTGATGCCCAGCCTGTCTCCAGGCAGTGTCACCACCCCCAGCCAGCTCTCTGCTGTGCTATCATTCAGCATGCTGCCATATGGCCTGGGATAACCCTTTGGTCCCCTGGGATCAGCTCTCCCAGCTGTGTCCCCTCACAGCTCCTCGTGAACCCCCTGCCCACCTGCTGATGAGGTGGGATAAAACAAAAGTCTTTGACTTGGGGTGGACTCTGTTCCTCAACAAGAAGAACATCGAGGGGTTGTAAAAATCATTCTCATCCTAAATCAAAGTTATGCACTGCTGCAGACTCTAGGAGGAAAACAATGCTATCCAAGCTGAAAACAGGACAAGACTGTTGTGAAGGTTTGTTTAATACTCTTCTATTTTTATCCATTTTAATTAGAAATTTTATTTCAATAAGTCCATTTCTTTATTTTCTGCTTAGATAAAGACAGATTTTCAGATTAAAAATATTTGGGGGGGCATTGTCTTTAAGGGAAAAATGTCAGTTGATCCACATTTGACAGGCAGGCGCAGATTAGGGTCCTGTCACCCCTTAACCTGAAATATATAGAGCTATGGCTTTTTAAGAAGTGTATGCAAATGGCACCTATTTACTTCAAATGCATTGGTTTTGTGAATTCTGTCACAAAGAAAAGCCTCCAGGCAAATCTAGGAAAGTAAATCATTACACATACAGAAAATAAAGTGTATTATTTACAAAAACAACAGTATTATAGGAAAAAAAATGGGAATAAACAGGTTGTACTGTTACAGTTTAGTCTGTCCCATATTTCAAAGGCAAAACATCATCAATATTAGTAGAAAAGGAAAAAAAAAAGAAGTCATGACCTCTTAACTTGAGAGGATTCACTATTACAAGTTAAGCTGTGAATTTATCAGTTATCAGATGCCTGGTAATTCAGCAAAACAGCAATTATCCAATTTATAAGCCTAGATGGGATAATTATGCAAACAATCTTTGAAAATTATAAGGTCAAGCTAATACATTGAAAGAATCCATATGGGTTTTATCTCAGGCAGACAACAAGGAATGATTCTTACAAGTCTACAAAGAAGCTGCTGAGGTCACTCATGATTCAACTCAAAGTTTACTCACAAATTAAGCATGACAATGACCTTAGCTTTATGTATCATTTGAAAGCGTGTTTTCTCTCCTAACAAGCAGTCTGCTCTCAGTTGTATCATGTACTACAACATTCCTTTTTTCCAAACTTCTAGTATGTATCCAATGTGAGACTATATGAACAGATGCAAAGTTGGATTTTTTAACAAAATTCTAATATAAAATACCCAGTGATGTGGAACTATAACATCCATAACAAGAGTTCATACCAGAAATTAGCCAGCTATAGGCTACATTTTTGCCTCCACATATAAAACTTATTTCATTTTCAAAATTGAGGTTAGTTCTCACCTTAATCACTAGCTTCAAATAAAAGGCTATAGAGATATCTTTATTAAAAAGAGACAAAACAAACGAAAGAAAACAAACTACTTGTCACTCCATCAGAATCCATAATGTACTCCAAGAATTAAACTGTGAAGTAGAGTCAAAAGGATTGATGATAATAATAAGCAGATAGGGGAAAAAAACTCAAAACAAACAAACAGATGAGTAAATATAAGGAAAGAATAAAAACACTTTGTGCCAAAATTGATGATTATATCAGAGAATGCTAACGAAATCAGCTGAAGTGTAAAAAAGCACCATAGAAAAATCATACAGAGCAGATGGAGTGTGTAAGCAAATACTTGGCTTCTGAGAATACTTGTAAAGAATGTGATAGTGGGGTGCTGCAATATGTCACTGAGGTTATTGAAGGTTGCAGAGGCTGATATGAAACACTAGACAATTTTTAGAAAAAGGATTGGCAAAATACCATAACCAGCAAAGTACTGAAAAAATGCTACCCATCACAGGGGAATTCAGAGTCTCAGGAACAGAACTGCACCATTCAGTGACACAGAATTTCAGAATTAATGGCCAAGCAAGGTGTGCAGAGCAGGGAGGCTGCAGTTCCCATGGCAAGGTTTCTGGTCTATGACACAACACTCCCACACAGAGTGCGGAACACAAACAGGCCCCCACAGCCCAGCTGCCAGCCCAGGAAACAGTGCACTCCCTTCCAGCACTCCCACCCGTGTGCCAGCAATCTCTAGGGCTGGCCGGATGGCTTTCACTCCTGCAAAGTGACCCACTCACCATCTCCTTCAGTGGCTTCAAGGACTCAGCAAACTTCTTGGGTTTTTCCTCCCCCAAACACTTAACACCTTCTTTCACCAGGATACAATCACCTCGTTGGCAATGTCACATCGGCCATTCTCCTGGAACAACATGCAAGGGGAAGCTGTGAACAGAGGAGTGTGTGTTAGCAATCCACTGTCTGTTTTGTGAGAAGAATGAGGTCATGCAATGTCCCTGTGAGACTCCAAAAGCATAAGTTGGTATCAGCACTGTTTATGCTACTGTGCTGAAATTTTCAATTATTTTTTATAAATTTTAGGATTATGAATTATTTCCAAAATGTAAGGCATCTTTTTCCCATTTCCTTTTGAAACAGCCCCAGGGTTGATCAATGTTCCTTGCTGATAACCAGAAGGATTTTCCACTCAGGAAAGTGATGATTTATGGAAAAATGATTACATAACTAATATGGGAATAAACAAACCCACCAAACCCATTAAGTACAGGAAACTGCTTGTGGAAGAGATGTGCAAACCTCTTATTTCGCACCCTAAGAGTAAGCCTTTAACTTTCCAAACTTAGTTCTATCCAAATTAGATAGTTTGAATTGCAGCAGTCCCTGACTAATTGTCCCCTCTGGTCACAGGAAGCTTCTTCTCCACCCATCAGGTCTGATAACCTGTGGTCAGCTCTTTACTTCAGCCCCCCAGCTCTCTACTCCATTTATAACTTTTTGTCCAGGCAGGCTCTGTTGTACCCCAGAGCAAGAATGATCTCCCCTTTCCTTGAAGAGGGTCTGTTTGGTCAAGTCACCTGAAGAAAAATAAGAAAACTGTGAATGACAGTGGATAAAATAAATGCTGCACTTCTGTACATAAAATGGTTCTGAAAATCGCTGCTCAGTGTAAATAGAATACCAATGCAATATTCAAGGACAAGAGTTCAAGCTAAACCTGAAAAAATAGTAAATTTATAGTGTTATTTCTACTTCTTTGGACCTTTGCTGTAGTTCAGTTCAATTAAAATATGTAAACTCTTTGTGTAGTTGAGTGTGCTCCAATTTTATTTTTTTTTTAATATTAGGGAATTTGTTTAAAGCCTAATTTGAAACTTGGACATCTACACAGCTTATGAATAATTTAACAATAAACTTAAAAAAATTAACTTCTTATTTAACTGACCCAATATTTTACTTTACACTGGTTTTTTGGATTTTTGGGGGTCTTTTTAGGCTATTAGTCCACTTGTAAAAGTTATGTAAAGCAGAACAAAGAGCAGGGAAGTTACATATTCTATAAGGTTTCTGATCCTCACACCAAAATGCCAAATAGCAAAGCAAACACAGCAAAAATATGTGATCTGTTACCAAGTTTTGCATAATTTATTGCCTTGTGGACATCCCAGCAGTCATTGTCGATGATGGAAAATTTATGATGTTACTGAATTAAAGAACTTGGAGTTTTGGTTAATAAATGAAACAGTAATTCAAGAGAAAAATTGTTTGCAATCATCTTGCTTTTGTTGAGTAAACTGAACAGCACTTTTAGATGCACCCTGTGATCTGAGGACAAGGTGGAGAGAATAACTACAATGAAACAGGAACATGGAAAGGTAGCACAGTAAAGGAGATAGGAAGGACAATAAAACCTCCTCAAAGCCAGAATATGAAGTATGGTGGATTCAAGCTTTGCTACTGCTGCTGGTGGCAGCAACAAAAGTTGAATATAATTAATGCATCTGAGTGAATACATCTTAGCTTTATTTTATACCATAGCATTAGTTAATTATGCTTATCTTGTGTTTAAAGGTTACCTTGTCTGCCTGCCAGATGAGCAGCCAGCCACTCACACTTCTCTCATCAAGTGGATGAGTGGAGAAAATAACATGGAAAAGCACATGAGTTGAGATAAAGACAGGGACATTACTCACTAATTGTCACAATGAGCAAACCAGACTAAACTTGGGGAAAGTTATTTTAGTTTACTGTTTATTAAAAGAGACTTAAATGATGAGAAACAAAAACAAAAGCTAAAACATCTGTCCCAACCCTTCTTTTTACTTACCATGTAAACGTGATACAAGCTGTAATGGACAAATACAAGAACTTGGGGTGAAGTGACATCACCCCAATTCCAAAAAACTTGTGAAGCTGGCCCAGAGGCCTTTCCCAGCCTATGTTACATCACTACAGCTGATGCCAAAGTAGCTGAAGAACATGTAAACCTGTCACATCTCCCACTCTACTGATGCAAATAAAAACCTTGGAATTTTGGTTTTTTTCTTTCTTATGGACCTTTTTGCATCTCAGGGGACATGTATCATCATGGTCTGTCTGGCTCAGTGAGCACATGTCAATCACAGTTTTTCAAGAAAATCTGTAGTTACCTGAGCAAGTGGGAATGACTGTGAATTGGAGGAAAAAAATTGCTAATCCATTGTAACCATGAAGTTTAATCTTTAGCATCTCTAAACTCAACAAAGCCAAATACAAACTAGACTTTTCAAAATTTTCCCTGACACCTTCACATCTTGTGTCCAGACATGTGTTTAATGCCTCAGTCAGGGGTTTTTACACAGATTTGACTGAGGAAGTGTATATTAAATTTTAATATCTGATATTATATCCTTACTTTATTCCCTCCATGTCTAAAGCTTCGTTTTGCTTTCATAGACCAAAAATTTCATCTTAAGGAAATGGTAGATGCTGTTATTATGTGTTCACTCTTAGAAAATTTTGTTAATTTATGTGTTTGCTCCTGGGAAATTTCACTTATTTATGTATTATTTATTGAGAAGTAGTTGAAGCTTGCAGATTTCTGGAGATTCATATTTATCTCTACTACCAGAGCAATCGAGGAATAAGTCTTGCTGATTCATCAGAGAAAATCTAGAAGTGTTGAAAGAATGCAGGGGCGAATCTTCACCCTCTCTACTGAATACAGAACTGTCTTAATGCTTCTTATTGAACTTTTTATCTCCCACAAACATGAGGGACAAGCAGGGAGAATTCAGAACCTGTGGCTTGTCTGTATTCTTTTTCCCTTTAGTAGAAAATTTCCTTAGTGCAGAAGAATTGGGGGCAAGTATCGTAGAAGTCAGTCAATACAGTTTTAATCATAGCTAGAACAGATTACAAATTAAATTAAGTGTCAGAGCATTTATTACATTTTGTGTGGCATTTTTACTTCCCCTTATTAGAACAGCTTGGTTTTATCAGAGGGAGTATGTTCTCCTATAGCTCTGGATATTTTTAAGCATGCACTTTTTATTCCTCCTCATATTGAGAGTGTATTGTTTTGGGTTTACATGGCAAGATTTTGATAGCAGAGCAGCTGCAGGAGTGGATTCTGTGAGAAGACACCAGAAGCTGCCCCTGTATCCAACAAAGACAGTTTTAGTGGCTCCAAGAGGGGCTCACTGATGGCCACAGCTGAGCCAACCAGTGATTTTGGTACTGTCTCTGTGATAACATATATGAGAACAGGAAAAACCCAAACAATGCCCAACAGAAGCTGGAGGAGAACAATGAAAATGTATGAGAGAAACAACTCTGGAGAAATTCAGGTCAGTGAAGGAGAAGGTGGAGGAAGTGTTCCAGGCACTGGAGCAGAGATTCTCTTGCAGATCCTGGAGAAGACCAGATTGTCCCCTGCAGTCCATGGAAGATTCCACATTGGATCAGGTGAGCAGATTCTGAAGACAGCTGTAGCCCATGGATCCTAATCTTTCAGAGATAGGAGCAGGATTTGTGGTAGGATCCTTGGAGGATCCATGCTTGAGGAGATCATTCCTGAAGGACTGTCACCTGTGGAAAGAACCCATCTCAAAGCAGTTTTTGAAGAACTGCAGCCTGTTGGAAGGGTTCACACTGAAGAAGGTCATGAAGGACTCTTCCCTGTGGCTGGGACTTCCTTCCCCTGGAGCAGGGAAAGGGTATAAGGAGGAAGGAGCAGCAGACACCAAGACTTTGAACTGAAACCAATCTTTGTCCCCCTGTGCCACTTAGAGGGAGAAAATAGAGGAGCTGAGGGCAAACCTGAACCTGGGAAGAAGAGGGTGGTAGGGGTCTTTTTAGATTTGTTCCTATCCCTCATCATGTTACTCTTATATTAATTAACAACAAATTAAATTAATTTCCCAAAAATGAGTCTGTTGTTGTGGTACTGGTAATGGGTGAGTGATCTCTGAGTCCATGAGATTTTCTTGTATTTCCTCTTCCTGTCCTGTTGAATAGGGGGAGTAACAGAGTGCCTTGGTTGGCGTGTGGCATCGAGACAAGGTCAATCCACAAAAGGATGTTCTTGCTCATCCAGTTCAGTCTCTAAAAACTTAAAATGTTTTAACAGATAGCTTTTTAATCTACCTCTAATGCCTCCAAAGGTTGTGCAATAACTATTTCACAAGAGAAGTCTTGCTCTTATCATCCTTTCTCTCAGAGAGTTCTTGTAATAACCAAGGTAAATTTATCCTTCTAACTCAGCCCATTAATCCTTGTTTTATGACTAATGTTCAGTGACTTGCTCTTTGTTTCTCTGCTATTATTGCCCTTTAGTTATTTATGCAGTTATGTTTCTCCCTAGGTGTCACCTCTTTAAGCTAAATAAATGTAATTCCTTTAATCTTCACTTATAAATTATGTTTTATGTAGAAATAAAAGAAGACAATTATGTGAAATTTGTGTCTTTTTCCAAACACTAATATAGTTAAAATAATTTACTCTTCACTGAGGTTCTACACTTGACTTAAGCAAAACATCTTTCTTTCCCCAGAGCATAGGGACAGCAACAGGAAAAAGTTTATAATGGGTCAATTCTATGCCTTTAGTTGTGATGGTTTTGGGGGTAAATGAAGCAGTTTAAAACAGTAGCTGTAAAACGTGATCTCAGGCTTTACATTTCATTCTCAATTATACCTTTCAACATATGTTAAAAGTGTTATATTTCAGATAACTGGGTTTTCTATTATTTGAACCAACAGACCAATAATACTGCTTTATTACATTTTATTGTTTCTGCCTGTAGAAGGGGAAAAATATGTAGAGAAATAACTGTTTCTCTTTTTTTCTTAATTATAGAACTGAAGGGTCATATATTTCTGTGATACCAAAGCATTTTCATGTTCCAGAAAGAGCCTAGTCTCTTGTAAACATTGATTTTTATGAACTTTCCCATTTGTAACAGTAAATACCAAGCTTTGGGCAAAACTATCTGTATATATTTGCTACTACTCAGGCCTCTAGGAACAGTTTTCTCAAGGTGCTGAGTTTTGCAGTTTTGACTTCAGCAGACCTCTGTGCCATGAATACACTTAGCAAGCTCCTGAAGTTCATCTCTGCTCTGGTTTTCATCCCAAAAGGATCCTGTTGACACACTTAGGAGGCTGCTCTGCCACGTGAGCTGATGTTCAGTAGCCACTGAAGGTTGAGAACCTTATTCCAAAGACAGTCCAGATTGCAGTTCAGATTCACCTGAGACCAAACCAGGCAGTTTAGTCTGGTTTAGTCTTTTAATCTTATGACTCTGGGTTTAGGTAGGGATACAGAACCCAGGCTGTGCTCTCACCTTGGCACTCTCCTTCTCAAGGGAGAAGTTATGGTCTCCTTCAGCCTTGCGCAATCCTTTAGCTTATCCTCATTCTTCCCTCTCAATCCATCAAAGCCCACAAAGTCAGGGCTGTGGTGGGAGTAGCTTCCATGATATTTCATAGGCTGGCTTAGGCTGGGCTTTGTTATGGAAAGTGTGTAATTTTTACTTTTAAAAAAATCGTAGTGAAAGGATTTGAAATGTTCTCAATTCCTCACACGCTAGCAGTAAAACCAGGAAGAAGAAAGAAGGGACTGTGTTAATTTCTTCAGATGTTGTAGAATTTTCTGTGGTGTTCTAAGACAAGCCAGTTGAGGTAGAAACCTGCCTGTTTGTTGATCAATTTGCATAGTTTTAAACTTTGAGTTCTGGAAGATGGGTAATAAAATTAAAAATATATTTCGTGTCAGTACATTATTTTATTCCTCACCCTGTATCAGCTCATGAGAAAAATAGGAGTTTTTTCTATCTGCTTCAATACAATTAATGCTTTAATTCTCATTCTCTCATATTGCCTTTTAAATATTTTTAAAGAGAGGTAGAGCTCCTCTTGATTAAAACAATAAACTACATTAGATTTTATGGGATGATATTTTTGTCTGGTCTTGAGCCACTTAGTATAAGACTTTCAGATATGGTGTTGTTAACTGTGTAGCTTGAAATTTGATTCTATTTTTTAAACCAGGTTAATTTATTCAGAAGTAAGTTGACATTTGCAGATTTCAATTCTCAGCTTAAATCCATTTGGCCATGGCTAGGATGATTTTGTAGAGCCTTTTACAAGTCACATCATATAATAAACCTACAACATTATTATGTATGCATAAAAGTGCTCAGAATATAGCTATTTTGTTCTGGTTTGTTTTTATTTCTCTGAAGTGGTTTTATACTACACTTTACACTATCTTATATTCTTGAAGTGACCAAGAAAAAAGAGAAGATTAAATAGAGTAAGAATTATGGAAACATTGTCTTACAGTAGGTGGCAAATACATATTTATTATAGAGAATACTATATTTAAAGAAAATTACAGTAACAAAATTGTAATAATTAGGAAATATGAATGTAGTCTATTCACAATATAGAACTTGCCGTATAGAAATACTATTGGAATTTCCCAAGATACTAAAAATAAGGATTTTTAAAGGGTTTGCTTTTGAAGAATGACATTAAGAAAACCTGAAAAATTTAAGAAAGGCAGGTGGTGGACCACGTACTTGTTCTAACAAACTCAATAAAGAAACATAACATTGTATTTGTTCCTTTTTTTGTTCCTTTTTCTCAGAAAAGACATCAGAGCTTGTAGCTCTTTGTATCAATTTCTTTATCAATTGAAATAATTTATGGTAGTAGGAATAGATTTTTATATTCTTTTTAAATAAACCCTTTAATAAGACAACTTTTGTTGGTGCTGCTGAGCAGAAAGAAACACAAGAGGCAGAGGCTCTGGCTTTATTAGGCTGTAGCACAGCAATTAACTCCCAGACATGTTCATCATTGCTATTGCTTTGTAAAATGTGAGCTAAAAACCCTCTCGGAGGATTTAATTGACTAAAGACTTTCACCAGCAGCCATGAAAGAGTTCTCCACTGTTGATGTCAGATTTCTCCTTAGGGTGTCGCCCTCCATCGCCCCAGATGGGTGATAATTGATGCCCCTGCCACTAAACTCCTCCTCAGCGTGTTTATGACATGAATTTACCCGCTGACTCTGGCTGCAATACTGCTTTTTAGAGTCATCATCTCCCAGAAGCTCCTAAGACTTATCTGCCTGCTTATGCTCTACTTTTCTCTTCCTCCCAGGAGATCATTTCATCCCCTTTTGGGCAGAATGTTAATTCTGTTTCTGCAAGTTGAGATAGCACATGAAGCTTTTTGTGAATCTAAATAAGAGACATGCCACTAATAGGCAAATGCAGGAAGTTTATCTTGATGTATTTAGGCAATGAACTAGCCTGGCAAGGGTGCCAGCCAGCAATTCCTTTCCAAACAATTATGCAGATTCCTAAGGATTCAGGACGCTTTTAGGCAGAAAGCACATATCACACATACAGGAGACTTGTGGCAAAAAGGGCCTTAATATGTGAGAAAAGTCCTTGGGCAAATGAATAGCTGTCAAGCACTAAGGAGAGATGGGGGGCACTGTAGAATGGAGCAAACATACCAATCCTTGCCTGCATGGAGAGAAAGTGCTATTCTGCCAAAAAATAGATGACGGTAAATGATACCATGCAAAAATGAAGAAAAGAACTCAGGAAGTATGGAAGAAGTGGTGTTTTCTTTTGCCTTTTTTGTTTGTTTGTTTCAGTAATCTGGTGGTGAAAATAATGTTAATGTTAGTAATGCTTTCAAACAACTCTAAAATTGTTGGACTCTGTGCTGAGTAATCTGCAAGCAGTGTAAAAAAACGCATAAAACCAATCTGGGAATAGAGACAGAAAACACAGAAAAGCAAAAAACACTAAAAGAAATACAATTAAATCAGTTTGAAGGAAGATATCAGGGCACAAATTGGATCTTTTTACAATGTGGTATAGCTTATAAAACCCCAGAACAACTATGGCCTGTGCAGATCATGCCAAGCAGAAAAAAACTTCCAAAACTAATAGTCTATTTCTCTTTGTCCTTAGTACAAACACAAATGGGATATTAAATAAAGTTCCAGACACCTGAGCACTAGAAGATAGCAATAGTAAAATGTTTGGAGGAGTGTTGAAAAGCACATAAGAAGTTGAAGGGATTTTAAAAATAATAAAATGTTCAAGTACAAATAATTTAGTGACATTTTGTGCACTCTGTTCTGGAAATTATATGCTCCATATTTTAATGTGATTTTATTAGATTTCTAAGCTGTTTTTCATATATTGTCAAAAACCAGTTCAAATCTCTTTTAGACTCTGTGTTAGATTCAGTTTCTCTAAAATATAACCACTATATGACCTGATATAATTTCACAGGTCTTCTTTCACCTGTAAATATCTCTGATCTTATTTTTACAATAGGGAGGATGATATATCTGCACCCTCTAGGAATGAGCGAGTAAGACTTGTATTCAAGTACAATGTCTTGCAAAGGGAGGAGAAAGGCTTAAACTTCTCTTTTCCAGGCTGAACAGCCCCAGTTCTCTCAGCCTTTCCTCACAGCAGAGCTGCTCCATCCCTCTGATCCCCTTGGGGCCTCCTCTGGCCTGGCTCCAGCAGGTCCCTGTCCTTGCTGTGCTGGGAGCCCAGAGCTGGATGCAGCCCTGCAGGTGGGGTCTCAGCAGAGCGGGGCAGAGGGGCAGAACCCCCTCCCTGCCCTGCCCAGGATGTGGTTTGCTTTCTCTGCCTGCTCTCATGTCTTACAATGCTTTCAATTTTAAGTAGAATATACCAAAAATAGGGAATGTTGTACAAGGATGACAGTGACAGATTCCTGCATTCCCTCCTTTCAGCTGTGTTATTCAGCTAGATGAATGCAAATTAACAACATCTCTTTCTTACAGCGAGGACAATGTGTCTTTCCACAATCTTTTCATAAGCAATAAAAACATAATTAATTCAGCATGAACACACTTCCTTAAGGCTTCCTGAATGGCTTTGGAAAGTTCTTCTTATTTCTGCCAAAGCCCTGTTTACCTCAGGGCCTGTTTATACTTGTGCTCTTTTCCCTCCTCTGTAAATAACTGGGTTTTGGCTGACAGAAACTGAAGGGAGGCAAGTCCCAGGGAAAACTGACTCTTTCATTTACTCGTGCTGCCAGCCTTATGTTCTTCACTTGCTGAAAAACAGAAATAACACTTATTTGAACACAGTGACAACTTGTTTTTTATTTGAGGCAATTGCTCACTGCAGTGAGGAAGGTAGAACATTTTACATCCTGTTAACTGTTGCCAACTCCATGTAAAAACTGAAAAGGAGAATTTGATACCCATTCTACTTTTGCACCCCTTTACTGAAGAGAAGCTAACAGGCTCTGGAATTAGGAGGCCCCATCAGGTTTTGGATTTCGCAGCAGTGGACTGATGGGCCCAAAAAACTGCTTTTGCTAAATAACTGCTAATTATGAAAACATTAGGAGTGATAGAACAACATTGTATGAAACCCTGAGGTTCATCCCAAGACAAATCATGGAATAACATGTTGCTCCTGTTGATGAAAAAATGTATATAGAACTTAAGGGGTTGTGTCTACAGCAACTGGAGGATAATTGAAAGACTGTAATTTCACAGTCACTTTCAGCAAGCCTAAATATGGAACGTCACCAAGGAGAATATTTTTGTACCCCATACATTATGTCTCTATTCTATTGCTTTCCTTTTCTTCTTTGTGCCAGCACTAGTGCTAATTGGTGCCACTTGGGGAGTTGAGTAATTTTTATCTGGATGAATTTCCTAATCCACCTGAAAAAGGAACAAAGAAACAAAAACCAACCAACCAAAACAAAACAAGAACAAAACACTATCAAACCATCCCTAGAAAGCTACCATAGCTACCACAGATGGAGAACAGAAACTTGCAGTTCAGTGCAAGGAAAGGCCAGAATCACAACTTTGGTTTTAATCTAAGGGTGATGGAAAATTATAGTGCTGCATAGAAGTGAGGTGAAATGTCTATTTCAGCTTCTTAAGAATGTAATTTTTATGCACTGTTTATTCTCTTTTTTTTTTTTTTAGAATGTCTGTTTAGACCAGTCAATTTACTATTACAGCAGTTAGAAGTGAAGCTACTTTATTTATCACATAGATTTGACCATGACTTATACTGCTGTTGCTTAATGTGACTTTCACCAATTACAAAAATTTATGACACAGGTAAAAAATATCAATATACATGTCTTATTGTTTTGGTGAAATACTATGTCTTAGTACTAGAAATAATTTGAAAGCAATACTTTTATTGGATATGAAAAAAAGGACAGGGAAAAAAAAAATTAGAGTAGCAGTAATATAAGAATATGGGAACATAATGTAAAACAATCAAGATGCAGCAGCCCAAAGCTATTTCCTGGTGACAGAGCTACCAAAGATATGCATGTACAGTTAGCTTATCCCAACTGAGGCAAAACATTCAATTTAAATAGCCATAAAAGTATTTTAATGAGTTCTACCTAAGAGCTGAACAGGCCTAACAGCAACTATTTAGTTATTCATGGCAGCTCGGCAGATAGGTCATAAATTCTCACCAGCTTTTAAAAGCTGGATGTTTAAAATCATATGCATTTGTGAAAGTGAAATGTTGTAATGGTAAGAGTCTACAAAAGTTCCTACCTTCAGTTCCTTGAAGGCAAGTTGTAAAAAATTCTTCTCAAATTAGCTATTACTTCATTATTTATGAACAGATGCAGACGGTGAGCAATTTTTCCACATTCAAGGGAAACTGCAAGCAGTTTCCTTCTCTCAGAGTACTAAAAATATTTTCAATTTTTTTTTTCCCAAGCTCCCCTTTCTTTCTGTAGAGATAGGGAGGGATGAGATATAATAGTTCTGTGAATGTTAAACACTTGGACATCACCTAACATGCAATAAACCCAGAACTGGAATCCACATATGTAATCCCTGAAGCATTTTTTTTTCCTTTGATGTCTTACCTCAGCTGTGTAAATGACCCTGACAAAAAGTGAATGTGACACAAGATTGCTCACAATAGGCTGGTTATTATAGTTTTACAGAGGTGCAGTGTGGACTGAAAGGAAAACTTCTATTTTGAGCTGAAAGCAAAGAGAAAAAGTTCAAGTGATGACCACGTATGTACCTTGAAAACACCTGCTATTACTACAGATCTCTTGAGAAATCCTGTGTAGTGGACCAAAACAGGTGAACAAAAGAAAAAAAAAAAAAAAAAAGAAAAAAAAAAGAGAATAACTCATTAAAAAAAAAAAAAAGAAAGAAAAACCCAACAACAACCCCTTAGCTTTATTATGAACAAAAAAAATATAGATGTTGTCCTACTTATATGAATGTGGGAAATTCACCAAAGGTGTGACAAATGAAGGTACATAATCATAAAGCAGATTTTCAAATACAACAGTTTCAAATGAAAGTTATTTAAAATCATATTGGGATATTCAAACATGTAAATTGTCAGTGATTGAAGAGACAGGGCTCCACTAAGGTTGTAAGCAAAAAGATGTTTATTGTGAAGGCCTGAAGTCAACTAGTGTCTCTAAAGCTGGGTTTATATATTCTTATAGCTTGGAGCAAAATTTTCCATTGCCAGACAATAATCACATTATTAATGTTTCTTAGCAATATTGCTTAACCACAGGATTGCAGGTGCAGTCATACATAATTTCCTTTAAACAAAATACTACATTGCTTTTCACTTGCTCCTTTATATTACTGTTTGAACTTCCCATGGTTTTTGCCCCACAAGATCCAGGATGTCTGGACCATCCATCATTTCCACAGCACTCCATGTTCCATTGCTCAGCTGCCTCCCCATTGTAAATTGAACAAAATTTGAAAAGCTGTATCAGAAATTAATTTCCAACTCTAAAATTAATTGTGAAAATATGGTATAAAATATAGTATTTTTTTAAACACCACAACTCAAATTACATTGCCCAGAGAATATTCAGGACATTATGTAAGAGACTGAAGACCAAGGAAGTCTTACTTGGGCTTTTCTAAACATATTTTTTGGAGGGATGAAACTTGAAATATGTATTTTGAAAACATATATATGCATAGCATAAAGTTCATAGATATCTAGGATCATAATAAGAAATGTATATTTGTTCAGGTATCCGATTTGATGGTGAACTCATAAGGAAGTGTTTTCATCCAAAGCTTTATTTTAACTAGGCAAAACTGAATTCAGCTTTAAGCTGTTTAACTAAATTATACTGAAGAATTATGTGTTGAGCATATAACTGAAAAATAATTGAAATAACTCCTAGGATGCTTTTCCAGAGTTTCTCACAGAGTTGCTTTGTGATGCCAAAGTTGGTAGTAAAGTATGAAAACATCTTCTTGTAGACACAATGGGAGGAGAATATGTAAAATATTCAGCCTTATTCTAGTCAATCAGAAAAGTACCAGCTTGGCCAATCGATATATTTATGAAAATACTGTAGGAAAGGAGGCTTCTTTCCATGAGCACCAAAACCAAACATAAACCATAAAATGGAGATGGTTGGTTGGAGTTAAATAAAAAGTGTTTCTAAGTGAACTCTAATTCTCTGTGCTCTGCAATGTTCAATATGAGGCCAAGAGCCAAAAACTTCACATATTTCAACTCAGCTATTCAGTTAAGCACACACAGAGAAAAAGGGAAAAGTGTTCTGTGCTAAGAGCTAAGAATCAGCTGGTTTTCAACTAAGTGTTTGCTGTTCCATAAAATCATAGAGTGGTCTGGGTTGGACAAGCATGACACCACCCAGAATCCTTTTGCTAGTTTAATGAGAAGAAATAACTTACGACATTTGATCATCATCCATAGCTAACGAACTCAGTAGAACTCATAAGCAACTCAAATTTTTTGTCCTATCTTTAATGGCAAACTCTTACTGAGGTATTTAAATCCAAAGGCATATGCAGACTCCTGTATTCCTTTCCTTATTTGTCAAAATGCTGAGGAAAAAATGGCTCGGAAGTTTTAATTTTTTTTTTCCCCCTTCCACCAAAATATTAGAGAAAATACAATTGTGATAATATTTTACTTCAAGGAGCACTTTATTCAGGGAAAACAAAACAAAACCTCTCCTTTCTTTCCAGTACTCAAGGAAAAAAAAAACCAAAACCCACAACTAATTCACAGATATCTAAATGTAATAAACCATGCTATCCCAGGGTTCACAAAAAGAACAGAAGTCATGTTACAATGACTGTGGAACCAGTCAACATAATTTGTGACTGAGAAAACTCAGGAAAAATGTAGGTAGTGTCATCATGATTTTTACAGAATTTTTATTGGGTTTTTTGGTTGTTTGATTAATTAGATAATCTAGTTTAATAACATTTTTGCAGTTTAGCAACTACTAATGGTTGATCTTTATTTGATTTTTCCTTTGCTTATTTACAAATTTATGTTGTGCACACTTGTAGTTATGTACCAGGACAGAATAATTTCTGCTCCCCTATAAGAAAGCCACATTTAGCTTGTCACTGTATGATGCTGAAGTCCTATCATTGGTATTCAGATGGTTTTCTCCAATAAAAAAATAACTAAAAAACATTGTAACAGCCACTCAGAGCTTTAATGATAACTTAGTACTGTTGAAACTGCTAATAGTGCTTTGTATTGGACGTGACACTCAGGATGGAAAACTTCAGATTGCTAGTCAAGCTTTTAACATCCAGTTTGCTTGCAATTGAATAACAAATTGCTAACAAATTTGCTAGGCTAACAAATTGCTCCAAATAACTCAAAAGTCTTCCCTAAAAGCATTTCAGATTAATGAAATGAAGAAGGCTTCACAGATAAACATCTAGAGAAAAAAACCTCTTTTATTTGTCCCCACAGACATACCAGGCCACCAGGTTAGAGGACAGAGAGAAGGGTCTCAAAAAACCCCATCTTTATAGCACCTCACAGGCATGAAAAGTTCACACTGAGTCACACCTATTCCTTTCAGACAGATTTGAACTGATCTGAGCAGATTTAACCACACTGGTTTGCATCAGAAAAATGTTCCTGGTTGACACTGACAGTAATTATCACATATAATTAACACCAAGTAACATCCCTCCTTTTTGTAGGGCTATGGTAGAAGAGAGTCGATTGCACTCCATCCTCCCTTTCAGAACATAGTGATGTCCCTGTCCACAGCAGGAGACTGGAACTAGATGGTCATTAAGGTCCCTTCCAGCCCAAAGCATTCCATGATTTTATGATCTCCAGAAAAACTCCTTCACGATCTCTGGAGAAAACTGCATCATCTGATTCCTGCTTAACTTCACACTTGAAAAGCTCTTCAAAATATTACAAAACTGTTTGAAGTCCTCTAATTTCAACACACTTATGAAACAGGGTACAGTCTTCTGCTCTAGATACATATAATTTCTATGATTAATTATTTACTTAGTACACAAAATGGTAACTATGGGTTGAGCCCATTTAACAGATAAACACTAACATTGTCCTTTGCTCATTGCCCTCTCAGTGGGGGGATGAAGGAGAAAAGCAGAAATGCAAAAGGAGAAAACTCATGATTTGAGATAAAGACAATTTGACAGGTAAAGCAGTATGAAAGCAAAGCAAAAAGAGGAATGTATTCACTACTTGCCATTGGTAGGTCTTCAGCACCTTCCTGGAAGGCAGGGCTCCATTAACATCAGTGGCTGTTTGGCAAGACAAATGCCATAAGATCAAACGTCTTTTCCCTAGACTTGTACTGCTGAGCATGACATGACTGGTAGGGATTATCTCCTTGCTCAGCTGGGCTCAGCTGTCCCAGTCATGTGCCCTCACAACTCCTTGCCCACCCTCTGTTGATTTGCTTTGGGGAGCAGAGTGGGGAAACAGAAAGTCCTGACACTGCAAGCACTGCCCATAAATAGTCAAAATATCTGGGTTACTATGGGGAAAATTAACTTCATCCCAGATGAACCCAGTGTAATAACTCAAAATTATATCTTTGAATACAAAATATTTTGAATTTACTACAGCAGCACCATGTTATTTCCAATGTTAACTTAGCTTCCATCTTAGTATCAGTGGAAATATTCTGCCTGGGCCCAAGACCAGTACAAATCAGGTATTTAGGTTCTTCCTCCAGACACACATAAATGCCTTATTCTGCTTATTTGTGTTACACAGATGGGATAAAATGAGGGTAGAAAAACAATTGTAACAACAGAGAAAAGGGTAAGATGCTAAGAAGTTTTTATAACAATTTAAACTGAAATATTTTCCTTTATTATGTTACTTGGATCATTAGTGTGAAAATACTAATTGGGTTAATGAAATAGTCCTTAAAATGTTTTGTTTTGTCTGTAACAAGATTTTGGGTGTAATATGATGTCTACTATTTGTTTATATTGATCCCTAAAATGCTGGATTATCTTGCAAGAATTTCTGTAATTAACATCATGTGAGTCTATGAAAGTCTAGGTCACATTTAGGTCCTAACAGCCAATACTTGTGGAGGTAATGGAGCAGATTTGCCTTCTTGGGAAACAAGCTTTTGGTATTGGAACTCCTTCCTCTTTAGCTGCAGATGTTCCTCCTATTCAATGTTTCTCCTCTGCCTGACTCATTGCTACCTGTGTCCCCTGAGGTTTGGTACCAAACAGATGGGGCAGGGACCCTGTGCTCCAGGGTCTGGGTGCCCCATCCTGATCTTGAGGGCTGTGGTCAGTCTGCCTTCAGTCTCAGCAAGGGAGAAAGGCTGCAAGGACAAGTTTCCTTTGTTCTCTGTGGCAGTATGCCCACACTGACTTCCAGGTTACTCCAGGAGAAGGACAGAGGTGACTTCTGAAGCTGAAGAGTTCCTGTTCTGTTGGCTGCCTGGAAAAGGAGTACACTCTTTGGAGGCTGCGGGCTCATGGCTGGATGCTGAAGCCCTCAATGCCTTCAAATATTTGGCACAGGGCAGTTTGCTAATTGCTGTGAAAGGCTGTCAAGGTAAGTAAGGAGGTAAGGAGGTGGATGTAACACCTTGTAACTTACCAAGGAGGTAAGTTGGGTAGATGTAACGGAAGTTAAAATGTTGTTTGAAGGAAAAAGAGGAGGATTTCTTAGACATAAAGCAAGCCCCTTGTCACTAGAAACTACACAGACAGCTATTCCTGCTGCTTCCCCAGCCCTTGTGGAGGCTGCCTTCACTAAGCAGCAGCAATCACTTACAGCCTCTTTCCCCATTTATCTTCTGCTATCCAGTGAAGCGCTAAATGACACCTTCCCTTGCCAGCATATTCCTTGCAACATTTCTTCCAAACTTCACGCTGCAACACTTGCCCACTATATTCTCTCCAGCTCTATGAGGTTTTTGGAGGGTCAGTGGAGGCAGCAGGGAAAGCCGTGTGTTAACATTTAGGGGAGGTCGAAAAGAACACAGGGGACAAAGCAGTCCTTGTGTCCTGAAAGAATATTATTCATCTCTTGTGCTGAGAACACCCATAGCTGACCACAGGTAAAACAGTCCCAGTGCAAAGCTGTTTTGTTATCTTTTCTAATATAGGCATAAGGAAGAAGAAAAATAAAGCTCAGGAGCTTTAGGACCATCTGTTTCAGTCTACTGATCTACTTCTGTTGCACCAAAAAACTTACCCATGAACCCATAGTTTGGATAATTAAAGCTTATAGAATCAATCTCCTCACCACATGGAACATTTTCTTTATCTGAAATTCAGTATAATTTGTGTACTTTCAAACCCCACAGCCTCTTTTTTTTCCCCTTTTCTTCTTTCTGCTGGACAAAATGCAGGGAAATTTGAAGTAAGAGAAACAAAAGTGAGATTTTCCTTAAACTAATTCAGTGTGAGTAGTTTATGACTATATATGATGTACAGGGCTTACAGTGCTATCATCATTTATAACCTTGGATACTGATTCTCTGTCTGCTATCATTTTGTTAAACCAACTAATGTGTTTTTTAACTTTCTCCTGGGGTTGTAAAAATGTAAGCTCAGTTGACTTTTTATTTCACTATTGATCAGGTTAACAGTACCAGATGAATCTTCCTGTCCACAACACTGAGCAGACTTATAGTTTTGTCCAAGACAAATGTTAAATGTAATTTGAAGGTCACTGGAAGTGATGAAGTAGTTGCTGGGAAACACTTTATATCACTTTACTTTTAAGCAGTCTTCTTCCAGATGAAAACCGAGACAGATGTAAGAAATTGATTGCAGAGATGAAGAACAGAATATTTAATGCTAGCAGCAGCTCCATTAACAGGCTGCTTATGAAACTTGTGCTGCACTGTTCCCTCACCAAATTTATGCAATGAGATATATAGAGAGTAAACATCTGAAAACCACAGTCTTCAGAATGTCTTGAATTAGGAATCAAACTGAAAAATTTAGTCAAATTCACGGCACAGTGTTGCATCTATGACCTATTCCATTATCCGTGTGGAGTGTGCATTATCCATATATCTGGAGTAATTTTTGCTTTTGTCTTCTCTAGTCTGTCTTTTCATATGAATTCTTTAACCATTCAGGCTTATTTTCCCCCTTGAGACTTTTTGCTATTCCACGATGAGTCCTTTTCCCAGTGACATTGTATTTTATGTCATTGACACTTATTGTCATGCTCTCCTTTTACTCCAGGTGTTCTATGGATGAAATACCCTCTCACAATGAAGGAATCATTATTAAGTAGTTGACCCGTAGTTTAGGAAGCAATGAGTGCTCATCTGTGTTTTTCTTTGGATTCTGGTTCCTTGGTTTTCTTATGAGAATGCTACCTTAGGGCAGTAGGGAAAACCTTATTTAGGTAAGCTACATATTCAGTTTTAACCTGATACATGTTCCATATTGGAGAAAATAAGATTGTTTTGGCACTATCTGAATTTCAACAAAACTATACTGTCTGCCTTTTCCATTTTATTCTCTTTCAACATGAATAGACTGATAAATCTTTCTGTGCTAATTCCTAAAGGTAGGTACCATGACCTGTAATTCTTATGCAGTCTTTCCCACTCATTTCTTAATAGCTGATAAAAAATTTAATATTTTTCCCCTTTTTCAAGTCTTCTGTCTTCTATGATCTCCTGAAAAAAAAAAAAAAAACAACAAAAAACCAAACCACTGAAGTTTTATAAATCTCTATGGATAAGTTTTTTTTAACATTTAAAAATAAGTATATATTCATTTCCTTTTATCTAGATATTCTTCACCCTACTTTTTGCAAATTCTCCCTGACATACTTATCCTTGTGATAAAACTCATTTTGAGAAGTATTTGGTCAAACCTTTTTCTTTCTTTCTTTTATAATAAAAATTCAAAGAAAGTCTTGAGATTAGTCTGTTATGCATAATCTCCTTTTTGTTCTCCTTTCCTATTGAATAAGAGATTTTTTGCTTCCTTTTGATTTCATTTTCTATTGTGTTTAAAAAGCTTCTTCCTGTGCTTTATTTTATAGCTAGCCTTTTGATTATTTTCATGTTCATTCTTCTGTCACTCCATCATACACACCCTTTGGCAAGAGCATTTCTGTCAGTTGGCAATTTTTCCATTTTTTCCCTTTAACATGGATGCATGTCTGATTAGATTGGTAGTTTATTGAATTAACTGTCTTTCTTTTGAAATACACTAGTCTGATTGCTGTCCTTTTATACTCTTACTTTCAGGATCTGCCAGTTCTCCTGCAGTACAACTTAATAAGTATAAATAATATTCTCATATATATAAAATACATTTATAGATTGCTCCCCCACCCACCTCCTTCAAAATAGGTTCTGTATTAGTGAAAGATGCTGTCTTTACTCAGCTGATGTGGTGTGTCCTTTGCCCTAAAATAACAAATATAGTTGTACTATTGCTTCCATGCAAATTATTTTCACCTGTTTTGATATAGAAACTAAAGACATCATAAGTGAGCTGTTATTTCACATTTGGTTTTGAGTACCAGAAAGTACTTCATGAGAGTTTGTATATGTGAAGGACGTGGATAATGCCCTGAATGCCATGGAGAATGAGTGGAGCCAGCTCCTGGCAGGAGCTGTGGGCTCTAAAGAGGAGATCATGCTGGAGCAGGGTTTGTGGGGGACCTGTGTCCTCATGCAGGACCCACATTGGAGAAGATTCTTCTTGGAGGACTGGACTCCTTGGAAGGGACCTGTGCTGGAGAAGTGAAGAACTTGCAGAAGATCATGAAGGACTGTATGCTAAACTAATTCTCCCAAGCTGAGTCTGTTTTGTTCATGATGATTATCGTAATGGGTGAGCCATCATCCTGTCTCTGCCACAGCCCACAAGGTGGACTCATCATATCTCCTCTCTCTCTCCTGCTGAAGACGTGGGTGACACAGCATTTTGGTGGGCGCCTGACAGCCAGAAAGGGTTGACCCATTTCAACAAATAACTCTATAAGGATTTTTGGTTTGGGACTTGGCTTTTTTGTTTGGAACTTCATGTCTTGCCAGAGGTGCTGCTTCATGGAATGTCATCAATAAAAAGAAACAGAAATTTAAACTGAAATGTAAGGTTTTTATGTTTCAACCAATTACAGAATTGCAGATTAATCTTGCAGTATTTGTAGGTCCCTGCCAAATCTTGTATGCTGGAGCTGAAAGTCTAATAGCACTTTATACTCCTCTTTATAATCCTCTCCTTGACTTGCACTAGTAGATGACTGCCATCATGTCAGTCTCCCATGAGGAAGATAAATGACTGGCCAGAGTAATTAGTAAAGCAGCTTATAGTGAAGATGAAATAAAGCCTGTCCAAAAGACAGCATTAGTATTGACAATATATCTTTAAAATCTTTGACTTGGTTCCAGTTAAGCTTCATGCTTCCTGAACTAGTTGTCAGATAGGATCCACTCATTCAGAAGGGAAACTTCAACCATCTAATTCTTCCTTTCCTGATGCTGGAATAACCACAAAAATCCTCTCCTTGTCAGGACATAAAGAGTCTCTCACCTGGTTCTTCTGGTCATTCTTTTTCATTTGGTCTCAGCACAACAAAACAATTCTTAATCTTGAAGGACAAGGGATATGGAGGAGACTACCGAACAGTCCTCTTATTTATGAGGTAGCTGTCACCTCCTTTCCTTCCTGTAGAGCTGGTGTTTTCTTCCCACAAGGCTACTAATACCCTCCTGATATTTTTGTTTTCATTCTAAATATCCCTATTTGATAAAATCCCACCTATCCTTGATGTGGCAGGTGCAGGGACGACCCAAGGAACGAGGCAGACGCAGGCACGCAGCAGGTCAAGGGAAAGCTTCTACTTCTTTATTCTATAAATCTGACTCCATATATACATTTTTACAAAAGGCCAGAGATTGGCTACACAGGTTGCCACCTCTTGACCTGGATGGTGAACATCATCATCCATCACATTTCTCCACCCATAACAATAGATAAATGCTAAAAATACATATTGTTTTTGTGAAGCTGCGTGAGAAACTCCAGTTCAAGAGTATAAACAACAAAAAGGCTTTTGCATCAGGGCGACACCTTGACACTGGAGCCCTCCCAATGTCAGTGGGTATCCTGTCTTCCTGAAGTAATCCATCTCGAAGTATATTTCATGCTGTGTTCCTGTTACTTGTGTATGCTCTGCTATGAGACTTTTGGTTTGTGGGGGGTGTTTTTGGTCTTTAATTTACTAAGGGTTGTGGTGGTCAGGATTGGGTTGTTTTTTTGTTTTGTTTTGTTTTTTGGTTTTTTGTTTTGTTTTGTTTTGGGTTTTAGTTTTGGTTTGGGTGGGGTTTTTTTGTTTGTTGGTTTGGGTTTTTTGTTTGTTTTCTTTTTTTTTTTTTTTTTTTCTTATCCTAGTGGCAACAAAACCACCCTTTGTTTCAGGCTGGTTCTCCAGATCCCTGTAGGAGGGGGGTTCTCATGTTCCACGGTAGAGGAAGAGCTCACAGCAGTGCTGGAGGTGTTTTCGTTCTACACTACTTACACTAAAAACCTATACTACCTGAAGGTTAAAAACAGAGATCAGAGGTGATCTGGGTATATACATGAAGAAACTAATGAAATATAACATGCCTTTAGAGTTCAGTCACTGATTTTTCAAAGTAAAACTTTCTTTAATCTTTCTTAAAAACAGAATTACAGTATTTAATATGAATGTGGTTTGGTTTTGTTGTTAGACTGGAAGTTTTGCCTGGTTTTGTTGAGGAATTTTCTCTCAAACTTCACAGCTTTTGTGCTGTTGGAAAAAAAAGTCTACATTACTTACGTTGTGCCATGATGCCCCTGCTTTTCTCATATTGATGTATGATTTGAAAAACTCCCATAGTTTTCAGTCGCAGTGACTGAGTCAGTGTTTAGATCTAACAGCTGGTACTGTATGTCAGCACCTGAAGTAAGTAACACTTTTAGTGATGTACTTGTCTGTCCCAATAAACATGTTCATTTGAAACTGTCATTGGGAGATGCCATGATTTATTACAGCTTGAGTTCCACTGGAATAGAATAAGCACAGCTACACAACAGAATGGCTTCAGGGAAACTGTAGTCCTCCTTCTTTAACTCACTTTTCATTACATTATTTCACTCATAAATTTTATGATAGGTCAGAAAATCACTTGTCTCAGTTATATTTCATAGCAACCTATAATTAGTATTCTAATTTACAATAATTTTTTAAAAAAATTATATGGAAACGTAAATGACTGAAAGAGGGTACCTCTGAAACTTTATGAAAGTAGCAACAAATATTTTTATATTCTGTTTTTAAAACTGAATTTTGGAGATGCAATTCAGCCAGATTTTTTCTCAGCCCACATCTTCTAAGACTCTTGATCCTGCAGTCAGTTCAGGATGACCTTTTATATTGGGTTTGTTTCTCAGAATAAGACACTGAAGAAATTCTCCATTTTAAAAACTAAGGTCAGAGAGAGTACGGAGTAATCAGCCTAAGCAAGTCTAGTTTCACTATTCAATGATTTGTCCCTATCCATCTGTTCTGAGGGTTATGATTCAAGGGATCTGTAAAAAATCTTGACCAAACTGAGGACGTAGCGGAGTGGAAAAATGGAAGAGGAAATAGGAATTACAGAGGAGGTGCTATGAAATTGTTTAGAAATAGAATAGAAAAGATCAGCAAGGAGAGGAGAAAATGGTAACAGAGCTGGGGTGGGCAGGAGCAGTGAATATTCAAATTACACTTTTTTAAAAAAACCTAAACAGTAAAGAAAATCACATACATGAAAAAAATTATTAACTACTGGCTGATGTACATAAGTATATAAAAACCAAATAAGAATATTTTCCTGAAAAAGAAATATGCCAAGACAGAAGTAGAAAAGAGACTATGAGCATTTATGTGTGCAAAGGATATCATAACTTTAAAAACAGAACCTGCAATTGATCTAGACAGAATCAATTTAACAAACAGATATGAACAAAAGCTCCTTTTATTTTGTTGTTAAAGAAACAATTTTAATAGGTAATTCTATGGCATTAGTAGACCAAGTGGCCTAGTCCTTCAAGTTTAAAAAAAAAAAAAGGCACAAAACCAAAATCTTTAATAAAATGACATTGTGTTAGATTATGGGTACAAGACTGAGGAAAATGTATAATCTAGGAGAAATCTGATAAACCAGTAGAAATCACAGGGAAAAGGCTGAAGGAAAAAGACTGTACCTGCTGGTACCTGGAGCATCCTTGTCACAGAGGGAGGGTATAAATACAAAAAGTGCCTGTTTGTATTTAGGAGAGATTATAGAAATTGTTTTACACTCCTGATCTGACCTAGAGAATCAAATTCAAGACTTTTTCTATTGACTTAGACTATGAGACTAATATTATCTATGTCTGTGGACATAGGTCCTTACAGCTGAATCGTAGAGAGAAATATAGTAAAACAAACCATTTGTCTTTTAATCCAAGATCTATTCCTCTTTCTGTAAATTTAAAGAATTTGACCATTTTTTTTTAATGTATCTTTCAAGCTTTGTTGTACAAATCACTTTTAAATGGCTAAATTCTTCAAAACCTCTATGGTTTCCAGCTTACTTGCTTATGATTTTTTGGCTTGAGTATTTGATCAGGAAAAGCAATGTTTAAAACCTCTTTTCACATCTTTTTAGAATGAAAATGTCAGAATTCAGTTACATGAAGTATAGACGTGTCAACTTTCTTTCACATGCAAAAGAGCTAAAGTTAAAAGAAAAGGTAATTGCTCATAATGGTGGAAATAAATTCAAAACAAAGCTCTTTTACTAAGCTGGTGTGTTACCAGCTAAGAAGTAAATGTAGGAAGAAAGATGGATAAATATCTATTAAAGAAAATATCAAAAGCCACCAAGAAAGTGATGTATTTCTTCAAATATTTTGATTGAGCTGGCCATTGAACACTGATTTCTGCTAATTGTTTTGAGTCTGTTACTGTATATAAATCAGAAGCAGAATCCAAGATAAAATAGGGTTTCTGCCAAATGACAGCCACTTTGCTGTGTTCTGTAACTCTATTCAAGGAGAGGGCAATAAGAGTCAGTTACACAAAGTTCCTAGAAGAAGGAAACAATACGACATTTTATCACAAGTCTAGATGATGCATCACAAATGTGATACACAGCTGCCCTTTGACAATGATGTGCAAGGAAAAAAGAAACAATGTCAGATAACTTTTGAATGTGAGATCAGGGAACAAGGAGTTAGAGGGTCACACTTCACTGTCCCTGTGAAAATGGCACAGAAATCCTCCACAGGCACTACTAAAATGACAAGGCAAACACCCTTGAGCTTCAGTACACGGGCTTGGTGTGCAATAGAGCTGAAGATGGGATACAGCATTTTCTACCCCTCCTTGAACATCCATAAAACCCCACTTTCAATATCCAGCACCCATTTCAGCTGCAGGGAAGAGCTGCTGCATTCATTTCACAGAATCACAGCGTATCCTGAGTTGGAAGAGACCCATGGGTATCAAGTCCAGCTCCTGACCCTGCACCTCACCATTCCCAAGAAACACATCATGTGCTCCCAAGCTTCTTGAGCTCTGTCAGGTTTGGTGTTGCGATCATTTCCCTGTGAGCCTGTTCCAGGTGCCCACCCACCCTCTGGCTGAAAAGCCTTTTTCTAATATCCAACCAACTGTACAGTACACACAACCAGGACTTCCCCATGCCAGGTGCAGGATCTGGCATCAGCACCACTTTGTGTGAGCCCACTGGTGATGTGACAGCGGTGCTTCACTCCAGGACAAGCCCTGGGAGCAAATACATGAGAGATGACCTTCCTTCCTCTCCCTGCATGCCTTCATTTCCAAAGCATGTGCTCCAGTCCTTCCCACCTTTATACACATGTAGCCTTTCACAAATCCCAGTTCCCAGCCCACCCTACACTGATCCCACATGCTTTCCTGAAATGCAGCCTCTGGTAGCCTGTGTGCCATTGAACATAACATCTGACATGTCATTTGAATAATTTCATAATGTCTTCTTTGTATTTTAGTGATGAGGATTTTTTTCTACATCTCACATTTATTTTCGAAAAAGATTAGTTTTTGTTTTCTTTCTTTCCATAACAGATATGAGGAGGAGGAAAAAATATATGCTGGTAAGAATTTTCAAATAAAAAGAACTTTAACTCTTCAAAAACCAAATCTGTACGTGACAAAATGTTCTGCATGAGAAACAAGAAAGGAAATATGCAGCCAAATAAACTAATAACATATGCTCAAGTTTTACATATAACTCAGATTAATTTTATTTTAGTACATGAGCAAAGACTTTGGCACATGACTTACTTTTCTATTATCTTCTTTGCTCTCCACTAAGCTGCAGAGGTTTTTAATGTGCACAGCTCAGTGAGAGATGTCAAAGAATGGTACCTCAAGTTATCTTCCTATAATTACATGAAAAATGTAAAATATGAGTGGAAGAAGGAGCTGTGATACATGAAAAAAGAAAACCAATGTGAAGTGAAATTTATTCTCCAGATGTACATTCATGAAGCATTAAAACTAATAAGCACCAGCAGTTTCCTTGACCCTAAAAAGGTTTGTTGTTTTTGTCTTGATTGTGGCCTGCTACGCCTATACTATCAACAGAAATAATTGATCAGACACTAGAATCTCCAGCCCATCTGGGATGCAAGGCCTCTCCCCCTCTATTCAAAATGTTTCTATTTCTGACTCATGTAGCATACTCCAATGTTGATCTCCCACATGTAATTTAAATGCTAAATTTTGCACATTTCCAGTGTTAAAAATGTGTTAGTCGAATATGCAGATTACAGGATTAAATCTAACCACTCTTGGAGGAAAAAATAGATCAGCATAAACCAGTACTGTTTGCTCTCATTCTTGATCCTAAACTTTCATCACAGTGGTCATTACTTAGTGTTCTGTCCTTTATCTCTTTAATGTGAGCTGTCGATGCAAGTATTTTTAAGAGCTTGTACTGTTTTAGCAAGAACCCACTTTTCAGGATATAGGTGTGTGTGTATATATATATATATATATATCAAACACAAGGCATATATTCAAACAGTGTATTGCTGTGACCCTGGAGACACATTACTGTACATTCTCTTGTTCAGCCTATTTCTTAATGTGGGACTCCATTTTGATGTATTTTTGTCAAATCACTGGATTTTGATTCTGCATTCTGTCAAATCACTGGATATGCTGCTTTATTCTTTGAAAGCTTGCAATTCTGTATCCAGACCTTCTTTCTTTGGACATTGCTATGGGAAAAGAAATAGCATGATGGGCAATATATCTGCCTGCTTACCCATCTCAGAATTAAGATACAAATGTTTTTCATCAACTCAAGAGCTATACACAAAACCAGTGCTAACTCAAAGCACACTGAAGCCTAAAACAATCCAAGATATTATGTATACATCCATTAATTCCATTGTGTACACATCTTTTCACTTCCCAGGCATTTCATTCTTCTGAGAGAAATGAACTGTCGGAATGAGCAGAAATCCAAAGCAGCCTGCTTGGGTAACTTTGCTAACTACAGTGCTGCTGCAATTTGTTGGCTGTATTTTAAGGAGACAGGAATAGAACACAGGAGACAACCACGGCTGTGACCCTCTGCTTTTCTCAGAAGACCTAAAGGAAGCTGAAGCATGAGCTCAGAAGAGTCGCTCTGTGCACTACAGAAAACCATTTAGTACCCCATTCATAACACCTCACACAACAAAACAAAACAACCTCAGTGTGCCAGTAGTTGAGAGCAGAAGCAATCAAGGGAGGGCTGTTCTTTGCCAGGACACAAAAGGAAACAAATTCCTCTGTGTTGGCTAGGAAAGGTGCACTTTACAGAAGTGCAAGTAAGACAAAGAGACAAAAAAAAAAAAAAAAAAAGGAATAGAATGAAAAGAGCAATTGCATCCATCCTCAATGAAAGGAAAATTCCCTCCTGGCCCTGCCTGCCTGGCAAATTCATTTATCTCCAGAAGGTGAGCAAAGCCCTCTAAACAAACAGCTGAAAGAGTTCAGTGGCACTACTTCACAACAACATTTGATTTCTAGCTGTAACATATAATGCTTCAGAGAAAGGTAGAGGAATATCCACTTCCAATAAAACAATAAGAAAGCTCACAGGTGAAATCTTACAGTGCTTTTCCAACAAGAACAAGTAAGGGAAAGCCAAAACTATAGCAATAGATGAAATTATTTGGAACTCTTAAATTACTCTTGTGGGGTTGCATTTTTCTGAGTTTATAAGTTGAAGTTAATTGTAAATTGGTTTGTTCTCTGTACCCCTTTTGTTACTTGTATTTGACTTCTCCCTACCCTTCCCCATTTACAGTCCCCTAATTGGTCCTTACGTAAGTTATCCCTTAATGACAGTTAACTGTCGATCTTAAGTTATGTAACCCCCTGGTCCTGTCCGTCACTCCGGGGCTTCTCCCTGAGTCTGGAAGATTCTAGGAGAGGCGTTGAGTGATTGGGCAGGATCTGGGCTTCCCCCTCCCACTTCCCCATGATTTGTTAATGTATCCGTCTGTTATGTTATCAGCCACTCCCCCACTACACCTCATTGGCTCTCTGCTGAACCCTCCCCTAAGTCCCACCTCCCTTTATGAGGGCCTGCCTCGAAGGCTGAGCTGTCTCTCCTGAGGCACCGGCCACTAGGTGAGGGATCCATCCTGGACCCAATAAACTCCTGCTTCGTTCTAACCTCTGGAGAGTCCCTCCGTTCTTCTCCACGCCTTAGTCATGCTAGCGCTCCTCGGCTGCCAAGTCCCACTGGCTTGCAGCGGTGCCGGGGCTAGCCGTGCTTGGACAAGTGGACACCGCTGCAAAATCTCATCACACAGATTTCATTTAATTAAATCTTCTGTATTCTTCCTGTTTTTTGAAAAAGATGTTTGGAGTGCAACAGATGTATAGATAGAATTAGTTCTATATCAGTGCTAAAGATGAAAAATTACCCTAGTAAAGCTAGTCTAATTCTTTCAGTGCCAAATTTTGCCATGTCATATACCGTGTATCACATTTTTTTTTTTAATAGCAATTGATTAGCTTTTCTGTGAGTTCCTTGAAAAAAAATGTTCAGTGGTTTAATTACTGTTACTGTTGGTCAGTTTTGATATTTATTGAATTTTCCTTTTCAAAGTTTGTGGATTTTTTTTCTTTGTTTATTATTCCAAATAGTTCTTGTAGGTTTCTGTATGACTTCCCTCTCAGTATTTTTGTCTTAGACTTCTTGCTGAATGTTTCTTTGAGTGTTACTTAACTTTTAACATTTATATGTGTTTAGTTGCGTTTTTTATGTCAGCCACTGCAACCTCCTAAAAAAAACATTTTTTATTGTTCTCTGTTTCATATGTAGATAACAAATCCTCTGAATTAAATACAAATATGGTCACTAGTCGTTTACTAATTCATCCATCTCCCAATGCACACAAGGAAGTTTCTTGGTCAGTTAATTGTATTTGGCTTAACTATAGAGTTGGTTCCTACCTCTGTTATCCGTGCAATGAAACTCCTATGACAATGGCATTAAAAAGGTTACACACACGCACACACACACACATATATATATAAACGCTACACACTAGATGAGCTTAATCTACTATTATATTCTGTTTAAGAGATTACATATATGTCTTACTTTCTGTCATCTTTCTCAACTGTTCACTATATGCTTTGTCACTTCTTGTCATGCTGCTTCTCTTTTTGCATAGTGACATTTATTGAGGACACAGTAAGACCTAGAAGCCTTATGCTTGCAGCCATTAAATGCATTCCAACCGTCATTTTGGTTTGAACACCATTTTTAGTTTCTCATCCAAGTCCTTATCATGGGATTCTGTTTACATAATAGTCATATAAAGATGATTAACAGTACAGTTCTTCAATACTTACATTTAACTAGATAATGGCCAGAGATTTTGTTCAATGGATCATTTTATATTACTGTCATTAAAGAAAAAAAAAAAAAAGTAGCTTGCTGTGAATCATCAATTTTATTGGAAATAGCAAGCAGAGAGGAACTGTCCATTCCGGGCACTGGCCTGCTTCTTTTCTGATGGATAGTTATCTTTGGGAAAATGATGATGCACCATCATTGCATAGAGAAGAAACATAAATTCAAGGCTTAGTGAGAAGTTGCAAATCTCAGAAATGCCTGGTGTGTCTTCAAGAGGAAACGAACTGACTTTTGATGGTAACCAAATTCTACCACATCATGTAGATAAAATGTTACCAAGACAATAGCAAATGTGTTTACCAGTTTGCTGCTTTACTTCACAAGTTATTGTCCTGGGACGGCTGTATATTCACTCAGTGACTACTCCCAGCATATCCTCCAGAGAAACAAATACAAAGTGGCTATGAACACCTAGAGATGTAATCTAAGCCAAATGTTAACATCATTTGCCATGGAAGGTAACTTCATATTGCAGAAGTTTTCCCAGGGCCCCTCCTGAGCTGCAGCCTGATAACAAATTATGTAGCACAGCTGAATGCAAAAATCACATCCCAGTTTGCTTTAAGCTCTAGCTAAGATGAAAAACAAAGAACAAAGAAGTAATAGAAAAAGCTGTGGAGTTGTGGTAAATACCTGTACCTATGTCAATCCAGAAAGGATCCTTTTGCTTGTTATCTTACTTTCGTGTAGCTAAGAGCATATATAACTCTGAAAGTGTAGAAAGCAATAGCAAGAGTTAGGAAATTAGATCCTATTGTTGTTGTTATTATTGTTGTTATTAATACTATTTTTAAATATCTTTTTTCTCCCTAGTTTTGACCTATTGACAATAAAACATCTGTTGAACTGATAAACTGAATATAGTTGCAGTGTAATACATATCTTTAAATATTTGATTTTGGTGGGTTTTTTTTTTTCTGTTCTACTAGTAAAAAAAGGAGGGTTTTTTTTTTTTTATTTTGTTAAAATGACATAGGAAAATTTTGATTTCTTGATATAATTCAACATAATTTTTTGTCCTTAGACGAAAGATAGATATTTTTGTCAATATCTACTCAAATTGGATTTAAAGCTCGAACTAAACTTCTCTTGCAAGCTGTATACTATTTTTGATTAAACAGAAAAAATCTTCAGGTAACATACTTCAGATTAAAGAAAGATATGCCTAGGCCAGTTCTAAAGTGCTAGGAAGAGACATGCATAATACACACACATTCTCTGCACATAAAATGGTGCCAAGAGGGGCTGCTGTAATAGTGGGTAGTAAAAATGGAAAGAAAACAGAATGTAGAGAAAAGAAAAGGCAGTTTGGGTGTTTGGCTGATTTAAAGTGCCCAAATGAAATAGCAGCCAGTGGCACTTTCTTGTATTTACACATAGCAGAGGTGCTGACCCTTTGACTTCAGTTATGGATCCTTCCTATAATACTCTTGTCTTTGAAAGGTTAATAGATAAAGACTATGCAGAGCTCTCTCTTTAAAACCCCTTTTAATGGCTCGTCAGGTGCAGTAATTTTAACATACAGAAGTAGCAGGCATTACTCCTGCAGTTTAAAAACCTGGTGTAGAAAAGCAGGCAGCAGTTCAGGGCCAATAGACTTTGTGTCTATTGAGATTCACAGCCAACACATCTTTGCTGCACTTCCCCTGCCAGAGGCTCCTATGTGGTGGTTTCATTCCTTTAGTGTTTCTATGGAAATACCCATTTTCCCAGCAGACTCAGGCTTTTAGAACTTAGATTGTGCAAAATGTGTTCAAGAGCATGTTGATTTTTTTTTCCTTTTTTTTTTCTGTTTCAGTTTTAAATATAGACTTGAAATTCAGCCTCAGCTACACTAAATACCTCAAACCTTCAAAACCTGTGACTAAATCTGAACATAACTGATCTCTGTAAGATGAATATGTAAGTAGTATGAAATTCATACCCTCCTTCGGGTAAATTTGAAGATAGAAATAAATCCATAATTCTTATTATTGTATTCTGTTTGTTAGTTTTGGCAGAGATCAAAAAAACATTTTTTCAGTCATCTTAATAAAATCATAAAAAAATAATTTAAACCATTCAAATATAATTTTTTGGATGTAACAGGTTATTCTACCTTTTTTTTTTCCATTGGTCAGCTGTTGACTATGCCAGTAAAAATTATGCTCAAAAGCAAAAGATTTTTTTTAAAAAACTGCTGCTGCTGGAAGAATCTGCTAGGCACAGAGTATGAGCATCATAGATAATTCGACCAAGTAGCAGCATATTCTAATGGACTGGAGATATACATATGTGGTCTTGTTTGGCCAGTGTCTGCCACCCAGCACTTTCTCTTGGCATGAAGAGAGGAAAAGTGGAATAGAGAAGAGGAAGTGAGGAAATCCTCTGTGTACATCTTTTAAAAATGCATAATGATCAACATTTTAGCAAAATATAGATGACAAAGTAAAAAATGTGCTGATAATGGCAAAGATTCTTTACAAGAAAGCAAAAAATAAGGATAAATTGTGTAGCTATATGTATCAATATCTCACTCCACTGATGGGAATGCAGAGAAAAATAAAATAGATTATATTTTAATCTGGTTTGGAATCTTATACAAAATCTGTTGAATTAATTGTAAGAGGCATTAATATGAAAGACAAACAAATGTTAATGTTTAATATACACTGAAATTATATAATTTACCCATTTCACAACAAAATTTTAATTGTGTGAAACTATTAGGGGCAGCATTTTAAAAACTCAAGTTAAGTGTTTTCTTCAACAACAACTAAAACAATTACAATGCCCGTTCCCACTGAAACTTTACTAACTCCACCTTTCCTGGATTAGTTAATTTCTCTCACAAAGCTGATGTCCAACAGCTGTTCTGGAGGAAGGAAGAGTACCCTGAGTCTCAGCACATATGGATGTCCAGCCACCAGAGAAGAAAGGATTTAAAGTCCGCCAATCAGGCAGTTGTAAAGAATTTTAGTGCAAAAACATTTAAAAGCTTGTTTCTATGTTGAGGAAATCATGAGGAGGAAATGGCTGAAAATAAGATGCACAAATTGCTCCAGCAATGGCAGCAGCAGAAACATGAACGGAGTTTATATCTGCAATCAGGATCTGTGTGTATCTATTTAAGAATGTCAGTTGTATTCAGTAAAGCAGCTGAGAACTGCCTTGCATGAAAATGTGTATGTGACAATTTAAGTTAACATGTAAATCTAGTATAACTAGTTGATTCCCTTTCCTAAAAGCCATTGAGCAGCAAATATTTTCTCTTGGTATCAATAAATTATTTCTTGTTAATGATATGTAGACAAAATTAAAAATAAGTCTTCATTATAATTCCCCAAAAGCCATTTGAGCTAGTTTTATTCTATTTTCTTCAGGAATGTGCAGTCTACAGATGTATGTGAAATAAAATCAGAATATGTTCACAAGACTTTTTTCCCATTGTTTCCTCTTTAGATTAAGTCTAAAGTAAACTAAAACTATACAGGAGTTTAAAATGCTAATCATTCAGTCCAAAATCATTCATTCACAAAATTTTTCCTTTTCAATAGCTTTCTAATTAATGGATTAAGGTTGTGTCAACTGAAATGCTTAGGAAAAAATAAGTTTTTCCTAATAGTTGGGGTGCCATATGGCAGAAGGACCTTCGTGTAAGAGAACAGTTGCAAGGGAAAATAAGAATTCCTACAGCAAATGTATAAAGCTGAGGACAAAGCATTGTGGGATTTCTTTCTTCTTTTTATTTGTCTCTTTCCTGCCTTCTAGCATAGAGGAGATTCAGAAGTTCTGTCTGTAATATATTATTTAGTATATTTCCTTACTTTCCTATAGTGCTTGAAAAGCACCAAGTGTGTCTGGTCCGTGTTGAAATTCTGGGAATGTTGTATCATGAGGAAAAGTTGCACTGGGACTTTGCTCTAGAGATTTTTGTTTAATTGGTCCCTGAGGTGACTAGGCATATAAAATAGTTGCTAACATAAGGCCATACCAGGAGAATATTTAAAAAACACTAAGAATTATTATTATCTTCCCTTTCCTTCCCAGCAGTGACTGTGAATTTTTTAAGGAATCGAGTTCCTTGCTCTGATCCTCTTCCTCCTCACCTGTATAAGTTAATAATTACCTTAATCAAATCCTGTTTGAGTGATTTAACCTCGTGGTGCAAAGGTGGAACAAGAAATGTGGGGAGGCCATCCATCCCCTGGTTAGTACAAGGGGCTGTAGAGGACCAACTCCTCCACAATCACCCTCGGGAGCATCAGCCCTGGCTCAGGCCAAGGAAGGGTCTGTGCCCTACAGAGACCTTCCTCCTGCAGCAGCTGTAGGGGTGTAAGGAAGAGAGAAAATAGATCAAGTGATACTGAGAAATGATCCTTCACCCAGCAAGTTCTGCTGGCCACTGTTTTGCCTTTCGGGGTTTTCTTGAACCTGGAACCGGCTGTGCTTTCTCTGCTTAAAAACATTGAATGCTTGTCCAGTCCTCCATCAAATCTGTGTGAACTGTTGGGATCTTCACTACCTCAACAGGGATTTACACAGGTGTGTTTCTGTGTGAAAAGCTGTCTTATCTTACTCTTTTCAGCCTTGTTCCCCTGACTTTCATCCTTTCACTAGTAAGCTCCTTCCTAGTGCCCATGTTGGAAGAAGTGACAAATAATCTGTGCTTCTGAATTTTATAGATCTCTCACACCATACTACGTTTAGTTTTCTGATTAGGCATTCCTAAACAATTTTTTTTCCCCAGTTTGTTAATCCATCTTAAGTCAGGGAATTCAGTGCTTCAAACAAAAATGAACCATGAACTTATGTGGTAGTTTAATGTTGTTTTCAGAGGTGTTTCTATTGTTTCTTAGTAGCTTCTAACAGTCAAATTTAGTTTTATCAGCTAATGAGTTTTGAGATCAAGTTTTCATAGGACTATCACAGCCCCAAGATACTGTTACATCTTCCATGAATTATGTAGCTTAGGAATTATTGTTTACATACCTTTCATTTATGTGTATGCCTATGACAAATTTTATTAGCTGCTCCACTTACATTTAGGATTAAAATTTCCTTTTGAAGTTTATTTCTTTCTGTCCTCTTCATCTTTATCAATAACTTGATATGATTAGAAATCTTTCTTTCTTATTAACCCTTCTGCATTTTTTGTTCTATTTTGATAAATGAGTGCATAATTTTATCACTTTCTCATTTTACTTATAGCAATTATTTACCAGTATCAAAACATTTCTCTTGTCCTCTGATTACTTGGTTTCTTTAAAGCTTTTACATTTTTGTTTTAGGGAAAGCCTCTTGAAAAGTAAGTCTACTAGGTTTTTAACCTTGTAAAGAAATTAAAGAGGCGAGGCTTTTTCCAACAATCCAACATGGGGTTTTTTCCCAAGATTTTCATTGATGCATTTTTCATTTTCATAGACATTTGTTTTATTTACTTCAAGTAAGTTACATGGATAGTACGTGGGACTTCTGTTCCTTTTTGGTTTTTTTTTCTTTTTTTTTTTTTTTTGTGCAACCTTTGTCACTTCACAATAAAAAGTGGTGCTAAGTACAACGTTAAAGATCCTTCAAATAAAATTTCATTTTCTTACTTAGTTCGTACTCACCGCAGGTTCAGGCAGACCTGTTGACCTCCCACAAGTTGTTCCAGCATGGATCTCTGGATTTTTCTTCTCCATGAACACAATTTTTTTAAAAAATTACTACATTTCTTCAGTAGTCTTCCCTCTTTGAAGGTTCATTTTAATACTGGTCATCAGCTGACTACATGTACAGGCTGCAATACTTTTACTCCTGGTAGATTTGGAAACGGTGTTTATCCACATTTCTTTTTTTTTAATTTATCCACTCAGAATTTGATCCTATTTTCTTTATCTAAGTGCAATTTCCTATTTCTTGAATATGTTGCTTCTTTCTAGTATTTTCCCTTACTATACTACTTGATCGCATCAATTACTTATTCTGTCTTAATAAGCAGTATGCAGTGATACCTCACTAAGATTGGGGTGCTCTGCAGTGTTCTCCTCATGCCTAAAAGGATTAAATTTTAGTTATCCCTCTTATCTGCTTTTTAAGGTTTTCATAATTCCATCTTTAAGGCTAAGTACAGTCACAGAGATTTCAGTTTGATTCTGTTGGGATATCAAATTATAATACACACTGTTTGGTATTACAAAATAATTTAAATTAATTCTTTTTTTCAGATCCTGCACACTATTTGTGATGAAGTAATGAGTTTCATTTTGTCTCTTGGGATACATAACTGCTGTGCTTGAAACAATCAGGAGAATTGTATAAAATTTTTTTCCTGGACACAACCTACATTGGCATATGAAAACTGTCTGGGCACTGATAAAACAGATCTGCCAATAATGGTTCAAAGCTGCGCCTAGGAAGGTTCAGTCTGGACATGAGGAAGCACTTGTTTACTGAGAGGGAAGCCAAACCCAGGAACAGACTTCCTGGAGAGATGGTGCATGACCCAGACCTGTCTGTGTTCAAGAAGCACATGGACAATGTCTTTTCATGACATCCTTGAACTTTTGGCCATACCTGAAAAGATCAAGCAGTTGGAATAGGTGATCATCATGCATCCCTTACAATTGACATAGTCTTTCCTCCTCCTCCTCCCACATCACCCCCCATCCTGGGGGAAAGAAAGGGTTTCTAAGTTGAATCCAAACCTTTTTTCTCCTTTTTTGGAGAGGAGATGACATATTCTAAAGACAAAAAAATCAGTGTAAAATAGTGTAGTGAACTATGCAGACCAAAGTATCAATCTAATTTTCCAGTGTGAAAAATATATTATAATGGTCAGTTTGGTTACAGCTGTAAGAAATGTAAAGATATCTGCACTTTTATTTTCGAAGACATTTGTGTTATGTGTTGGTTTTTACTGGGATAGAGTTAATTTGCTTCACAGTAGCTACTGTGGAGGTGTGCTTTGGATCTGTGCTTGAGAAAAGAGTGTTGATAACACAGGGATGTCTTCATTATTTACTGAGCAGAATATCAACAGAGAGAAGGTTTTTCTGTCAGAGTGTAATAGACGCCAGCCTCCAAAACAAGGGTAACTAGCACAATAACAGTGGAAAATAGATGATAATAATTAGGCTAAAACAATCCACAAAACTTAACTTTAAAATTCTTTAAATTAGTTCTCAATATGTAGTTCATTTAATACATCAAAAAGTGTATGATATATATGAGGATATAAATACATCATATCAACACATTGATGTTCATACTTCTGAAATGTTTGTTAAAAAAAAAAAGTCAACATTTGAGTTCAAATCCAATGAACTATATAATAAATACAACCAAGAAATCTTATTCAATTAACCCTAAACCCTAAACCTAAACTGTAACCTTAACCTTAACCCTAAAACCCCTAACCCTAACCCTAGGCCGGAACTCTTCCCCCCCATCACCTCCCCCCAACTGCTTCTGATATACCAAGATATTTTGCATGTTTGGGCTGCCTTTACATGATGACTACTTTTAAGTCGGATCTGTCTGATCTTTAAAGAAGCTGGTCACCCAGGTTTGTGGAGTTATTCATTGCTGTGCTCTTGACACATTTAGTTGCTCTGATATAATACAAGTGTGATGTCTGTGTGTGTATACAAGATACTTACCACGTTTGAAACATTCATAAAGAATTTTGGAAGTGACATTTGGAGATAGAGAAAGGAAGGTGTTTAAAACTGTCCTCCACTAGTTCTGAAATGAATAAAAACTGAGTAAAACATTTACGAAGTTGTATAACAATTTAGTTTATGAGAGTTTTGTACAGCAAACAGTAAAAAAGTAGTGATTTTTCTCCTCACTGGACCAGCACTTATAAGATTAAATGTAATTAGTTTTTTTTGGTCCTGAGTTATGTAAAGTCTCCATGAAAATTAGAGATTAGTAAAAGGAATCACAAATCTAGCATAGATGCACAGTTGTGCTGTGAGTCACAATTAGTCATTCTGAGGGCTTGAGGGCTGCACAGATGTCCTGACTCCTTGCCCTCAAAAGGATAGGGAAGAAAATAAGAAGGAAAAGCTTATGGACTGAGACAAAAATATGGAGATGACATGCCAATAACCATCACTGGCAAAACCTCAGTGTAGTGAATATTAATTGAAAATAGCTTTGAATAATGAGGAACAAAGACAAATCAAAACAGCTTCTCCTTCTGCATCTTTCCCAACATTCCTTCATCCCTCTAGACACCCCACATGGCACAGGTGGGGGTGGAGAATGGGGAGCTGTGTTCAGTCCATGAAAGTTTGTTTCTGGCACTCCATCTTGACAGGGGCCATTCTGCAGCCCCCACTGCCAACACCTTGGTGTCCATTCCAGCAGGTACAGAGAATTAAAAAGTGAGGACATCATGACAGTCAGAAATCTGCTCAGTTTTCAAGGCTGCATGAACCATTCACTTCTAATGAACCATCATTTCTAGTTTCACTTCATTTTCACTTCATTTCTAAGTAACAACCTTACTGTCCCATGCCTGAGAGAAAATAACTACAGACTTAATGTCTCCCTGCTGGGATGTCTTGTCAAATTGTACCTTGTAAGCACTGTTGTATGTTAGCCCCACAAAGTTGTCAACATCCAATCAGCTTAAGCAAATATAATATATAATATATATAATTTGGTTACTTACAGGTGGGCAACAGCTAAATGGGTACCGGCCCAGTTTTGAAATGTCAGCTGATTTTCCATTTGATAGGGCAACAAATATTTTTTATTTTAATGGAGCAATTTGGATGTTGAAATAATTTTTGAAGAAGAGGGAAGTCTTTCAGAAAACTTTAAAAACTCCAATCATTAATTTATTTAGCCATAACAATCAGATTGGTAGCTCAGCCCTCCATAGAGGGGAATATAATCAGAGCTTGACCATCAGCCTTGAATAATCACCAGCATCAAAATCCCTCAGTAACCTGAAAATGTTTTATCTACTGTATATATTAAAATTGCATTTCCTAAAAAGACAATCAGCCTGAAATAATGATAAGCATTCCCTCTGACAAATTGCTTATATAGACTGATATTCAGTTGCTGTTTTCTTCTGTTTTCCTCTTTTTTTGCTACTGTTCTACCTGGTTTTGTCAAGCTTAAAACAAAGAATGTACTAGAACACTAATATTAAGAACTGAGAACACAATATACAATACATAAAGAGGGTTTTTTTATTTTTATTCTGCTTTCGTGTGCATAGCAGCTTTTTTTTTTTTTTACCTCTGAAGGCATTAATATCTTTTTCATTAAATTTTTGTTGGAATATTTTGAAATATAGTCGTTAACTTGACTGGTTGTTCGAGGTCACACATTGCTTGAAGCAGACCTCTATTAAAATGTAAATTGTAGTTTCACACCAGTGGCCTCTTTAAAGTCAAAGGGGGAATAAAGTTTTTAGATTGGAGTTGGACAGTCAGCATACCAAGAAGGAGTGTGTTTAGAACACTAGAAGTTCAAGTGAAAATTCCAAGTGGATTTATATCTTTAAAACCATCCAAAAAACTACATTAGTTAAGGATTTATTCTTCCAAGTGGTAATGCTTTCTGCAATAGCCATTTTTCCCCCTATTTTTCCTTGCCATTGTTTTGCTCTCTCTTGCCCCATGGAAATATGGTTTTGGAAGGACTGAGTCAGGGGTTTGACATCTTTGTTGTCAGAGCAGCTGTGTCATGTAGTCAATGATTAATGTTAAGCCATGTCTTGATGAATTTGAGTTTGAATCGTGTTCCCACAGTGAACCTTCTCACTCCAGTTTCTGCTGTTGGGAGTAATTGTACCGAAATTTGTCCTTGTGCCAGCAGTGCCTTAACTTTACCTCTTTATTCCCACTGGTGACTTGGGGTTTTTGCTCTGTATTCAGAGAATGCCATCTCACACATCTTCAGCCTCTGCATTTTTAGCTGAAACCTGCCAAACGCCCCTAGTAACATCATGTGTGATAGGATGGCCACAATCTTTGCTTTTCTAGGTGGGAATCTTTGAGTTTAACCTATTTAAATATCTCACTGCATGTAGTATTCCTCATGATTTTGCAATTTTTTATGGCAATTATTCCTCTTGTGGTGTTAATCCATATTCAGGATGGTTTATTTGAAGAAAAAACTATGGGAGAGAAAAGCCCTGTGGAGTAAATACTTTAGTTACTAGACACTACCATCCTTGAGGTGATAAAGAACCTAAAAAAAGAAAAAAATAAGTTTAGTTAGACAAGGGTACAGATTCCTTTAAAACTACCTGATAAAACAGAATAATTGTAGGAAATATTATAGTAAATCTCTCTCAAAATTTAAATCTATGGGAGTCATTAGATAAAAAAAAAATCAAAGACTGAAACCCAACAAACTACCTCACAGAATACAACTTTTGAGCGTATGTGTTGATCTTTGAATAACTGGGGTCTCTGACTTTCCCTATTCTCGATAGTACCAACCTCCACGCTTCCAAACCAGTTGTTTGATTTTTTAAATCTTTTTTTTTTATGATAAGGTATAGCAATTTGCTTAATTTATTGTAAGGAAGGAAAACATTTTTTTTTTAAAGATCAGAAAGTTACTTGTACCATGAAAAGTAAGATACGAGTTTAAGTTGTGCTTTCTACACAAGGACTTATTTTTTATATATTTGTCCATTAGATCAGTATACGCTTCTTTCACTAACTTTAATTTTTGCAGCAAAATATCCATTCTACTTGAATTTTTATTAATTATATTATTGTAGTATTTAATTATTGTCTTAAATTATATCAGAATGAATGGTAGGTATACTTTTATCAATTATTGAAATTCTGTGGAGGTGTAAAACACATCAAAATCTCCTTTAAGTTTGTGTTAGGCAGGTGCTTTCCTATTGTATGTGGGGATTTGTGGGTTTGGGTTGTCAATTTGTTTTGGGTTTTTTTGGCTGCTCACAATTTCAGCAGCCTGTGCAGCAATTAAACACCAGCATTGTGTGTGTTTTATTTCCCTGAGCTGGTATGTGTGTCTGCAGCCTCCAAATTCCTGGATTTAATGTTCAGGGCATCCTACAGCTGTATCAGAGGATTTTATATAAAAACCCTCTGCAAACATCACATAGATTAAAAAATCCCCAAATCAAAACCAAATAAACAAAACCAAACAGAAAAACCCCAGGCATGCAGCTGTCGTGAATGAAACTCTATACTGAGCCTTTTCTGTCTCAAAGGTAATTCAGCACTTGAGAACATTATAAGCAGTGGAAATAGAGGGTGGGAGGAATTGGGCACCTAAAACGTGGCTATAGAAACTGGCCTTGAGCTGGGTAAAATGTACATAAGTGTAGCTGCAAAAAATTGATTGGGAGAGCTGGAGGTTTCACAATGGAATATGGATACGTGGGCAGATGTAATACTGTAAAGAAAAATCCCTGAAACCATAGAATGAGCACAGGGTACATTCAGGCAGGTCTGAAGAACCTGCCAGGAATACAAATGGGGTGAAGGGGATTTCTCAAAGCCAGCCTAGCACTCAGATACAGTGAAGGAGCATGGACTTGTGAAAAGGGGAGACCTTCCCAGCCCTCGGTTTGTCTGTCAGTGCCCCAGGAAAGCTGAGTCCCTTGTGTCTGACCTTGTGTCTGACCAGTGGGTATGGGGATCCTTCACCGAACAGTCCTGATGGATTGGAGGGTGGTTTAAGTGGTTTGTTTAGGGACACACACCCCTCAGCATAAGGGAGACAGACCCCTGTGAGGGTATTCCCACTCTGTGAGCCCTTAGTAGGTTTCCCTCTTTATCTGAGTATGTTCCCCACTGCCAGTGACTGCCAGCCCCCAGGAAGGACTCACACCATCAGTTTAATTAATATTAACTCTCTATTAATACAAAACTGCCAGTGGTAGTACCTGACTGCAAAAAAAGCAATAAACAGACAAGCTCTAATCCCAAATAAAAGTATGCAGCACACATTAATTACATTTTTTTACCCAACAGGTGTCCCTGTAGAGGAGAAGATATGTTCGGCCCTTTGATAGATCCCAGTAGTTACAATGGGAAAACTTCCCTAAGTTTTCCCCAGTCTCAAGCTACTTTGATACAGTTTCTTTGGGTTTGGATGGAAGGCTGAGTGACTTGAGTCATACATACATTTGTTATTGATTGGTGTAAAATTCTCTCACTTCATTCTTAAAGATGCAGTCATTAAAGTCTAGAGCACAAGCCCAGAGAGGGGCGGTTACACCTGGAGGGTACACAAAACTTGGGTCTAATTTTACAGTGCTCTCTAATTCTTTTAACATAGAATCGTAGAGTATCCTGAGTTGGAAGGGACTCCCATTGATCATCAAACCCAGCTCGGGGCCCTGCACAGGAATCCTTCCATGTTCTGCCACCCTTTGGACACTCTCTAATAGCTTTATATCTTTCTTATATTGTGGTGCCCAAAATTGTGCACATGCAAGGATCATATTGCCTTTTTTTTTTTCTGTGTTCATGCTAAAAAGGAAAATGAATTATACAGAAGAAATTCAGTTGTGCCATTTAAAGGTTACTAAGTAATGTTTTGATGAAATACACCTGATTCTGTAGAAATTGGATTTTGACATAGAGAATAAAAGATGAATTAATTAACCTTTCCAACATTATTTGTCTGTTAAGAATTCCTAATGAGACTATAGTTAAAATAGACTTGTGTTCATAAATAATTTCACCATTTCTTGCTGGCAAATTCAGTTCTCAAAGAAAACAAAAAGATCCTTTTTCATATTTGAGTGCAAATTGCACCTCGGTGAGCCACCATTTCTTTGGGGAAAAAGAAAAAAAACAAAACAAAAGACCAGACTAGCAATGTTTCTGATGCAAATCAATTTTTTTAAAGCCAGGCTAACTAGTAAATGGATGTGTTTTCTATTTAATTTTTCTTTCAATCAGTCCCTGCGTAATGAATAGATTTATTAACATTTTTAGTTTATATTCATGCCATTAACACATTTGTGTCTGGATTCTTAATTTGTTACTGGAAACCTACTGGCCAACTGTCTGAAACACAGGGGTTCAGATGCAGACATAGGTAATAAATGTAACTAAAGAAATAATTTTGATTGTATATACTAGAAAAATGATGCAAAAAAAGTTCTACTTTTTGCAATCTCTATTTGTAATCTAACAGTAATTGCATCCCAATTCAAATATGTGTACTCTAACTCTCGCTCTCCCCTGAAACAAGTGGGGAGAATCTATTTTTGCATATACTGATACAGTAATTCCTAATTTCTTTTCTGTAGTACATTGGCAATGAGATGTGTGGTAATACAAGTTGATCAACCTCTTAAAAAGCATTATGAATGACATGTTAGCTCAATTTCCATTGCATAACAATCCAACAGATTATAGGGTTTGAACATCATTACTAAATGTGAAAATTACAAAATTGTGATTATGCATATGGACTTATCAAAACAAACCCTTTAGAAATTCCATGTGATCAGCATGTCTGGTTTTGGGTTTGGGGTTCTTTAATTGATGTTACTGGTACTTCAGTAGCCACATTTTAATCCTAGTTGGTTTTAAAATATATTTACAGCTTGAATGTACAATTTTAAAGGGCACAGATACTCTTCCATTTCTAAAGATAGGTACTAAAACAGATCACAGAATCACAGAATCACAGAATGTGTAAGTTGGAAGAGACTTTCAAGATCATCGAGTCCAATCCAGCCCTAACGCCTTAACTAGATCATGGCATCTAGTGCCACATCCAGTCTTTTTTTAAACACACCTGGGATGGTGACTCCACCGCCTCTCCAGACAGACTATTCCAGTACTTAATCACTCTTTCCATGAAAAACTTCTTCCTAATATCCAACTTATATTTCCCTTGACACAGCCTAAGACTGTGTCCTCTCGTTCTGTCAGTTGCTGCGTGAAGAAAGAGACCAACCCCCAGCTGTCTACAGCCACCCTTCAGGAAGTTACAGAGAATGATAAGGTCACCTCTCAGTCTCCTTTTCTCCAGGCTAAACAACCTCAGCTCCATCAGCTGTTCCTCAGCCTTGTGTTCCAAGCCCCTCACCAGCCTCATTGACCTCCTCTGGATGTGCTCAAGCATCTCAACATCCTTCCTAAACTGAGGGGCCCAGAACTGGACACAGCACTCAATGTCCTTCCTAAACTGAGGGGCCCAGAACTGGACACAGCACTCAAACTGTGGCCTCACCAGTGCTGAGTACAGGGGAAGAATGACCTCCCTGCTCCTGCTGGCCACACCATTCCTGATACAGGCCAGGTGACATTGGCCTTTTTGGCCACCAGGGCACACTGCTGGCTCATGTTCAACTGCTGTCACCAGTACCCCGAGATCGCTTTCTGCCTGGGCACTGTCCAGCCACACCTTCCCCGGCCTATAGCATTGCAGGGGGTTATTGTGGCCAAAATGCAGGACTTGACAATTGAACTTACTAAACTTCATCTTGTTAGACTCTGCCCATCCATCCAACTGTTCCAGGTCTCTCTGCAGAGCCTTCCTGTCTTCCAACAGAACAACACACGCTCCCAGATAGTGTCATCTGCAAATTTACTAATGAAAGACTCAATACTCTCATCCATGTCATCAATAAAAATATTGAACAGAACTGCCCCAGCACAGACCCCTGAGGGACACCACTGGTGACTGTCCCCAGCTGGATGCAGCACCATTCACCACCACTCTCTGGGCCCAGCCATGCCCAGTTCCTAACCCAGCAAAGAGTGCTCCTGTCCAAGCCCCGGGCTGCCAGCTTGTCCAGGAGTGTGCTGTGGGAGACAGTGTCAAAAGCCTTGCTAAAGTCCAAATAGACAACAGCCACAGCCCTTCCTGCATCCACCAGGTGGGTCACCTGGTCATAAAAGGAGATCAGGTTGGTCAAACATGACCTACCCCTCCTAAACCCGTGCTGGCTGGGCCTGAGACCCTGGACATCCTGTAGGTGCTGCATAATGACACTCAGTATAAACTATTCCATTATCTTGCCAGATACTGGGGTCAGGCTGACTGGCCTATAATTACTGGCATCCTCCTTCCCACCCTTTTTGTGAATGGGAATCACATTGGTCAGTTCCCAGTCATCTGGAACCTCACCAGTGAGCCAGGGCTGTTGGTAAATGATGGAGTGTGGCTTCACAAGCTCATCTGCCAACTCCCTCATCACCCTGAGATGGATTCCATCTGGGCCCACAGATTTATGAATATACAAGCATCTCAGCAATTCTCTGACTGCCTCCTCTTGGATACTGTGGGAACCATTCTGTTCCCTGACACCATCAACGAACCCAGGAGGACAGTTGTCCTGAGGACAAGCTGTCTTCCCACTGAAAACTGAGGCAAAGAAGGCATTAAGCACTTCTGCCTTCTCCTCATCTGCAGTTACTAAGTTCTCTCCCACATCCAATAGAGAACAAAGGTTGGCTTTACCTTTCCTTCTACCATTAATATATTTGTAAAAACATTTTTTATTATCCTTTACAGAAGTTACCATTTTAAGTTCAAACTGAGCTTTGGCCTCCCTAATTTTTTTCCTACATGGTCTAGCAGCTCTCTAAAATACTTTCTGAGGGACCTAACCCTCCTTGCAAAAATAATACATCCTCTTTTTATTCCTAAATTCCTCCAGAACCTCCTTGCCTATCCAGGCTGGATGCTTGCCTCATCAACTCATCTTTTGGCACGCAGGGGCAGTCTGTTCCTGTGCCCTCAAAATCTCTGTTTTGAAGAACAACCAGCTTTCCTGAACTCCTTTGTTTTTAAAGGCTGCTTCCCAAGGAACTCTCTGAATATGTTTCCTAAATAGGCCAAAGTCTGCCCTCCTGAAGGCCAATGTAAGAGTCCTATTGATGTTCCTCCGAATTTCAACAAATATCGAGAACTCTATAATTTCGTGATCACTTTGCCCCAGTTGTCCTCCAACCACCACATTTCCCACCAGCCCATCTCTACTTGTGAACAACAGATCTAACATAGGCCCTCCCCTGGTGGGCTCACCTACCAGCTGCAACAAAAAGTTATCATCCATGCACTCTAAAAATTTCCTGGACTGCCTCTTTTCTGCTGTATTAGGTTCCCAGCAGATGTCTGTCAGGTTAAAGTCACCTGCAAGAACAAGGGATGATGATCCTGAAACATTCTCCATCTGCTTATAGAATAAGTTGTCCACCTCTTCCTCCTGGCTGGGTGGATGATGACAGACTCCCAGTAGGATGTCAGCCTTGCTGGCTTTCCCCTTAATTCTTACCTGTAGGCATTCAACTCCATCAGTTTCAATACCTATGGCATCAAAAGCCTTCTTAATATAAAAGGACACCCCTCCACCTCTTCTCCCTTTCCTGTCTCTTCTGAAGAGCTTGTAGTCATTGAGTGCAGCGCTGCAGCTATGTCATCCCACCATGTTTCTGTGATGGTGACTACATCATAACTTTGGATATGCTCTCTGTTTGTTTGTTTTTTGTTTTTTTTTTTCCTGCAAATAGTACAAAGTTACTACTTATAATAAGAGGAGCACAGCCTTAGAGCAAATGATTTTTATGTGAAGAAAAAATTGTTCTTGGATATATTTTATTGAACTTCACATGAGATCATCACAAAAATCAATACTGAACTGCTATTAAAAAAAATCCTTTTGCCTCACATCCTTCATTTCCAAAATAAACTTATCCTTATGGATAAAGAGCTCAACTCGAACAAAGAGATAGATTGTTTCAAAAACCAAATAGAAGTTTTCATTTCAAGTATGGATTTTCTCATTTTTCAGAATAAAAGATTTGGGTAAAAAACATAAAGTACAAGTATATTAATTTCACTTTCTTCTTTCCATATCTGAGAAGCAGCAGTTTTGCTAGAATCAAAGTTCCCAGCTGTATACATTAATCTATTTGCCAGTTAAACCACTTTAAATAACAAGTGGGGTAGAAATACTGCTGTGGATTGATCAGTTGTAGCTCATAAACTAGTTTTAACACCTCAGAAGTTTATTAGTAATTGAAGTACGAAAATTATTTTGGTGGCAACTGCAGTCAGAAAGTGTTTTTGCTCTTTTTCATTCTGAGTAGTTCTGCAATGTTTTTGTATTTTAGATCTATAAAATTAGATCTTCACTTTGTTTTCTGTTTTTTTCAAACACTAGTTTAAATGCTTTTGTAAAATACAAGATAATAATTCTTCCTTAGTAAAGCATAAAATCTTCAGATAGCTCAATGTGAGAAAATTGGACCTGTAGCAGTTTAATTCTTTGATATGGGCTTTTGGGCATATTCTATGCCACAGAAGTGTGTAGGAGCAACTACTCAGAAAGCCTGGAAATCTATCTATCAGAAACACTGACACTTTTTTATAAAATACTCCTCTGAAATTGGGTGCCTACACAGGTATTCATGTAGTTCTATTCTGAATTTATATCACTTTTTGGGATCCAGTTCAAATCTAGATCCAAACACTATTTCCTTGGCTGAAGTTTTCATTACATTGTCTAAAGTCTGTCTTGAATGTATGTAGTGATTGTCACTTGTGTTCTTTGGATGACCTGAAAAAAACCCCGAAATTAAATTCAGTGAATAGAAACCAGTGTGATATGTGCCTGCCCTGCTTGCAGCTAGATGTATTCACTCAGGCTTTTGCTCAGAAAAGTCTTAAAGGGATTCCTGGTCAAGCAGAAACCCCTTGCATCGACTATTGTGAGAAGTTATCTTAACCAGAGAGTCCTCTCATCTGTGCTGCATCAACAGCATTTTTCACTCTTGATGTAGTGGCTACTCCAAGGACTTTTGCTGCACTTTAGTGTCACTCCTATGATTTTAAGCACCATGTTATTATATAGAGAGATTATGATGAGTCCTTCATGGAAAAATTGACTCCATCTAAATACCTGCCATGTTGTTATATTTTGAGGATGATCAGAACCTGGGATTTAATCCTGGAATTGGCAAGATTTAAATGTTCCTCTTTCCAGAGGAGTTTTGAGCTGGTAGACCTGCAGAAGTGTGGATAGTGCAAAACAGATAATTCATCTCAGTACTTTGGCAAGTAGCTGGCAAAATGTAAAAATGAAACCCTAGTCTGCAAGTTAAAGATGAAGTTTTAAAGTCAGTGTGTGGAAAGCAAATACTAACATTTGGACACTTCTATATATATAGAATTCTAAAACTTACTGATAAGTTCTACACTTTTAAGTTGCCTAATATTCAAATTTAACACTAGATTCTTAAAAATTGTTAACATATTCGAAGAGGAAGAGATAAGGACATTTATAAAGCTTTTGGAAATAAAAACACCTTCCATTTTTGAGCTAAAACATTTCTGTCATTGTGAAGCCATTCCCCCTCATCATTTTACAGCCAGTCCTGATGAAAATGTCTGGTGTTTCTTCAAGAGTTTTTTCTTTCATAGCAGTTATTTGAAAGCAAATTTTGGTCTATGATTTCATGGCCCCCTGCATGTTTTTCATTTTTGGATAGTCCTAAGTTTTATTGATTTTCACATGCTATTTTTTATACTTTGCCTAAGTTCAGGTAAAGCTTTTTGGTTTCACGTCATTTATGCCTTGTGAGGTTATGATTATCACTAGGGAATAATGTCAGATGCCAGATGGTAGGAAAACACCTGTGCCATTTCTCATTACAGTGAGATAGAAAGCCTATCTGGTCCTGCCATGCCCTCAGTGAATGACTGTGCATCAAAAGAGCCTGTATTCACAGAGACAATATTTAATATTCTCATTGCCATATAGGACCATGTATACCATATTCTACTTAATTAGACTAACTGCATAGTGGGGTGTCTCCCAGGGAGTCCAGTGAGTGGTAGGGAATAGCAGTAGCTGAGGCTTAATTGGAACCCTATTATCATAAACCCCTCACTTCATTTTTATTTATAGCAGGGACCACTATGACTAATACCATCTAATTAAATAGTGCTTAATTGGGTGTTAAAAATCATGTAGATTTTATATCTGATAGTATAGTAGGTGCCAAGTAATAATGATAAGAACCCTTATCAAGCAGCCTGCAACTGTTGGGAACAATCTCTGTTCACAATATTTTAATTATACCAATCTTCTTGAAATTAAAAGTTCTGAGTAGGTGTCGGGTGTGACAACATTAAAGATTAGCATGCAAGGCCTCAGGTTCATCTTTTGACATAACAGACTCAGGGTACAGAAAGTAGGGTTGATTTGTTTGGTTTTTCTTTTTTTTCCTCTGTGTGGTGCAGAAGACAAGATAACTAAGAAGAGAGGGTGTGGATGAGCCATTCCTGGAAGTGTTCAAGGCCAGGTTGGATGAGGCATTGAGCAACCAGAGGAAGTGTTCCTGCCCCTGGCAGGAGTGTTGGTAATAGACAATCTTTAAGATCCCTTCTAAGTTTCAAAGTTCTGTGATTCTATGAAGTTTCAGAATATATTAATTTAGCACAATTTTGTGAACGAACTTGAGGGTTTTATACTGGTGCTGAAAGTAATGTCTATTACTGATCATTTTGATGATTAGATGTAGAAAATAACAGTGGGAAACTAATTTTCTGTATTGAAAAAAAATTCTTTATATGTTCTCTGAAGTATTTGTGTGAAAAAATTGTCTGTGGGGGTTGGGGTGTGATTAAACTGTTTTAAAAATACACCAGACTGTTTTTTCAAAGTGAAAAACTCACTGAAAATCAAGATTGGTCTCACTAGTTATGTCACTTCTAGTCACAGTGTCACTGCTAAGGAAGTAGTCATTAGCTACTGGATGCTACCAAGTCAGTATGCACCCTTCAGCACCTGCACCTGTAGGTTTTTGGACCAAGAAAATAAATCCTGGGATAAATAGGAAAATATATGCTGATTATCAGCGTGTAAATCTCTAACAAAATAATTTTGGAAGCTGACGGTAGTAAAGCTAAGAAAAAATGTTTCAGATATTTTTCTATATTTCTTGTCACAGAAAATCACATAAATTCTGTCAGGAAACTGGTTAGATTGATATTGTGGGAGAATACAACTTTTGAAGCCACAAGAGTCTCATGACTGTGGATGTATGCATGTTTACATTAGCCATGTATTTGTTCACATGATCATTTTAAAGATTTGGTTTATGCAGCAGTTGATGAAACATCCAAGCAACACCCTGTGGTAAAGTCCAAAAATTTTTGATGCTAGCTTGAAACAAAGTCTTTGTCCAGAATGGACTTTGGAAATTATAAATGTGTTATGGAATGCAGGTTTAGCTTCCTGGACCATGTGCTTTTTAAATGCATATCAGCTTTTAGTAGTCCCAAACAAAGGGAGTACCTCCTGTTAAATTTATAAATGGCAATAAGCCATTGTTATTCAGAAGGACTTTTGGTAATGACATGCAAAGTCATGACTCCTCAAAATCCCCTTTCAATTTCAAGATATTAGATTTTCTACAAACAAGACAAGCCCCATAGAATACCTCTTCATGAGAAAAAAAAATATTATTTTCTGAAGTCTGTGAACTCTGTGATAAAGTACTTGGGTATTACTATGAAAAAACCACAACTACAATCACAACTTTTATAATGTCTGATTACTTTTCTATTCTCTTTGGATGAGTTCATTGACATGATGTTGCAGTTATTGCTATCAGCAGTACAGACAGATTGGAAAGGCATTTGAGAACGTGCGAGCAGGCAGAGTGGCTGGAGAGGTGACAAAGTGTCAGAAATCCTGGCTGACAGCATGGTGGAAACCTCCCAGATGCGATACTGCCCTCAGGATCAGTGACAGGTTTTGTTGCCCCGGATAAATGGTTCTATTAGAAATGTAGGGTTCATGATATTTCTGGGTTTGGATATAGGACTTGAGAGATAGTTTCAGCTAATATTGGGTTTTTTTGGTTTGTTTCTATTCAAGAGACTAAAGGAAGAAAGCAAATTTTGGAAAGGGGGAACACAACTCTCCCCCTTTTTTATGAGAACTGTAATGAAAGTTACTCTCCTACATGTGTCCTAGGCTACAACAGGACTTCTGAAGGAGAACCCATTATCCAAATTTAGAAACACAGCTGTGTAAAGGTGTTTCTTGAGGCTCCGAGCTGGGTTTAAAATTGTGTGTCACCTACTTCATTAACTCCAAAGTAAAAAGTACACCTGCAACATCTTATGAACATGAAGTTTCTCTTCATGTGAAGAAATAAATAATTCATAAGTATCACTACTATGAATATAATTATTCCATATGTACAAACAGAGACTTCAGACAACAGAATACGAGGAACATAATCTGTCCAACCATACATAGCAATTATAGACAGGTCAAAACCACTTCCAGTATAGCTGGAGCTCACAGTGATTCAGCTGAATGTTATGTTAGTATTCGGAATAATTTCTACCATCGGTGAACAGCATATTTCTAAACATTATTGAATAGACCAAAAAATCTCAGTGTCTACTTTTTTTTTTTTTTTAAAATTTCACTAAATAAAGGGAATGGTGAAAGTCTACTCATATTTTACAGCTGGAATGTTTATTACTGAAAGCCTACTTAAATTCCAAATTTTAATGAGGGTTATTGCAGTAGTTTTCCCAGTGTTCCAGTGATACATTTTTTGATTAAAAAGCTCCTTTTACATAATACTCTTTACAATTGTGCTCATTTTCTGTCATTATCCTGAAGTTCAAGCCAAAGGCCATTCTGAAGGTCTCTATTTTAATATGCAACTGATGAAAACAAACCACATGTATTAGTACACAGCTGGAGTGGAATTACTGCAGTAGATGAGAACACACACACGAGAGTCCGTGGATACTAGACCAGTATTTGAATTGAAGCAGGTAAGGATCTCAAGATAATTTCAGGTCTGTCTGTGGTGAATGCTTTATGTAAATATCATACTTCCAAAAGTTTCAAGGAACGACTTACTAGTGGTTAGAAATGTATGGATAAGAGTCTACACATACAAAGAAAAGAGAAATTCGTACTATTTTTAACATATCCTACTCAGTTAACATACAGGTATATCAGATTATTAATACAGGTTATATCAGATATTATTTTGAAAATTCACAGGTTTGGTCATCATTGCAATGAATGCTCATTGCTTAGGATCGATGTTTCTAATATCAACTAAATCCACAGGGAAAATAAGCAAACCAAACCAAAAAAAACACCCACAAACAAACACCAAAAACAAACAAACCCCGAAAAACAAACAAGCAGAACAAACCAAACAAACCAAACAAACAAACAAAACAACCCACAAAAAACGCTCAAACCCCTGAAAAACAACAACAACAACAAACCAGTAGTTTGGAAAACTATGAAAGTTTTTATGTCATTGAAATTTGAAGTGCTTACCTTACTAAATAATCCTTCTGCTCACAAATATGGTGTGGTTTCAGGAAAAAAATAATGTGATAAGGTGATACAGGTTAAGGTGATACATACTATAACAATTATTAGATTAAGATTATATCAGAATAATGCAACCAATAATGAGGTCACCGATTATTGCCATATTCCATAATAGATGAATTTAAGAACAGATAAAAATAGAACATGGGAGTTACACAATCATTTTCCAAATGAACACTGTGTGTTTCCTATATAGAAAAACAGGTCAAGCAATTAGATACAGAGATCCATATAAATCTAAAATGCTTCAAATTTATAGCTGTGATCAGATGGGGGTTCAGGTAATCTGAGATTATAATACAATGTGAAAAAAGGTTACTGAGAAGGTGAGGGCCCAGAAGGTTCCCAAGCAGAGCTGACAGGCAAAATGTCCGAGGATAGTGAGGAGACAGCTAGCCAAAGAAAGGAGCAATCAGGGAAGATGTCTTCTGTCTGGAGACTCAGGGTAGCTGCAGGATTCTTGGTTTTCTTCTGAAGTTAGCCTTTTCTAGATTATTGATGCTCCTTTTTTCAACTGTTACTTCACTGAGAAGGACAGAATTACGTGTTCTGACATATTTGGGAAAGAGTATAGCACGAGTTTACTTACAGGGTTGGGAAAAAGGTTTATTACTTTTTTCAACTTCTGTAGTAATAAAGATAAGTAGGCCTGTGTGTGTGTGTGTGTTTGTATCAGGGCAATATTTATTTGAATATTTAAAATAATCCAAACAGCTAAGAGACAATGTATTAGCTTTCAGCCAAATTCAGACACACAGATTCTGACACAGATTAAAGTGGTAACAAAAATGACTTGAAGGGAGGAAGTTTATTAGTCATTAATTTTGTCCAGTTTCTCTCCAAGTACAGTTTCCCCAAAACACAAAGTGTAGAATCTTACAGAGATGAAAAATCAACTGAAATTGACTGATGATTTGACCTCCACATTTTAATTTAACTCAAGAACCACCCCAAATACTACTGAACAACTTGGTTTGCTAAAATATTTTAATCTACTTTCCATTTACATTTTGTATTAGACATTATACACAAATGCTGATGTAAAATTATAATTAAAAATGTCTTGTAGATGAAGGAATTGCAAAAGTGATGCATATCCTTCATCAGCTTTCAGATGTAAACCATTATAAGAGATTTATTCCTTGATAAACAAAATACTTCAGCCTCCAGCACCATTAAACCCAGAACATATGGTTCTTTATTAATTAATGAAGTAGAGCTTACAGGCTCCAGCACCACAGTCATACATATACAAAATAATGTTGTTTATCCTGAAATTCTAATTACTTTAGAACCATAATTCAATTAGTATTATTAGTTCCTGAGCACTATGCTTCACATTAAAACAGACTCTAAAAGCTGTAGTAAATTTGAATTAATAATTTGTTGCAATTGTTACTAACATAGCTATTCTCTGTGTCTGACCTTTAGGTTATTGCACTTCAAAATGGAATTCTCATGAAATGAAAAAGCAGACTAGATCCATGACATGCTATTTAATCAACTATATGTATTCATTAATGCCTACCAAACATAAAACACAACTCTATGAAATATATATTTCAAAAATTCATATTGCCATAGTACATAATCCTATGCCATAAATCTTTGGGTTATACCAAAACTAGCTTTGAACTTTTAATACGTCTTTTTTTATCATCCATTTAGGTTTCAATTATTTTTATTACAGCTGCATAGATATTATGTGAATTAATTTCAACTGATAGAAGCTCACAGTGTTTTTCACTGAAAGATCAACTTTGATAAGAATCTGCATAAGAATTTTGAGATAATGAATCTTTCTGAAGAGAAAGAGAAGATTGAAAGCTACTGAAAATTAAAAGGATTCTTCAGTGAATATTCTGGCCTACACCTACTCACTCAGGAAGCTTAATGGTTTGGCTACTGTGGAAACTTAAGCACTTGTATGCATACATCATGAAGAATCCCAGATAATGCAGATAAACAGGGACCAAGAACATCTCCATTCCCTAGAACCTTAGAATCACAGAATGGTTTGGTTATAAAGCACCACTGAAGATCATGCACTCCAACTCCCCTGCCAAGGCAGGCAGAGCAACAGGAACAGGAACACGTCCAGGTGGACTTAGAATGTCTCCAGAGAGGGGAATTCATGTCCTCCCCAAGAAGCTCTTCCAGTGCTCTGACACCCTTAATATAAAGAAGTTATTCTGCACGTGGAGGTGGGATTTCTTGTGTTTTAGTTTATGGCCATTGCTCCTCATCCACTCGCTGGTCACCACTGAAAGGAGTCTGGCACCAACCTCTTGGCACCCACCTTTGGAGATCTTTGTGTGTATTGATGGGATCAGCTCTGAGCCTTCTCTTCTCCAGACAGAACATGCTCAGCTCCAGCAGTCTCTGCTCATGAGACAGGTGCTCCAAACTCCTCATCACCTCTGGGGCCTCTTCTGGACCCTTTCCTCTATCTCCTTGTCTTCCTGGTACTGAGGAGCCCACAACTAGACACAGAACACCAGATGTGGCCTCTCTAGGGCTGAGGAGCAGAACCATGTCCCTTGACCTGCTGACCATACTCGTCCTGATCCACCCCAGTATCCCATTGGCCCTCCTGCCCATAAGGACATGCTGCTGGCTCATTGTCAACCTGTCATCCACAAAGAATGCCAGGCTCTTCCCGACAGGGCTGCTCTCTCTACACTGAACGGAGTACAGAGACCTCCAGGATGATGTCAGTGGGCACAGATTCCAACTGATTTAAGAGCAGGCTGTCAAAAACACCTTCTCACCACTGTTCATCATGGCTACACAACTTTATATGGGAGGGAACAAGTCAGCACTTTGCCTCTGTGGTGCACTTATGGGGCTTGGGACTGACTCATGGGTAAACCCATTGGCACAGGTCTGTACTCAAACTGCTGAGATGTGCTAAGCCACTCTCTAAGAGTTCTGAATTCCCATAATAGTGGTGGAACTGCTTTTTTACACCATCCCCTCCTTAGTTCAAAAATTATTAGTTTTCAAACACTTTCTCAAGCGGAATGCTGTGTATTCAGTGTATTTTCACCTGTGTAAAATATTTTCCTTTATTTTCAGCCAGATGTCTTACTAAAATGATTTATCATCAGCATGAATCCATCAGTGCAGAAACACTAATATTAAAAACAGAAAAAAAAATATTGGCAGGGAGAATTTTTGTGACAGCAACAAGTAGAGAAGATAGAAGGGTCAAAACAATAACTAATGAGCAGCCAAGGATACATAAATAATACAGTACTACCTTTCAAAATCCCCATTTGTTTCATCATTTGGTGTGTATGACAATGATAATATAAGGTTTAGTTTTTTTGTGATACATTAATCTGACAAACATTTCTTGAAACCTACATTGTTTCTTTCAGCTGTGAAACCTGGTCCTGATTTTTCCATTTTTTTTCTTTAAAAAAGGAAAAATAAAAGAATAAGAAAAAAAAGTATGAAGGCTTAGAAGGAAAGTAAATAATCCTCATGAAAAATCATTTGTTTAAACAAATACTAACACTTTTGCCCAGTACAAGCTATTTACTTTATGTTAACATGTTTTTAGAATATTTTTCAAGTTCACAGAATCATAGAATTGTTTGGGTAGCATGGGATCTTAAACACATCTTGTTCCAATCTTTGTGCCATGGGCAGGGATACCTTCCACTATCCCAGGTTGCTCAGAGCCCCAGCCAACCTGGCCTTGAACACTGCCAGGGATGGGGCAGCCACAGCTTCTCTGGGAAACCTGTGCCAGGGCATCACTACCTTCACAGGAAAGAATTTTTTTCTAGCATCTAATCTAAACCTGTTTGGGTTTTTTTTTCCAATTAAATCTGTTTCCCCTTGCCATATCACTATCTTCCAATGTAAAAAGTCCCTCTGTTTTGTAAGCCCCACTCCAAGTACTGAAATGTTTCAATGAGTCTCAAGGTTTCAAAAGTCTCCCCAGAACCGTCTCAAGATGTTTTTCTGGTTTATTTTTTCCCCTCAATACCTCAAGTCTTTCTAGGGGAAAAAAAAAAATCATACTCTCTTCAGCCTCTATGGTGTTTCCTTGCTAATTTTATAATTTTTTTCTTCTTGTTTATCCTATTTAATATCATATATTATTCAAGGTAACTGCATGCCAGCTATTTCCTGTAACACCTGGCCATTTTTTTTATTGCCAGATGGATGTGATGATACAAAACAGAACGCTGGGAGATTTCAGTAAAGGTATTTGGGGGATATTATTATTGAAGTGTTTTGTTCACTCTTTCTTAGCTCGAAGCTACAACGAACCCCCTCTGAGACACATTTGCCAGTTGTGGTCACACTACATCTTCCTGAAAGATTGTAATCGTGGGTTATCATTAATATTCCATCAGTTTTTCAAGGTTTTTATAGAAACCACTGGAAATGAGACATCCTAAATTTCTCTGAAGTCAAATTTCATAGTTTATGCATTAACAAATAATAGCAGTGAAATCTCTTCCTGTACCCTTTGCTCACTGCTGCATGCAGGCTATTAATGTAGATGAAACTAGTTTTACTCTCAGAGACCTTGGTGAATAATTACCTTTCAGACCAATCTTGCCCTTTATAATCTTTTTTATTTTGCTTTTTAAGGAAAATTAGTCTCAAATTACTTTTGAAGCATATTTTCTTTCTTCTGGGCACTTCTGTAAACAGGAGTTGCATGGATCAAAGAGGATTGACATCAAACTGGTTGAGGTCAGTATCAAATAACTAATTTTGGTGCAGCAAACATGTTCCCCGATGTGATGGAAAAGGCTTCTGCACACTGCTGTGGTAAAATCTATTTTATCACAAGTATATATATAAAAACAGCATTCTACAGAGTTTTAAAATTGTCATAATGAAGACATCATGTCTTCTCTGTTTTTTATCACCTATTCTCTGACCATTTTGTACAAATATAGATATGACAGGGAACTTAAAGCTAATAATGACAGAGATGTACTGCTAAGAGATTTAACATTTTTAATGTATCTGTGAAGGGGGATGGGAACAATAGTTAAAAAACAAATACTATCTTGTGACATGCGTGCATGTCCTGTATTTAGTATATACTGACAGGAATGTGATCCTCTGTTCCTGTTGTCATTTATGCCACAGACACAGGAAAGGGGGCTTTCACTGCTGTCCTTTGGTCTGCCCAAGCTTTCACACATTGACATCTCTCCAGAGGCTCAGGATCTTTACCATGGCAAGCCCTGGGAATGGAAATCCCCCCTCCCCAATGCCGTCACCATCTCACTATTGCTCTCAGCTTAGGTGGCTGAAACTTGCTCCATTTGCAGAGCCAATTAGTAGTTATAGACTAGATACTGTTAACCTCCTAGTTCTCCTTCATGCCCACAAATTTATTTGTGGAGCATAAGGAACCAGTTACCAGTTTCATTGTGCTTCTCTGTGTTTTTGGTGGATTTTTTCTGGTTTTTTTTTTTTTGTTGTTGTTGTTGTTTTGGTTTGGTTTGGTTTTTTTAGGTGGAGGGGTTTTTTTTTGTGGTTGTTTTTTTTTTTCCTCTTTCCACTTAATATCTTAGAGCAGGGCAGATATGGGCCAAAGCTTTTTTGTAAACAGCTCCCGACATAACCATCCATGTTTGACTTGTTTTCTCAGCACATATCAGTGTCTTTATTAAATCAGAGCTGAGCAGACACTTGAAGAGGTGTTAGGGTAGAGGAGTACATACACCAAAAAAAGAAATTTCCCATTTTACCCCATCTGTCTTGAGCTACCTATCTGCTGTAAATGAGAAGATATAAACTTGACCACTTAGCACAGGTTTACAGCTTTACATCCCTACATCATTTATAAAGTGGTTGGGATAGTGTGGTCAATAAAGTCAATATATTTGTTTTATAGAAATAAACCTGTTAGAAGTGGCCTATTTAGCAGGCTATTACTTTCCTGAAAAGACACATCAAAGGGAATACACATAAACCATAAACTTTGCCTCAAGACCCCTTCTGCTATGTTGCCTTGAAGTTCTCAAGGCTGCAGGTAGGTTGGTTTGCCTACTTCCAGCCTGCAAGATCTCCTGTTTGCATCTGGAAGACAACAGACCTTTCAAGTTTTCATAGAACCAATAATCTCTGAGATAATGATAATGATAGTCAGTTCTGTTTGGATTAGTATGCACGTATTGGTTATAAAAATGAACATACAGAGTTTCTGTCTTTTCTATCTTCCCCATTTTTCACTTGCTTGTTGTTTTACAATATTTTTCTGCCTTTGTAAACCTGTGACTCCTCATTCCATCTCCCTACCTCATTCCACCCCCCATCTACCTACCTCATTTATTCACTCTTCCCTTTGTTGACAGTTTTGATTATACACAGTTTTCTCTGCCTCATGTCTACTTTTTAAACAAAACATCTCTTTTCTTCTCATTCAGAGATTCAGCTTGACATCTGCTTACCATAGAAACATTCATTTCAGTTCCTCTGTTTTTCCTTCCCTCCTTCTTTCCTTTCCTACACATTTTGTTGTTCCACTCACGTTATGACTGTCACAAAACTTCTCCACCCTTTCAACTTCCATGAATCTGTTTCCCCTGATCTTTCTGCTTCTTCCAGAATGCTCTATGTCATCTTTTACTAGATCACTAAATCTTAATTACATCTTTTCCTTTTCAGCTCCTGTCTTTTACAGTGTAGATAAAGGGAGAAAAATTTACCCTCAGAAGGTGAAGTTTAAATCTGGAGAACAGAAACATTTGCAGGAGAGAAAATTTTAAGTGCTGTAAACTGAAATGTTGCACACTCTGTAAATGTCACTTAGCTGTCCTTGTTTTAGAAGGTATTTTAATAGGTATTTTCTACTCTGTTGCTTATTCAGATGGCCAGATTCATACATTCTTTCATAATTTGAATTGCCCCTACTATACTCCTTCCCTTAGCTTTCATTACAAGTTTTTTTTTACCATCTCTACATACACATTCTGTTTTGTTGTATTTTCTGTGGTTTTGCTGCAAAGAAAAAGGAAGAAATTTATGCTCTGTTTTCTGAGTACAGTATTCTTAGGAGGATCTATGTGACTTCTGCTCTCAATTTTCTCGTTTTGACTCAGAAATACAGTTTTCTTTTTACCGTTTAAACAGCAGGACACAAAGATATGCAGTAAGTTTAGATTTTCAATGTCTTCTTAAATGGCCTCATTCAAAAGTCTGTGAGAGAAACTACTTATCCACTTTCATGGATACTTTACTAGTCACAATGTCCATATATTGAGATCAAAGAAGAAAGTTTATTATGCCCTGAGGATGCCTTACTAAAGATTACCAGTATTCCATTGGCTTCTTCTTGTGGAAATAAAGTGCACCTTGGCTGCACTTACGGATTTCAGTACATCTTTACTACTACAGAAGAAATGAAGCTTTAGACTTAGCAGTGGTCCACAGAAAAAATAAATATTTGAACTGTAAAATGAATGTCTTGAACTGTACCTAGAAAGGTGGTAGAAACTACTGAAGACCCTTGAGGCCAGAGGTGATGTTGTGGATTAAAGTAGGGGAGAGGCTGTGGAAGTTCTCAAACAACAGATATTATAGAATTCTTGTAGTGGAGGGTTCTACATCATAAAAAGCATTTTAAAATATAGGTGGCAAGGAGATAATGCCTGTTTATAGCTTTTATTCACTGTGCACTGACTCACAGATTGAAAGATAAATACTGAAACTGTCAGTGTGTGTTAGGAGATGAAGCAATTGTAAGAGCTTTCTTTTTTCATTGAAACCCTTTGAAAATCTCTGAAACTTTTTTTTTCTCGTTTTGCATTTTAGTTATATCATGTAATGAAGGTAGAAAAGGCAGGTTTGAATTTTGAGTTTTGAGCCTGAAGTAAGCTACAGTCTCAGTTTGGAAAGTCATAGAAATTATAAGAGGAAGATTAAAAATGAAGAAAAGCTTTCTATGAATTTGAAGACAATCTTCACAACATTTGAAACTACTTACAAACACTGACAATGTTTTGTTAGCAGTCCTGAATAAAGTCTCTGGCACTGCTAATGTCCAATATCTGTTGAAAATGGGTATTGACATTAAACTTTTTGTTACCATGGATGGAAAATAATGTTAGAGAAACAAGATAAAAATTATTGAAATGCAAATTCTACCTTTGAAATTAGGGGGAAAGTTAATTACAGCCATTATTTGGGAGCAGTAAACACACCCTCTGCACCCTCTGTCTCACGTATTTTTTGGCTCTTTTGAGCAATGCTTTGCTGGGAAAGGATGGAACTGGCACCAAAGGTTGACAATATCATTTTCCTCCTGTGGTGGGAAGTCCAGAAATCTTTTTTTGTACCTGGGCAGTGAGCACCATCTTTCTGCAACCTTAAACCACCACTCCAGAACCCTTTGCTCACAGATGGAGCTGCTTCTGCTGCCATTTACCTCTCCCCTTCGCAGGAGTTTGTCCTCTACATCAGAAAAACAAATATCTTCTATCAGACATTTTAAATACCCCAGAACTCAAAGTCACCCAGGATTTCTTGCCAAAATGTTGCAGTAAATTTTTGACTCACTATAGGATGGCAGAGTGGGGGCAGAGGAAACATAGGGATGTAAATTTCAGTGTAATTCTCTATCATATCTTTGTTATACTCTGATCTTTTACACGGACTTTTCAATGGTTTGAAAAGTTGTTCATCTGACATTTTCTTCCTACACAGTGTTTACCAATGCTTCTAAACTATTAATTATGGATTATGCGTAGTGTTTTGGTAGGGGCTTATTGAGAAGAATAATGGGTTTTTTTGATCATACAAACCTAAAAATTATATAGCCCAGACAAAATACATGTAATTTTCTTTAAAAAGTCTTGTGCTTTAGAAATGCAAGAATGTTCATGTTTTTCTCCTGCCTTTTTTTAGCTACCTCAGACAGAAAATCAGAACAACTCACCTTTAAAATGCAAAAATCAAATATGTCGCATTTCATTTTCCTTTCTGAAAATCCCTCATTGTCATGTTTGTCCCAAATTTTTGAAAAGGAACTTTGTACTTTTATGCAAAAAAATTACTATTTAGAAACACACTGTATTTATTTCCTTATGTGTTTTTTTTGATTTTTTTTGGCGGACTTTCAGATTCTTGGGTGGGCTATAGATTGAGCATGGAAAATGTCTATTTACAGGATTTTGTCAGTCTGCATTCCTTTTTCCATGATTATAGCCTTTTTTTTTGTGAAATGTAGAGCTTGGAATGAAAGCATCCTTGCTCTCTCTATCATGTGCACCCTCTTTCAATCTTAGCTGTTTGATCAGCAGATATTCTATGATTTTTTGGGGTTTCATCCCCTCAAAGCATTTTTGGGAAGAGGAGCCTGCTTTGGCAGATGTGCAAAGACAATCATTCCTCATTCCCATCCCATTTCGCCCCTGGAATCCTGCCTCTCCCCCACACATTTTGGACTGTGCAAATGTCACATTATGTAGACTGCCTATAAAATGCTAATTTTATTATTATAAGAAACAGAGAAGCTGTAATGATGACTGGTTCAATGGCAGTAAACTCACACATATTCAAAATACCTGCAGTAATGGACAATTTTTCAGGACAAAAAATATAACTCATTGCTACGTTCAAAGTTTATTAACATAACATTATTACCTACATGGTAAGAATAACAAAAAATAATATTTATAAAGTAAATTTAAATATAACTTAAGAATTAAGAGACAAAATCAAATCTTAAAGTCCACTTACACATGATATGCATGAATTGAATTCCTTGTGTTTTCTAATAATATTCCAATGAAGGAACACTGTTCTTTTCTGTTACTGGTTTAACAGATTATAAATGTGCTTTTTTTTTCCTTTTTATAACCAGAACATTTTTATAATACTTTGTCAAACATTTTTACCTTTTGGATTTAATGTTCCCTCTTAGGTTTTTAAACTTTGTTGACTATCAAATTTAAATATTTTTGGTAAAAACTGTTTTTATCAGATTCTTCTCATATATATGGATAGGAAAATTATTTCCAGTCCATTTATTCAAAAGAATTATAGTCCACCCTTAAATAGCTTTGAAACATCACAATTGTTTTTAGCCTGTGTACCTGCTTAATTGGGGAGATTCACTTTATTTCTGGACTGCTTTAATAACTATTATTATCAAAATTACCCAGACAAAATCATTCTATTCGCATTTTGAACTGATATGACAGTAATGATATGCTTGTCTGCTTTGGTTATAATGTTTGAGTGTTCACTTCTATCTGAAAAGTCAACAGAGCAAAGGTAGGCAGGAAAGTGAAAAGAACTTACTGGAGCTTAGGTCTTAAGAAACTGTAATATATTTTGTAGTATGTGTGTTATTTAGTTTAATCATAGAATCATAGAATGGTTTGGGGTGGAAGGAACCTTAAAAATCATCTCATACCAACACCTTCAACTGGACCTGGCTGCTCAGAGCCCCATCCAACCCAGCCTTGGGCATTCCCAGGGATGGGGCATCCACAGATTCTCTGGGTAACCTAGCCCCACCACCCTCACAGGGAAAAATCTCTTCCTATTTCACCTGTTTATTCCTCATCCTATGTGTATTCAGATTTAAGTTGGGCCCTGATGGAGCTGACTTGCTGGCTGGAGTGGCTGTAATTCCTTTGTAATATTCTTCAGGTGTTCTGCTGCTGACCTGTGATCCCTTTCTAGGGTCTAGGCATCTCTTGCTCTCCCTGAAATCAAATTGGTAGAAGTGGGATGGATTGAGCTTCCTTTTCCCCAGAAATTTTAGTTTTAAGCCCTCTTCATCTGTTGACAACTCTTTTTTTTTTTTTTTTAATTAGTATTTTCTAAATATAAATGTTTAGTATTTTTAATAGCAAGAAAATCCTGCTACTTTCAAATTTTGCTCTGTTCTATTTTGAGCAGTCCTGTATCTTCAGATACAGGACCAGATGGGTGGGAGCTTGTGACTTGACAACCAGTGGTGACGTTTTTGAGCAATTATCCGAAAGAGAGGAAGTAAACCAGAGCTAACTGAGGCAAAAGATAACTTTAAGTGAAGCATAAAAAGTAATTTTGTATTTTTATGTATATACTATAAAAATACAAAAGAAATGCTGGTGGTAGTGAACTGACATCTTATGTATTCAAGACCTTGTCAGCAAATTAGGAAAAAAAAAAAAAACAAACCACAGCTTTCTATTCTATTTGTCAATAATTGGATCCTTCTTTTTCAGACCTCATATCACCCATCACCTGCTACAAAACAGCTGCTGTGAGAATCTCTGGCTGTCTACAAGCAGACCCTTCCTTTAGTGAGGTAATACCTCTTTCAGGAGTTTCTTTAGGCTTCTTTATCTTCTTTAGGCTACCTTTTACCAATATTATTTAATATGCATTCACCTACACACTGAAATGAGGGGTGAAAAAAACCCTTTAGACAGTTTGATAGCTCAGCCAATGTGATTTTAGTATTGGGAGTGTTTATTTGAAGTCAAATCTGGAAAGTGAGCAACTCCAGGGGATGTGAGAGATGTTAAGGGTGTGTGCAATTGCGCATTCCTCTCTATGGCCCTCTACATGTCATATCTATAAAATACAAAGAGTTTCCATTCTCTGTAATCTATCTCTCTCTTTTGACAGACTTTGTTTTACAGTCAAAATGACAGAAATTTTGCAATTAGATAGTGATGGTCCATGGTTCTTCAGAAATCTAAGGCATTAGGATGACCTTTACCTTCCCTGGAAATGCTGGAGATGTGGCTTTTGTTGTGAATTTTATCTGTGTTAAAGAGTGTTGGGAAGTAATTTGTAGCATGTGGTGAGTTGAGGTGTGGGGTAGATGTTCCTTGAAAAATACCTGCTGGCTGTGAAGTGCTTCCCTTCACAGTTTGCTTCAGGCTAAATTGAGCCCCATACTTCTTATCTCCAGGCTTTGATTATATCAATTCATAATATTTCATAGTGCATTACTTGAAAAAATCCAGACATTAAAGGATATCTCTTCTATTGCAGAGAAGCATATTGACTGACTAAGGTCAGTTTTTCATAGAAATCTCTAGGAAACCTCATTATTTGGATAAAAGAAAGATCACTTCACTAGGCATATGTGCAGAGCAAAAACTCTGAGGGTATTTTTAGTATTCCAAGTATTTAGTATATATCCTCTCCTTTTTTTTTTTTCTCTTTTTTTTACTGTGCCTCTTAGGAAAAACATTTAAGGTATTAAGCGATGATTCATGTTAACTATATCTTATTAATGTATCTTGAGGATTTGCTCAGCAAGAAATCAAGCATTGCAGACTGTCATTCCTTTTTTATCACTTCTACTTGTTTGAAGGTTGCCATTAAATTTTCCTGCTCAGGCTGTGTATTTTTTAGCCAGTGGTTTTCTATGTGCTATGCTTGGTGCATACACCTCTAACTTACCTCTGTATTTGAAATTCACCCAGCAAGAACTGCTTTCCAGTGCTTTCTATTTTTAGCCCAATTTTCCATCTGCCCTGTCAAGCTGAGTGGTTGTATAAACAATGATATGTTTTCCCAGCTTGGCTTTGATTCTCAATTAAAACACAAATACCAGGGAAATGGATGCTCACTCATTTTTATGTATCCTGAATGTTCATGCACTCAAAGTATAAATTTTCTGTACAGTTCCCCACAAGTAGGCAAGTATAAAATATCAGTTCCTGCAGTTTCTGAAGCAGCATAACTTCATAAATCTGAGATTTGCTTGTAGAGTGAAGATTTTGATAAAAGTTGGAAAGACTAGCCAACCAATATATATATGCTTTTCCTCTTCTTCCTCTCTAATCTTTTGACAGGAAGATACAGGGGAGTGGCAAAATTGCTAAAACCTGCAGTGGATTGACTTATTTTAGAATTTTAAAAGCTTTTGTTTTACCCAGTGTGTTGTCATAAAAGGAAGAGATCTCTAAGAGAACTATAAATATTAACTATGCTTTTGCTGCTTTTCCTACTGTCCTTGGCTGTTTGAAAATATGAAGCAAAATGAAAATGTAAGAAGAATTCAGTCATGAAATTGAATCAAAGTGCCTGCTTTTTCTGTTTGGCAAGTTAAGGCCAAACATCATTACCTCCTTGGTTGCTTTTGAATATTGCACATACTCTTGATAGCTCATGAGTTATAAATTCTCAAGGTTTTGATCCTCAGGAGTCCGACCTGGAAACCACTTGAGAAAATGTAACTTAGAGACAGCGAGTGGGAAAGGTGCTGCTGAGAGGACCATGCAGAGCACTGAAAGGACTTTTTGGGAGGTGACCATGATTTCCAGGACTGCCACAGGACTTGTCACAAATACTGATAGCAACAACATCTCTGTGGTATCAACACTGATTCCCAAACAGTACAAACCCAAAACAGACCCCCACTGCACATATTACAAAAAAAATCAAAAAAACCCTCTATCCCAGGAAAAACCTAAGCATGTAAATAAACACAACTGTCTTTAAAAATAAAAATACAAATATGAAAGCACTTCTAAGAGCTGTAATCAATCTCACCATTACAATATTTCATCAGAGTATTAGATTATATATTAGCTAGGAAAAAAAACCAAAAAAAAATTGTCAGATCAGCTTTCATTTCCTTTTCTGTAGGAAGGAGGGGAAAAAAAGGTGTAAAGGTGTTACCTAAACTAAAATCATATCACATAATCATTTAATTCCTCTTATCTTTGGGGTGTTATTGTCTGGAGAGAAAAGCCACAATGCAAGGCAAGGTCATCATTCAAGCCTATAGCAATGATCACTGAAATATGTGTAAGTAGAAGTAAACACCTGAATGATGTTCTCTTTAAATGTATAGAAGAGGACAAACTTATTTTTTTCTTATTTTTTTAAATGTTTTTTATTATTCTGCTAAGAAAACCCACTTTGTGACAAAAACTTTTTCTTTAGATTTTAAATATTCCACTCCAAGCACTTTTAAGCTCAAGAATTTAAGTACAAAAAGGTGAGGAAAGAAGTTTGTGTGGTGCTGACGAATTAGAGAACTAAAATATAGCACAAAATTACACTAAAGGATCCATTTGTGGTATTAAAAAAAGTTTAAAAAAATCTCTTACAATAGACATTTAAAAAATAATTGATTTCCATTACATCCAGATACTTAGCTCTACCTGTTATGTCACCGTCCAGTGTGAAAGCCACATGAGTGTCCCAGATTTTATTATAAAATTTTGAAGTGATAACAGTCACTAGAAAGTTCTCTTCTACCATCCTGCCTCTGATGGGCATTAGAGGAACTTTTTTCTTAAGACTGTCATGGCTTCTGGGTCTGATTCTAATTGTTGAACGAGAGTTGACTCAGAACCTTCAGGTTTCTTAGAACAGAATTTTTAGATTCAATGAAGTAGATTAATACATCAATTAGAACTTTATTAGGCTTTTTTATGTATATGTTGGTAAGTTTCTCTTGCTTTATTAGGCTGCGGTATGGTGTTTCTACATTAATATGCATGTAAACATTTCTGATGCTGCTCTAGGATATTGCCATCACCAGGCCACTTAAAGCTTGTAAATATTAGCTTTATATTCAAAAATTGGCACAAAAGGAGCACAGAAGTAGCTCTGTAGTGATGTATTTATATAGTAAGTTTCATTTGACTTTAGTATTTGGTTGAATTTTGGAGATGGACAGACAGGTTATTTAAATCAAATTATTTTAGAATTGATGACTGATGCAATCTTGTCTGTTTGTTTTTACATACCTAAAACAGTTGCTGTAATTTCAGACACTCCGATTTTTGTTTTTAATGGTCTGTAATAAAGCATTAGAGAAGATATTTTTTACAGTGTAAAAACAGTGCAGAATGGATTATGGAAGTCTGCATGTGTCTCATTGTTAGAATCTATTATGTGGAATATGAATAACAGAGATTTATTTTGTTAGTGTCATGAGATAAATAAGATAAACAGAAAGGATAGTTTTGATATTCCTCCTTTCTGATTCCTGCTCTAGATTACATTCATTACATACAAAAATAATGTCTGAGATTATGTCAATAACATGGTCATTTGAATGCCTACAGATCATTAATAAAGCAAAGTATTAAAATTTTGGGTTGATTCACCAAGAAAAAATGCTGATTGTATATTTTTATTAAGCTAACCTTTAAAAAAAAAGTTCTGAATGCAAGAGAAATTGCTTTAGAAACCAATTTAGTTACAAGTCCTGAAGAAAAAGATTGAATCTTCTCTAATTTCTTTATCTGAATTGAGTAATGTTACAGGATGAGATTTTAATGAATTATTTATAGCCTGTTAAATGTAGAAGAAATTTTCCCAAACCATGTGATGTAAACAATGGCCTAAATCCTTAAAAAATCAAGCAAATGAACCAAGCAGGTCCATATGTTTACAGCTCTGGTTGATTTGTGTTAGAGAGACATAGGTTGGAGGACAATGATGTAATTATAGGCACATTACTTATTTCCTACATTTGCTTAATGTAATCACAGACCTCCAGAAAAAAAAAAAAAAACTCGTCAGTTTTTTCATTTCCTTTTTAAAAGCAACTTTTGAAGCACTGTGTGTACAGCCCATGGTGCAATTCACTATTTCTTCATTTTATCTGTTTTATGCATTACACAGAATTGGTGCATCTCAAACTGGTCAGGCACAGCCTAATACTTTCCACAGTGAACTCCATGACACTGGAAAAAATCTAGGAAGCAAACAACAGCAATAAAAATGTCGTTGTGATTGTCTGTAGCTGAGGTCCTCCTGTGTGGTCTCATAAAGGAATATTATCTAGGTAGAGAGCAAAAGGGAATGTTTCAGTGGAACAAAAAAAAAAAAAAAAAGAATTTTCAGATGATTCTGGAATTCAATACCCTTTCTGTTTCCTCACATGCTGTCTTCCTCACAACTGCATTTTTCTTCTCATATGTAGATAAGAGTGCACTAAAAGCAACATTTAGACCAGGATCTGCTCTATAGGTCTTTGTGCTTTGCTTTTCATTTCAATTTCTGATTTTATTATTATTACAGTCCATTTCATACTATGAAAGTACTACTAGATTTAAGTTAATTACTACAATTTTCCTGTGCCAGAATTTGAAGAAAAGAAAATGGTGCAATTAATTAAAACTCTAATGGAAATTCTCCATGACCTACATGTATGGGTATTAGAGTGATGTTACAAGTAATGAAACTATCTTTGAAATAATAATAAGATAAAAAAGCAAAATCTGGATGATAAAATTGACTCATTATCAAATCATCCGTCATTGGCATGCTAATAAAAAAGGAGGATTTATTGATTGTTTTTAATGCATGCAAAGGCACTGTGATCTTGAATTTGAATATCTTATATTCGATGGAAAAGTTGAAGATATTCTCTCCTAGAAAGTGGCATTTTTTCCCTTGCTTAGTAGAGGTAATCAGATAAAGAGTTACCAGAAATTTTATAGTGGTTTTGAGATTGTGTGCCAAAGGAGTGTACTGATAAAGGTACGTTTCTAACTTTTCACTGAGATTTAGATTACCAATGAAATATGTATACCAAGATCTAGGGCAAATTCAGAGTCTCTGAATACAAATAATAGCTATAGATTTGAAGGGATTTGAGGCCAGGTGTACATTAAACTCAGTAAGCAACCTGTTGATTAGATTTTTAAATAGAGGTCATTCTTTAAACCTAGTTTATTTGTGAGGAGATGACTCTGTTGAGTCATCTGACCTTGGAGAAGAGCAGCTCCTGATTTTCCCAACCTAAAGCTATTTCACTGAAACAGCTAAATTGCTGGCACGGTTTTGAGGGTGGACAATTCAGGATGCAAATGGAATATGAAAGAATGCATTTTCTTGTCCATCTCTCATGAATTTATTCCTTCAAGTTCAATAACCTTCCTCCCACAGGCATACAGATACAAACATGGACCTGATTTATCTCAGTATCTAATCATAGGTAAAAGGCATTGCTGGTTCCCATGACAACTGGAGCTCAGTATATTCATTAACCTTTTTCTCCTCCTTAGTCCTCTTATTATTCAGCACAAAAAACTTCTTGTCATATCAATAAGATCTCTAATATTTATAGACCTTAATGATTTTCTTCTGCCCAATCTACAAATATTACCTTTCAGAAGTCCACTCATTGACTATAAAACTTAAAACTAAAACTTTCAATGGAAGAATTATTGGGGCTGTTCTTGAGCAGTATTTTTGTATGCTGCATCTGTTATTTGAACACACAGCAAAACATTCTTTTTCCATCTATTTTGACAGGCTCAACTCTTCAGAGTACTTGTCTCTTAATAGATGTTGATTCCACCAGCACTTCTGGCACAAACCTAGAACACAAGAGAGCCAGCATGTCAGTTCTTGTCTCAGAAACACAATTTATAGTGGAGGGAGAAAAGAGCTACAGATATTCTATTTGATTTTTTTTAAGCTTTTCTAATGAAAAATGAACTGATAGCATGACAGCAATCCTTCCCTGTATCACCACACAGGGTCTGAGCTTGAACTTCAGAAGATATTTGCCTTTCACATGTCTTTATTCTGCTGTTTGCAGAGTAAAGATGGGACTGTATTTTCCTGGTTTAATGTGTTGTAAGGTTTGAAGTATTAGGTGTCTATGACTCTATTGCCAGAGCATGAGAGTATTACACACTTTGAATGTTTTTTTTCTTCAGTATTTTATATGTAGACATATATTCTGTCTGTGTGTATGTACATAGGGCAGTAATTTTTTATAGCTTTTCTGTGCCTACCCATAAACTACTGATAACTCAAGAAAAGATAGAAGTTATCAGGAGTAAACCTGCAACAGGCCTCCATTTGTGTTTTAAAAAAAATTTAAATGGAAGAACACAGAAGAAGCAATTCCAGCATTCAATATGATACAGAGAATTCTATTTAAAACTTAGTTCAGACACAGCGAGCAATGAGAAACACACAATGCAAAGTGACATAATTGTTAAAAAATACAAATTAAAGATGTTTCTGGCATTTCTGTAACTTTAAAAAATGTAAGGGCAGTACAGAGTTTTATAGTTTTGGGGGTTTTTTGGTGGTTTTTTTTTTTGTTTGGGGGTTTTTTTGGGGGGTTTTTTTGTGTTGGGTTTTTTTTTTGTGGTTTTTTTTTGTTGTTGTTGTTTTTGGGTTTTTTTGTGGTTTTTCTTTTTTTAGGAAATAAAACCTTATTATCTTTCATCCTGTAAAAGCAAAGTGAAAAACTTGTTTGAGATTTTAATTACTATAATTATAATTTTAAAAGAAGGATAAGCAATAGTCACTTCATTCAGAAATGTCATGGATATGAATTAGGCAATAAACATGCAAACAAGCATGAAGACATTGTAAATGGTTGTGTTTTCTGTTGGTGGAAGTGGTATCTAACATCTGTTTCAGAGACTTGTCTCAAAAGACTTTCCAACTGGTCTATGAAATCACTACTGCAGGGCTGGAAATATCTAGTCTACAACTCACTATTAATTAAATATACTGATTATGCCCAACTAATACATTTTCCTCTCAAACTCTTCCCTTCCACAGTACACAGCATTCTCCTACTAAATAATTAAACTTAATTCCTTTATGTCTGCATGTTATCTTGTGCTATCATTGCATATAAAACTAAGTGTCTCAATGAATTCATATTTGTTGTTATCCTAGCAGAAAAGTCAGCTCTTACTTAGTAAATTCCTGAGCAATTTTCTATTATTTCATAAATTTCTGCAGCATTTCTCCTTTTTTTTTTTCTGAGGAAATCTTTCCTTCCAAATATTATTGAAGTTTCATAAAACTAACTTCAATATAGCCTCAAGCACCTTTGGGTCTAAAAAAGTTAAAATCAAAATAAACCTGAACATGTTTTTGAGTTTAAGTAAACAACAGTCCCTTAGGAGGAGGAGGAGAAGGAAAATAGATGGGATATAAAATAATGTAAAACACCTTTAAATTCAGAAGCTGTGCTATACATGTACACAACACTCTGTTCAGCAGCCATTCACTAGAGAAAATAGTAATTGCCATCTTGCATTCTTTGGGCAGTTTACAGATTTACTGCTATTCTGGGGAGACATCTGAGATAATGTTGGCTGTGATTGTGTCCTGAACAGGATCCTCTCAGGGTCTCTGACCAAATAAATGTGTTCTCTGTACTCAGTAGCTGCCTGACTTAGGCTGTCAGTCCTCCTCTCTCCTCCACTTTGCACCACGTTACTGCCTGCAGCTTATCAGCCCAAACCTGTATGCCTGCTGCTCTGATGGGTTTGATTCCCAGCTATCTCCTATCTCAGCCTGCCTGTAGAAGTTGTTACGTGATTGTACACCTGCATTTCCAGATTTTTATCTGGTATTGTATATGCATCAGTTGTCAGGATGCAAACTGCGTGTTGGGTGAATTTTAAATCAGACTAGTCACTCTTATGCATAATAGGAGATTTTGAAAACAGATTACACTGTCGCTATGAAGTGTAAGTTTTCTATCTAAATGAAAAGCATTATTTATTTTAACCCTTCCCTCTCCCATATTTTTGTCTGGAAGGAAACACTTTTCCATGAATGACTCACCTTGTGCTAGAAAATGTTTATTCCTCATATTTAGTCATACTTTCCCATATTTCAGCTCATGTTTCTGACTCTCATCCTATTTCTGTGCACCTCTGAAGAGAATCTGCCTCTATCTTCTCTGTAGCCTCTGGTCAGATTTTGATAAGGAAGGTCTGCCAGAGATTTCTCCTCTTAAGGCTGAAGAGGCCCAACTTCTTCATCCTGGAGTTATCCAGATCAAATGAATCACTCAAAATTTTATTCTGAGCTTAGACTTGAAAGTTTTAGGCTTGAAGAGCCTTCAACCACACACTTTTGTATCACACACCTTGTAGATCATGTCCTTTATGTTATTCTGAAAAATTTAAAGGAGAAAAATTATGAATATGCTCTAAAAGGTGGACAAAGGTGAAACAAAAATTGATAGCTCTTCCTCTCAGTTTATTAAATTCTAGGGTTCCTAGAGGAAGCACTGAGGGGAGATTATATCTCATGTATGTCTAGCTTAGCAAAGTTTATTCTTCTAGCTGTCAGTGTAAGATCGGTGACTGATATAAAAAAAATTACATCTCAAATCTATTTCAAGGAAGTTTCAGGTTGTAAATTTTGTTTCAAGATGTAGATTGTCATTCAAGAATATATATAACTGTTGGACTCGGATGTCTGCGTCTTGAAATGTGTGCCACAAATCAAGATAGTTACTTGAATAGTTATGCATTGATATAGGAAAGAAAACATTAAATTCCAGGTTTATGTCACTTTTACATGTATTGTTCAATAAATTTTCTTCATGGTCCTTTTTAATTTACTTTTAAATATCAGTTATCTTTGGAATCAGCCCGACTCAAGGAAATGCATTAACGTAAGAATTGTTTCTCTTCTAGGAAGAGCAAAATCCATGACGGCCAAGGGTCATTCCATATCAACAGAAATAGCTTAAACTACATATTCATGGACATCTCCTGAAGATTGTGTGTGTACTCTGTGGCACACATGAAATGCACAGAAAGAAAACTTGCTTTTCCCCTTCTTTCTCGCCTCATGTTCTTTCCTTCTTGCAAATGTCATAATTGGTAATTTGAGCATATTTTCCTTGTTTGCTGCTGCTCTAAATATTTGTATATCCAGGAAGATAAATTTTATGGGAACAAACTCCTAGGTCTAGTCAAGGATACATCTGGTGTTTAATATCTTACCTTTTGCATCTGAATTACCTTTAATTTCTTTAGGACGTATTTTTTTAATGAAAGTTTAAGACATGTTCAACTACATTAAAGTTTATTTCCTGTGGGGAATCTTTTTTAAAGGTAATATTTTCTTTACTTCAATTCATGCTACCAGGGTTTTTTTAATATATTTTTCTTGCTATATGTAATATATATCATAAAAGAGGATTTTATTCATATTACTTCAAAATGAAATAGACCAAAATTACAGAAAAGAACCCAACTTTTGAGAGTGTTAGTCATTTTCTCCAACTCTTCTACATGGTTTATGAAATAAAAGAATTATACTTTAGCTAAGTAGTCAGTCAAAATGAAATAGAAATTAGTAGAAAGTTCACTGGTGGTGTCTGAAAATAGAACTCAATATTTAGAATGGTGTGAAATTGAAGATAAAAGAATACAAAAGGCTAGATTCAATTAGAAAGGACATTCAACAATCATCTTGTCTAACCTGGTGACCACTTCAGAGCTGAACAAAAGTTCAGCAGTCATTAAGGGCATTGTCCAGATGCCTCTGAAGCACTGACAGGCTTGGGATATTGACCATCTCTCCAGGAAGGCTATTCCAGCTGCTGGTAAACAAATGTTTGCTCATGTCAGTCCTGACCGTGCTCTGATGCACCTTTGAAGCCAAGTCCTATCCCTGGGTAACCGGGAGAGGAGCTCAGCTCCTCCCTTTCCACTTCCCCACTTTTGGAAGCTGTGAAAGGAGCAAGGATGTTGCCCCTCAACCTCCTTTTCCCCAAACTAGACAAAGTTGGAACCCTCAGCAACTCCCCTAAGGACCTGCCTTCCAGCCCTTTCCCCAGCCCTCCACTGGACAAATCCTTCTGAACTGGTGGGCTCCAGAATGCTCACGACACTCAAGGTGAGGTCACATTAGTGCTAAATACAGCATTTTATTTTGACATAGTTTTGGACAAGAAAATAAACCAAAGTTCCAGACTGAAAAAAATCTATAGGAAATCGATTTTAACAAGCAGGTATGTTATTTGATTTTCCTCCAATTTAATACCATAAACCAATATTTTCTAACGTATTGCTTGACAGAATATGAAGAGTGGTCTATCAACTAGGATTTTTTTTTTTTGAGGGAAGCTGCCCATACTGATTTTCAGATGCTCTTTAGAATATATTCTAACCGTAATCATATTTTAAATCTCTTTTAAAATAAAGTTCCCTTTAAGATAATTGGGATTTTTTCCTTTAAAAATTTGCATACTGTCTTTCAATGCAAGACATGGTTTTCATTATTAATATTATTACTCAGGATTAATTGTTGATGCTGCAAAGGCAAACTAATGAAAAAGACACCTTGAATTGAAGGTTTTTTTTGTAAAAACTGATGAAGCCTGCAACTGAAGAATTAGGGTTGTGTTCTTCCTCACTATGCAGTCTACTAATCACCCTTGCAGGGGGATGCTTCAATAAGGTGTTGAAGGAACTCACAGTGTTACATACACACTGTAAGGGCAGATCAATCTGTTAATAATGTTTCCTTTTTAACATTTCCAGAGTACAAAAAAAAAAAAAAAAAAAGGAAGGAAGGAATATAAAATAAAAGGACCTGTCTGGTTGCTGAATGTAGAACTTTGGAGTGAAAGATGTTTCTGTCTTGAGAACACGAGGTAATCAAGGTGACAAATGGTTCTGCTTTTAAAAATCAAATTTAAAATAAGGAAAATTTTAAGAAATATCAAATAATTCTGCTCTTATTCAGGGTCCCATGCACCTGGCCTTGAAGATTTCTGGGGCCAGGGCATCAACAACAACTCTGGGCAACTTGAATGACTTCAGCACAGAATCATTAGGGTTATTGAGGTATTGCACATCTTTCATATGATGAGAAACTGGGAGAGACATGGGATTCCACCCTGAAGCAGTGAATGAAGATGCTTCTCTTCTCTGCAATATCTGATGACAGGAACAAATTGCAATGGCTACAGACAGAAATGCATGAAATTTCATGTGAATTCAAAGAAATACCTTTTTACATGTAATGCTGATCAAACACTGGAACAGGTAGCTCAGAGAGTCTGTGGAGTCTCTGTCTGTGTGGATCTTCAAAACATGACTGGGCACATATCTTTGGCTGGCCCTGCCTGAGCATGGGGTTGGACCAGCTGATCTCATGAGATCCCTTCAGTTTCAGTGATTCTGTGATTCTGTTTTCCCCTTCTACCTCATCAGCCCACAATTTGGTATTGACCTTGTTTATTTTCCTTTGGGTGAAAGTGACACAATCATTAAGAATAAAAACATAATAGAAAAACAAAACCGAAGGAAAAAAAAGCAACAAACAAAAAGCCAAACCAAACCAAACCAACAACAAAACAAAGCAAAACAAAACAAAACAAAAACAACAAAAAACACAAACAAACAAAAACAAAACAAAACAACAACAACAAACCAAAAAACCCAAACCCAACAAACAAGAACAACAACAGCAGGAAAAAAAATTCAAAGTGACTATTGCATGAAATATAGGTAAACTTTCAGAAAACCTTTCAGAAACAGGCTAAAGGATTATGGGATCTAGACCAGTAGTCTTTAAACATGTTTTTTTCATCCTAGTGTGTGACCTAGATGTATCATATTCATTTTGCTTACATTACATCCCTTGAGGGATGTAGCACTTCCTCAGAGTGGTCCTTGTTGGTCCTGAGGGTAGCAGAGGAACTCTGACAACAGTTTTTTTCCCTACTTAAATGCATGCACAGCAATTGTACAAAGCTGTAGCATTTTTGAAAGGTATCTTAACATGCTCACTAGCCAAGCTGCTCTCTGTAGATGTAACCAGGGGGTAGGAGAAAGGGACTCTGGTGTTTTTAAGGTAATACATTCAGACATAAAGAAGTTTTTCAAATGTTCAAGATCACCTTAAAGCTTACATAACAAATAACTTGTTAGAAAAGCTGAAATCTCGTACTGAAGGCATTATGTGTTGTACATGCAGTGGAGCAGAATAAATGGCAACATTTTTCATAAATGAAATATATTTTCCTTTTGAGGTTAGACCACCATTCACTTTAATTTAATCAATTTAATTAAATGGAAATAGTGGCATAATCCCTCAGGGAGTGTGTGCTTTGCTTATGAAGTATTCCATCAAAAATATTTGAAATCTGAGCATTTTTTTTCCCTCAGTAGATGTGAAGAGCATATTTAAATATGAACTCCCAGAGCTAATGTGGTTTCCTGGCTATGTCAAGATGGCAGGTTTTGTGGAGCAGAGAGAGGATAAAGCCAATGGGCACAGTAAATTTATTTGTATATTAAGTTCTCTTATAATTGTATATCTTAATTTCAGACTGATTTTCAGGATAATTTCTTGCCTAAATGACACAGTAAGTATTACCTTAGGAAATTATTTTAAATTTGTTTGAGATCAATTTATTGGGGAAGAGAGGATAAAGTTCTCAGAGTACTATTTGTTTGTAATTCAGCAAATTATTATGCAATTTGGCTGCTATTTTCTATAATGATGCAAAAGTCTAAAAATAACTTTTTCTGTTTTAGAGGTTGTTGGTAAGGATGTCAAAATTGTAAGTTATGATACTTACAGACTGTAAGCAAACAGAATGCTGAATTTTTAATAGATTTTTTTAATTTCTATATAAAATTATTTTTTTTAAAAAAATAAATTTACTTAAAGCAATAATTTGGAAGACTAAGCTTTCAAATTACTTAAATTAAACACAAATAATAATAAAAAAAATGTTCTTCTCAGTTCTGGTTTGCAGAACAAATGAGACAACCCTTGATGTAGAGAATAGAAATATCTCTAAATTGAGTTTCAGGAATTGTGATGACTTCCTGATTTGATTTAACTAATCTGTATAGACTCTGAGCAAAGACAGAGGGAAATGAGGATGGAAGAGCACAAATCTCCAAGGATGGAATCCAAATAAGTGGAACAAAACATCCCTGACTTGTAAACTGATCTCATCTTTCACACCATCTTTTTTTTTTTTTGCAAAACCTATTTTGTTTTTTCACAAGGGCACAACAAGAATAACAAATGTGGTAGAAACATTCTAGAATCACAGAAACATTTGGGATGAAAGAAACCTTGGAAAGTTGTCCGACATAATTCCCCTTTCAGAGCAGGGTCAGTTTTGACACTGGTTTTGAAACTGGTTTTGAAACTGGTTTTTCACGGTCATGTGCAGTCAAATGCCATGCATCTGCAAGGATGGAGATTCCACAGCTTCTCTGAACACTTTTGGATACACCTGAACTAGTCCAAGTTATTGGGACATTCAACCACTTTAACACAGCATTTTCAGTGAAGCAGGAGCCAATATGCTGAAGACACAGGAATGCAATATTTTAGAAGTACTTTGCAGAAAATATGCATATTAATTTAAGTACACCTCAGCACTTTGATATTCCAGGCATTATTACTGCTTTGGTTTGTGTTTGGCAACCTAATCCACTGTGGGAAGTAACTAGTGTGTATTTATGGTGTCTGACAAAAAAAAAAAATAGGAAACTATATAACTGATATGAGAGGGCCTATTTGGTATCTCTCCTGAAGTATTAAGAAAAAAAATCACACAAGCATTTGTTGAAGTGTTTGGTTTCTAGGTTACATGTGGATTGGTTTTCTGTTTTTTGGGAAAGTTTTGTGCACTGTCCTCTTAATATGAAATTTTTAAGAGGAAAAAATACCTCACACGCAAAACCCCCAATCTTCAGTCCAGTAATTAAGACAATACTGTCATTGTTAGTGTAGCAAGAGAGCAGCAAAGAAGTGCAACTAAAGAGACTGTCACAAAAGACTTTCATGAGTAAAACCAAAACTACACAAAATTAACTCCGCTTTATCACTGCATGGATCTCAAATGGGGAAATAGTCTCTTAACAAAGTCTGGTGAAACTATGACCATATTTTACTGATGCAAATGTCTTATGATTAGGAATTATGTTTACTGTGTGTTGATTTCAGTCCATGTTTAATCAGTGCTCTGGAAAAGAGAAAGAACAGATGTTCCTTAAGGATACCAATAACATATGGGACTTAAGTCAGAGGCAAAAAGAATTGGGACTGTGATTACATGGATGACAGTAATTCCTTTTCCCTCTTGACTACCAAGGTACTTCTCTTTCTGCTTAGCATTAGCAAGTTTCTCATACTGATCTTCCAACTCTTTAAGACATAACAGACAAGTAGCAAGTTGTTTGCAGGGTAAGAAGCCTGTGGAGATCCAGTTCTTTCCTTTGAGTATTGCTGTAACCTCTGCACTGAGATTTGAGTAGAGTATATTAAGACATTGTTGTGGTTTATAAGACAGAAATTAAGTCCCACGCAGCCCTGCAGTGTCTGCCCACCACAGCTCCTCTGACAGGGAGGAGAATTAGAAAGAAAGGATAAAACAGCAATTGCCTTTCCAGGCAATTCTTCTAAGTTTATATATTGAGTGTCATGTTCTGTGGTGTGGAATATCCCTTTGGCCAGTTTGGCTCTGCTGTCCTGGCTATGCTGTCTCCAAGTTTTTGTGCTCTTCCTCACTAGCAGAGCAAGGGACACTGGGAAGTCCTTGACTTAGGGTAAGCACAATGTAGCAGCAACCAAAACATCCATGTGTCATCAGCACTATCCTGACACTGAATCCAAAACACAACACTGCACCTGTTACTAAGAAAAAGCAATTCTGACCCAACCAAATCCCAGACAGACACCTGCCCATAACTAAGAAGGGTATAGTTATGAATTCACTGTTTGAACCTGAATAATATTTATTGATTTAAGAGGAATTCTAGATAAATCCTCTATCTACAGTCATTTTGTGGTCCTGTCTTAGGTTTCTGTAAGATGAAGCATTCTTCACCCAGCAAGGTAGTGCTTCTTTGTGGCTAATGTCTCTGGAAGACAGGATTATATGAGTGATTGTTTCTCTTCACTTGTTACTCAGTATAGGTTTGATGTTTCAACACTCCTTTAGACTGTGTTTACACAATTAACTTGTTTGGACCATTTTGTGCTTACTGGTTTCAAAGAATTATTATTAATTTCTCTAGATTTCTCTATTTAAAAATTGTGTCTCTGGAAATTGCAGAGGAATGGGATCACATTTTTATGTGAAAGCTCCTGTACCTCATATTTGTGCTGAGTCAACAGCTGATCATCTGCACATGCTTGGGATTGATAGATTCTCTATGGGGTATTTATTTAAAAGCTATATGTGTTATTGAATTGAACAGACATATTCAGAGGGTTTAGATAGGATTTATTTTCCTGCTTTCATCAACAGAACCAAAACAAATTTCTTCTGCACATGTGATGCAATTGGAAAAAATACTTTTTATTTGTAGGAAAAAATGTTGAAGAGTAAGAGAGGTATAGTGTATTAAATAACTTCTACTTCAAGTATACTTCACTATATTTTGACTTTTTAAATTTGTTTTTTCTTTACATTAACTGAAGATTTTATTGCACTATCAAATTATTTTTCTAGTATAATACATTTAGAACAGCTTCTGAATGTTAGTGCCTCCAAATATATAACACAAAATATCTAAATATTAGTTCCTCATCCAATAAGCTTAATTAGGCATAATCTTGAATATCAGTGTGAAAAAATTGCTTAAACAATATACCCTCACATCTTTGAATTAATTATATGTTCTGTGTGTACTTAGCCTGTTCAATCTATGGAAATTTTTTTCTTTACTTAGGCTTTCTGAATGATGCACATATTAGTATAATGAGTGTCATACTGAGATGTTAATAGCATTCCTGCTGGTTTTCTTTTTGTGGGTAAAATATTTTTAAAACTTTGCATATTATGCCACTTTCTTGCTTTGAAGTAGGATTTTTCTCACTGGGGAAGACTTTACAATGTATTGTAATTAAATATAAATGCATTTAGTTCTTATTCATGGTTCATAATTATCAAATTATAATTTTAAAACATATCTGAAAAATAATAAATCCTCCCACACCATTTCCCTTGCTTTAACCCAGGGGAAGAAATAAAAATAGTTCTAAGCAAAGTTCCAAGGAGGGTGAGAAGACAAACCTGTTAGACACATCAAAGGCTGTTAAATTGCATTACAAGACCAAAAAACATAAGACGATCATTTGTTGTGGAGAATATTCTGTCACAGTTCTCAAGAGACATCATCTGCTCTTTCCATCTGCTCATCTTTGCACAGCTTGGCCCTTGCTCCTCTAATGTGACTTGTGAAACCAAAGCCCTGCTCAGTGAAGCTTTTTTTCCTCTGGTACACAACCAACTAAAAAGGGTTTTGAAGTAATTGCAGGGCTCTGCATCGATGCCTGAGCTGGCTCTGGAGGGATTAACTGCGGGTTTGGGAACAAAATAGCTGTACAAGCATTGAGGTAGCCCAGCAACACATGAACTCCTCAGCTCAAGAATGCTAATTAGCCATGTAGAGAAGCAGTGCAAATTAGTCTGCATGGAATGACCCAGTATTGCTGCTTCTGGGACCTGACATTCAATTATACGTATGGTGTGGCTGTTTTGTCATACCGGGTTTTTCATATTTCTCTCTAGAGTGGCACAGACAACCTTACAGATTTGCCACATCCTCTTCTTCCTTTCTACACTTTAATTATTTATTTTTTTTCCCCCATGTAACTCTCAGACACATCCCATTATTCTGCGTGCCCTTTTTGGTTTTCATTTCTGTTATTTCACTGAAAAAAGCCTTAATTGTATCATGATCCTGGTTTTTTTCTGTGTTTCTTCATCAGTTGAACACCATCTAATTGTCTGAAGACCACTGTTCTTTTTTTTTCATCAATGAATGCAGTAAATGATTGGAAAAACTAGCGGGCAACACCATTGCTCTGCTGCATCCTAGAGAAGGATAGTACTATAGGAAGAGGTGGAAGTCTTAAAAGATGAGGCAATCTAAGCTAAAATGAGGAAAAACAATTTTTACCAAATATTGAGCTCTGGTACGTATTGGTATGTTCACCTTGCATACTGTGTGAAAATGTTTGCTTGAATCAAGCTGTTTCTGTGTGTCACCTGAATAAATAGTACACAAAGAAAATCTTGGAAACTACTATCTCATCAAAGTCAGTAAAACAGAATTCTTTTAAGATCTGGAAATATTTACAAAATACAGACTCACATTGAAGCTAATGGAGACTGTTCTGAAAGATTAATAGACGTTTTTATCATCTTGCAAAGAACAACAGTGACCTTTGCAAACAATCCTGCCTGGGTTGTTCAGGGAGGTGCATTGTTCCAGTGGAGAGAAAGGATCATTCCCCTTTATTTGGCCATGCTTGATGTGTCCATTTCTGAGTTTCTCATGGCAGTAGAGATCTGGACATACTGGAGAGAGTCCAGTGAAGGACACTTAGATGGTTAAGGGCCTGGAGCAGCTCACATGTGAGGAACAAGCTGAGAGAAATGAGAGTGTTTATCCAAAAGGGAAGGCTCAGGGAGGGTACTATAAATGTATATAAACACCTGAAGGGAAAGTGCGAAAATGACTTACCCAGGCTCTTTTCAGCAGTGTTCAGTGACAGGACAAGAGAAAAAAACCCACAAACTTAGACACAGGAGCCTCAGTCTGGACACAAGGAGAGCCTTTATGACAGTGAGGATAGCTGAACACAGGCACAGGTTGCCCAGAGAGGTTGTGATTTCCCTCCTTAGACGTATTCAAAAGCCATCTGGATGTGGTCCAGGGCAGCTGGCTGTAGGTGGCCCTGCTTGGGCAGGGTGTGACCTTCAAAGATCACTTTCAACCTCAACCATTTTCTGATACTGCAAAATTATGACCTTATGGTAATAAACTCACATTTGCCTATCTAAAGAGAAAATCAATTTGAAATCTGAATATTATTCTGCTGCCCATTAATCTTTCTGGCTGATGAAAGCTCTTCAAAACTTATGAATGGCACCAATTTTCATCAGCAACAGAGAAAAACACAAAATTGGGGTGGAGGGGAAAGGGCTGCACAAACACAAGTATCATATCTCAGCTGTGTTGTTGCTTTTGTCACACAGAAGAGAGGAATTAACACAAGAAGTAAAGCCTCCCAGTAGCAGCAGTTTTCTTTTAAGCAACAGTTATGAATGTGAATGACAGTCTCAGACATATTGCTATGAAGAGAGACTCAAGCCCTGTCGTGAGTGATCCTATAAAGCTTTCCCTTCCAAGGTGTTTCTCTGGAAAAAGTCTTCTAGTTATATTGTGTTAAAGGAAGCAAACCTGAATGTAAACATGTCATGTAGTTTTGAAATTCACATATAAAGAAATCTTTCACCTCAGTTTGTCATGTTTATTCAGGGTTAAAATAGTTTCTGCTATATTGGCTTCTCAAAGTTCAGTGATTCTATTCTAACTCTTCTTATGGCTAAAATTTCATTAAATCCATAATTTTATTGAAATTAGTCTCCTGTCCATGGCAGAGGGGTTGAGACTAGATGATCTTTAAGGTCCCTCCCAACACAGGGAATTGATTTAGGAACATGAAAGACAAGAAGAATAGTCTCATTTTTGCTTTGTAAATCTTTGTATATTTTTACTGAGAAGATTATGTTTAGATTGATTTTTTTTACTCCAGTATAATATTAGGTTCATAATTTCTTTAATTCAACTTTCTTGATTACTAATTCATGCTTCAAGATCCTTCTTATTTGTCAAAATTATAATTCTATGAAAATATATCTTTAAAAATATCTTTACTATCCTTAGTATTTCTTATTCTTCTGACAAAATTTTAGTGCAGTTTTTTATTATTTTTGTTACTCAGGTGATAGTCAACTAAGTTATTTTGTGGCTGAACAAAATCCATGTAGGTGGATTTGAATACAATTCAAAATTGAGTAAATGATACAGTTTTGAAAGCAGTATGGATACTGGTTTTAGTGGATGAATCAAACTTTTATGGCTTTCAATTTATTCCAGAATTTTCTTTGTCTCCCTAGGCTCTACTTTCCTCTTAATTGTATCACTTACTCTAGTGGGCAGTTATAATTATGACTGTTTTGTCTTGATTTACAGGATATAAATATCCTCATCTGGAATGCACTTAAAGCCAAAAATAGAAAATCATAAATCAGTATCAATTAACAGTTTATGACACAGTATATAATGAGAAAAAAATTACTTCTTACTGGTAATTACTAAACATTTTGACAAATGTGCTGCATAGTAAGGAAATCCTCTTATCAGCATGACATTGGCACAGCAAATCAAAATAGTATCATGATTTCTTCAAAATCCTCAGAAGACATCTATGGATCTTGTGCTGATATATAACCTGGGTTAAAGAAAATGTCCCGTACATATTTTTAGAAATATAGAATAAAATAGATTGCTAATCTCTCTTAATAGATAAAACTGCTGAATATAGGCTTTACTTAGTGTATACCTTATGACACCTTTATAAACAGATATTTTTTCTGAATCAGATTCTATATAGAGTGTATATTTTTTCATATGTTAATTCTCAACAAGCTGAAAAATAATTGTTTGATTTAACAATATTATAAAATATGGTCTTTGTATGTAGAACAAGGAGTTCGCATCATTTAGATTTTGAATCAGCGATAGTAAATAAAAAAATATTCCAAATCCTAAAAAATATTGGAAAAATATTCAAAATCATTTAACAGTAGGAGGTGTGGGTGGGCACACTCAGACTTATTCTGTCAACTCCACTGGTCACAGAGGATTTATTGGTTTCAGGTTAAGAAAGCTGACGGAAATAATTGTCCTTTGAATTGTTTCCCTGTGCTCTCCATTTGATACAATAACATTAATGTATATTTATCAGTAAGTACTTTTTAATGGAATTTACATGAGAATTAGGTCATTTTTTTATCAGCTATCACTGATACTCATTTTTTTTTTAAATCAAGAGATTTAGAGACATTTATTTATGTATTCCCTTCTTCTAACAAAATGTGCATGTGAAGGAAAGAACTGGAAAGAAATGCAGATTTTTTATCATCTATATTTTATGGTGTTGATAAGAAAAAAAAACACTGCCAAAAGAGATGAGTAAGGGCCAGGCATAGTGGTCCTTGCTTTCCAAATGGAACAGAAAATCTGATTATCCTTGTGGGAGAGAGCCACCAAAACCATTTTGCCAGCACATCCTACTGGAAGTGAACACAGAATGATTTGGCCCTACATATCACATTTTAAGTGTCAGGTGAGGGGACAGGAAACTGCTTAAATTTTGTGGTACATGTCCTGAAAAAGCTCTGAACTCTCCATTAGGAACATTGAGTGTGTTTTTGAAAAGAATGTGCCATGGTATATTAAAGTGAAAGGACATATGACATATTAATTTAAAGAATGTCTGAAACTTATGAAGTTAAAATTATGATATTTGCTAAGCAATTTCCTGCAGTTTCATAAGTAAATTGCTTAAAATTCAGGTATAATTATATAAATATACTTAAATATGTGTATATATAAGTGTATATATCTACCAGCATATATATATATACATAAAATATGCAATTTCATATAAATGTAAATATAAAGAATATAAGTATTTAATAGGTAAATTGCTCTAAAAACTCCCAAAAAAAAAAAAAAAAAGAAGTTGTTGGGAGATACTAAGCATATGGATTCACAATTATTTAAAGGTTATATTTGAGCCACGGAGTTTTCTATTTTCAAAATGGAGTGATCAGTTGTGAAGAACTTTACTGGATGTAGTCTTTAAATTCAGATAAGAAAATGGACTAATAGGGAAATGGTCATGAAAAATTTGGTGCTGTTTTCAATTTCTAACAGAGTGTGAGAAGAACAATACACATTTGGGTTTTTTCCTTATTTTGCCTTACCTGTGGTGGCATATTTGTGCCTTGTTATGTTTAATCCTTTGAATTTCTCTTCAGTATTTGTATCCTGCTGCTAGATTTTTATATATCGACATTGTCAAAAAGATAAATTGCTAAATCCTGACATAAAAAAAAGTATAAAGCTAAGTGTTTCGATTTCTATTACAATACAGTGTAACTTAGCCCCTAAAATCCGAAACTGAATATATGCAAGTCATGATTTTTGACTGTCAAGACATACTGAGAGGGTGTGTCACGTGTATAGACAGCCTGGGTTATTTTCAGGCATTTCAACATATTTTCTGTAACTCTGTACCTATACTGACCTAAAAAAAGAAATTAAGAAAATCATTGGTGGAGGGTTTTATCATAAAGATTTTTGAAAGTTTTGATATTTCATAAAGATCACTCTGAATTGCAAATAAAAATCGTGCAGCTTTTTAAGTAAAAACATTCAAGTTTTATGCTGTACAAGATAAATACTTCTTCCATTCTGTGGTCAAGGTCCTGAAGCAGAGTTTTAGAGACATCATAACAAGTTGCATGCACAGGACACCCAAAAGTTTGTTTTGTCCTTATGCTGCAGCACAGCTTGCTCTTGTTTGGATGTATTTTTCATTTCAGAGCAAATGACCAGAGGCAAGGTAGTCTTTCATGTTTGTTTACTCCTCTCTCACTTCTGTAGCACAGCAAACAAAGTTTCAGTGATGGGAATTGTCCACGTGAGTCAAGGTTATACACGTGGTGAGTAGTGAGGAGCTGGGAGGAAGAAAGATAATTATAAATAGAGAAAAGGGAAACACTCTCCTCTTCCCATCTGCAGTCAGTAAGAGTGTGAGAGAGAATTAATGCTTGCACAGGAACTGAGCGGGAGGCTAATTGGGATAAAACAATTCACCAGGAAATTAATTGGACTAACACTGATTTGTATTCTGGTATTTGATGTGACAGCTTGAGATTGTGTTCTTAAATAATGGTGAAACATAATTATTCCAATGGAACATGGCTATCACCTCAGATATTTTCTTGAAAGCATGCTGGTTATAGCAGGGTCAGTTTCTTGTGCCAGTCAGGAAAGTAGCAACTGTCAAACTTTGCAGCATGAAATATTCAGCCTCAGTTCAATAACAACATTGGCTTAAATCACGGCAAATTATTACCCAAATTTTGCAAAATTCAAGCACTACAGAAGGTTAATGAAAACACACACAATAGCATACAAGAGATATTTGTCTCGCTGCATAAGTGTGCTTGCAGGATATGTAGGATTGCACCTATTGTCCTGTGTACAGTCAGCCCCAGTCACCCTATACCCTTCCCTTCAAACTTTGGACTAAAAGGTAATGACCCCATTGAGGGACAGTCTGCAAGAATTGTTTTCTTATGTGTTTCTGTCCTGCTTCACTCCTGTCCTGTTGTGTCCTACTCCTCCCCTTTTCCTGCAGAGCTTGTGCACTGTACACAGCACAAGAATAATGTAAGATTTGGGCAAACTTTATGAGGGATAGAAAATTCTGGATGGATCCCATCCCCATCTGGATGATAACTACTGTTCCTCCCTGATCAAATTAATTACTGCTTGATAAATCACACATGCATATTAGGCGTATGAGGAAAATTGGATTAATAGTCTGTATTTCTGTGCAAATGCCATTATTTTCTTGTACACTTTTTCACCCTACGTAATTCTACAGAGAGTGAGACCAACAAATGAGAAACCACAAAATATTCCATCTTTTTTCTATATAAAATAATTCTTTTATGCTACTCCATGCTTTGCACCATGAAATAATTGAAGAATGAAACCGTGGCTTTAAGTCTAACATTGCAATGCAACACCACATTTTGTCAGCACTTCATAAAACTGAATGTATTTTAGTATTACCATCTGTAACAGGAGGATCTCTTTTCTATCGCAGCTCCTGAGCAAGGGCATAAGAGAAATTCTGACACTGACTTAATTCCTGCTGAGATCAGACACACATCTATGCACTCCTTATCTTCTGTCTCCTCTACTGCAATCAGTTCAGATAAGCAACAGGTCTTCAACTTTATATGTTGATTTTTGCCTTTCATGTTTTTTCCCTTCCTTACTGTGCTCCATATCAAACCTCTTGCATCTCAAAGGTCACTTGATAGGCCAGCAATCACACCTTCTGTAGTAACTAGCTAAATCAATTTTCCCCACTGGCTGTAAGTCATATTCAGTTTTATTGCATCTCAGGATGCTCTTTAATGGTGTTCTTTTGAAAACACAAAATATTTAAGTCAGTTTGACTCAGTACTCACCTACCTTGCCATTTTAGCCAAATATCTGTCTGAGGAAACACAAAGAGAATAATGACTTTCATCTCCATTGTATGTTAGGAAAAAAAAAAACCCTTGTTCACTTTTTGTGTTTACATATATTTATTATCCCTAAAGGTTCAATAAGTGCACAACTGGCCTTTTTAATATACAAATATTAGGAAAGCTCAAAACTGATGCTCACCAGATAGGCAAATCAGTATTTAATATGGAATTCCCTAATCAACAATAAATATATGACTAAGAACATGAGTATTCAGCTTGGTCTTGTTAAATCATCCTGCTTTGTGAGTGCCAGTGGTAAGGTTTATATGGTAACATTACTGATGTGAGCCTGAGTTCTGCTGACCACAGACCATCCTCTCAAAGGTGCCAGTAGACCAGGTTGGGGCTAGTGTGAGGGAGTCAGGGCAATTCTGTCAAAAAGGATTGGTTAAAATTGTCTTGTGCAAAGCACTGTGATAAAATAACAAATAATAATAAAACTGAAAGAAACATTCTAGATTTTATAGCTCAGACTTGTTCCCAGTGGTGTCTCATCTTAGCTACTTTATGGGTGAAATAATGAAGGATGGCACTGAATCCTTCCCCACAGAACAAGCGACTTTAAATAATTTTGGTAGAGAACTACTTCCTTTCTCCACTTACGCTTCTTTCTGTCTTTCTTGGATTAAAAAAAAAAAAAAAACAACTCAGGCTTTTAAAGTCAATTCATATTTAATAAATCATTAAATAAACCTTCTATACATAAAGTTAATATGAAGGAAAGAACCTTGATTTCAGGTACTCCCGTTTCCCAAACTGCAAAAGTGATCAGTACAAAATGAGTTTATATACTTTCTATTTTAATAAACTTAAGACCCAAAGGATATCTTTAATTTTTGAGGTACTATTTCAAGTAATGTAGACAGGAACACTGTCTGTGTTTAGCAATAGAGTTGGGTACTTGGTTTTACTTTTTATGTCACTTCTTTAATTTCTCTCACTGAATAAAAAAGTGTCATCTTCCAGACAAAGAATATGGCTGAGCTCAGAGATTTGCTTGAGGTGCATTTTGTAGCACAGTAGTAGGTATAACTTGTCCTACGGACTGACTGAGAGAGTTCATACTTGATGGAACTGGAAGGGAAAATAAGATGAAGAAAAAGTAGTTTGTGCTGCTACTACACAAACAGTGTTGACAGCCGTCATAGCTTCATGTAAGATAAAAGCATAGATATGGATATTATGACTTGCTATTAAATGTTTAATGGCAGAACCAAGGCTGTAATATCTTATGCTTTTTTTTCTCTAACAACAAATCTGTTTCTGCAGAGGGTTCACAGTGATAGTATGGAGGGTTGGGTTTTTTGGAGGGAGGAAGTGATTTGCTTCTTATTTTATTTCATCTGGATAAGATAGCAAAGAATATAAAAACCACGTTGACATGTTGTGCAGTAAAAATTAATTATGACTGGAGAGTTTGAGAGATTTTTGCCTTTTAAAGAATTTAGATCTTGCTAAAATTTGAGCTCAGGCATGAGACTTGCAATCTGTAAACAACCTTGCAGATTCAGCCCACTGAGGGTTGCAGATGCTCAGTGTTTGTCAAGTATTAAGTTGGTTTTGGTTTTCTATTACTTTGAACATCCATCCTTGTGCTTTGGCTATTTCCTGGCCTTTCAAGTTTTCTCTCTGTTTTGGATACTTGTTTTCTGTTTAAAAACTTTCCTATTGATCCTTCTTCGGTTCTATTTGAAAGCTCGGTAGGCCTGAGAGTGGTTTCTTTGAATCTTTTGACCAACTAAACTGAGTTTTCACCCCCACTTATCTTCAGTAAGTTATTCTTTGATAGGCTTTCACTCTGGCTCCAGAGATTGCTTCCCTCTTTTTCATTCATTTCATGCTGGTGAAGAAGTTGCTTTCTGAGTGCACATTGCCTTAAGCTGTTGTGAAATGGATAGAGCCAGCAAAATAGTATCCATTTGTTGGAAATCATACTCTGTGAACCACAGTTTCCTTGTTTCCTTTTGTTTCCTTTTTTTTTTTTTTTTGCTATTCCAGGAAGAGTAAAGGTTTACTTTCTATTTTCTGAGGAAAAAAAGACAAAAGATACACATTCTTGGAATTTATTTTTAAATGCAATAAAAGCTCTCCTAGCCTGTCTTTTGTCGCTGTTGAAAATATTGTTAAACATGAAACCAGACATTAGTGCTGTTGTGTTTGTTCTGTACCTTTCCTTTGACAGTAGTAGCTGAATTTATCAGTCTAGCTTTTAGAATTAAATTTAAAGTGTTGTCACCCATTTAAAAGACTTGATTTTTCATCAGATCTCTACGGCAGGAAAAAAAATATACTGGATAAGGAAGTAGTATAGAATGCTGCTGGAAAATATTTATAGACCTCAACATCAGGAGAATGGCATTGCTGTGCAAATAAATAACAGTTATAACTTTTCAAACTGGGTATGAGGAGTTTAAGTCATTGATATATCATGTCTAATTTAGTGTAAATCTCATCAGTGTAAGCAAATATAAATTATGCCAGCTGTGAATTACCAAACTGATATAAAACTCACAGCATTTTGACTTTGAATGACTGATTCCAAAGTCATTTTGTTATTGTTATCTTCTTACTGGCTAACAAGTGACAAAGCACATCTTAAATTTTAAACAGTAATTTAATTTCTATTTACACATCTGTTCTACCTTCATCAGTTCTGTTGAATATATAGCATTATTTCTGACATAGTCCATATTAACAATTAGACTCGCTTTTTTCTTGTAGTTCTAATTATCTACTTGTATTTGTAATGTCTTTCATGCTAAACTTTCTCTATAACAAGCAGGGGATATCGCGGAATAAAATCTCAACGTAATAGTATATTAAATTGCCTGTATTAAAGCAAATTCTTATGGAATATATTTCAAGGAAATTAAAAAACCCCATATGTATTACTTAGCCCTTCAATGTTCAAAAATACACTGAAAAATGTATAATGTATAAAAACAAAAGTACTTATTTCTGGGCTTAAACTCTCTTACTACTCAACAAAACACCACAGACAACGTAATAATAATTATTTATTTTACAAAATTATGTAAGCAACCAGTGGACTTGTGAGATCACTGAGTTGAAGCCCCATAATATTGTGGGCAGAAATGGTTCTGAAGCTGTCAGACCCATCCATTTCCTCACTGCTGGATTTGATATGCAAAAAACAAACATAAAAATACCTGTAAATAAAACGTTGTCACACAGAGAAACATGCCAGATGTTCCATCTCCTCCCTCCTCTGTCTCTTGACAACTGATGAAAAAAATAAGATAACTGAAATTTGGATTCGATAAAGAGCCTAGATGCATAAAAATAGGCAAGAAAGTGCTGAGATGTCTAAATAAGAATAAATAAGAAATAGTCACAAAAATCTAGGTGTGTTGAAACCCAGTGCAATGTGATAAGAGATGGGCAGATGCACAGGAGAGGGAGCACTGAAAGGGATTTAAGTGTAGAAACAAAAAATAATAAACATGCAACTAAACAGGAAAGCTGATAAAATGGAATGGATTAATAATTGTATGGATGGGAAGTTAGGTTAGAACCTCTGTGGTGAAGTCACAGAGGAAGGATGTGGGCACAAAATCACTGGGAATCATATTTGATGAAAGAGTTAGAGAAAAAAATGCACTCAAATTATGGAGGAAAAGGGTAGCTTTTGACTCCCAGCTAGATGTTGGATATAGAACCTGGTTGTGACATCTTGAGCAGTGAGCAAAGATTTGTTCAAACAGGACAAGTTTTAATAAACTAACATCAACAAGCTTCATGTGGAAGACTGAGAAGTTATTAAGATCTTCCACAGACTTATAGGGTGTCATATATTTTGTCAGAATAAAAAACTGATTTACAGTGGAAATGTCCTCACTATTTCCTGTATCAGACGTTTAATGAACTTTCTAGAAAAATTTCAACGAAGTTTCTAAACGTGATTGCTAGCTTGATGTAATATTTCCTCTGTGGATTTGAAATATGATTTTTTCTCATAATAAATTTTGGTTTTTTCTTTTTTTATTTAAAATATTTAATTTTATTATATATTTCATTTGAAAATTATAAATGCATTAAAAACTGGAAGCAGAATTGGAAATCTTATATGCTCTATAAGAATAGTAGTGATTGATGGCGATGATGATAGTGTTTGAGACACTAGAAGTCCATTTACTATTTGAAAAATGTCTTTCCAGAATTAGCATAAGGTGATAGATTTTCTCAGTTAAATGCCACTTTTGTGTCTGAGAAAAATAATCTTTTAATTTCATGGTTGCAATAAAAATGGAATGTGAGGCTGAAAATATACTTCTCTTTCAAAGAAATTAGTCTTTCTTCATTTGGTTGATTGGTTAGTTGGTTGGTTTTTGTTAGTATGTTTTTTCCAGCAAGAGAATTTCATATGCCTGTAAATTAGTGTTGGAAAATTTAAAGGAAACACTGTGACATTCATAATACTGAAAGTAAAATAGAACAATCATATCCCAGTTCTGAACTGTCTGGGCTAACTTCTGCACCTGTCAAGCCTACAATAAAGTCAGATAAAATCTTCAAAAAAGATCCATTTTCATTTAGGCACAGGAGCATTCTAAGACCATAAAGGAACAGAAACAAATAGAAAGGACAGCCAGTAAAATCCAATACTTTTCATTTTAAAGTTCACTGCAGTTCATTTTATAGACAACCAAGAGACAAGCAGGTATAGGAAAAATATACTGCAGCAAAATGTTGTTGCTTGCTCTGAAGCAACCAGAAACAAACTTTACATGTACTTCTTTACTAGTATTTTCAGACACATGTACAAGAATAACATGCATCTCTCATACCTTATGAATCCTGTACTTATTGTAAACTTTGCAATGTGTGCAATACTAAGAGGATGTACAAGTTCTGACAGAAATGTGCATAATCTGCATGTGTTTGTCAAAATACCTGTGTGATAATGTATGGCCTGGGAGCTTTTCTCTTTGAACTCCTCAAGCAAATACATACTGGTCTTCAAAACATCTGAAACAGGCAATTTTGACTATTCATATTTAGCTGAGATTTCAAAATCGCTCTCTGCTCTCTGCTCTCTCACTCCTTTCTGGCTATGATTTTAGTTTTGACATATTGCTAAAAAAATGAGAAAATCATAGATTTGAAAGTTCTGACTGAAGTCAAACCAATGATGTGAGAAGGGGTCATTCAGGCATAGTATTGCCATTTAAACCAAAATCAATCAGTTTGTTTGTCATGCAATTCTTCTTAAAATATTGCACCCACACTCATCCTGAGGAAGAAGATACCAAAAGGATTCTTGTGGTGTTTCCATAGTGCTCTAAATTGAAGAGTCTTGAAAGTCAAGTCGTAGCTAAACAAGCACAAATTCACCTGAACTGGCCCATCATTATTTAAACTATTCAATCACTAATTTGATATCAATGGAAAGAATTTCAGTTAGTAAATTATTTAAAAAGAAGTTGTTGCATAGTTATTTGTACATACAACAGGTAGAGAACATTTCATAAGTCCTTAAACTGATTCCTATCTGATCAACTTACATGTTTTGAAAAAATGTTATTCACAAATTTTTTTGCATGTTTTGGAAGCTTAAATTAATCTAAGATGCTAGCGATAACTGAAAATACTTGAATTGAACCCAGGATTGTTTTTCCTAATTAGAGAAAGTTATTTAAGTATTTGGTCACCAAAGATTTTAATCTACTCTTAGCACCATTGCAGGTTCAATTTTTTTGGTCTAAACTATGACTGTCTTATAATATTCTTTTTTTCCTCTGATATTCTAAGAGATGTTTTCTGTAGAGACCACTTAATTAAGGTGCAAACGTTTTACTTTGTAAGGCCTTGGAGCTCAGCACAGCAGGTATTAGTATGCAGCTTTTAACCAAATATTTCATAAATGTGTGTATCTAAAGAATTATTCTCTACTCATTTCTGACTTCTAAAGTTAATTCATCCATCTTAAAAATAAACTGAGAATATCTGCAGATGAGGGATATTAGGTTAGCACAGTGTTCTTCAGTTAGCATTAAACTGTGAAGGTTCAGTATTGCAGCTCCATATGTTAGGAATCAAGGGAACCTCTTCTAAATAAATATGTGCAATAAGTGCATTAAAGAATTTGACAAAGTATTCTGCAATTTATAATCCTATGTTGATAGGAAGGATGAGCCAATTTTCTGATTAATTTTTCTCAGGTTATTTGAAAGCCCTGTAGCAATGCAAATCTGTGCAATGCTTCATAATATATTAAGAATATGACATTTTTAATCTTTACTTTAGGGAGTCATCAAAATTTAGGACTTAGTTAATGTGACAGGATTTGTATTGCTGTTATGAAAGTATTCAAGACCAGATGTAATTATGCTTCTTCATGATATTTACCAAGGCACATACTCACAAATTACTCTCAGTTCCTTTAGCAAAACAAATTATGTTTTTCTGCCAGTTGGGACTGTTTTCAATAAGATGTTGCTGTTCATGTAAGAAAGTACAAGTAAACTAAAAACATTCTAAATTGTGGTGTTTCCAAAATTGTTAATTTGTGAGAGTTATAGTAATATTAAAATTAGAAATATAGCAACATACTAGAGAGGGTTCAACATGAATTGAACTTCAATTAGCATAAGAAATTACTGTTCTATCAGTCTACTCTCTAAAATGGGGTAAAGCAATTAAATAATATAAAAATAATAATGGAATCTTGTAATCACTGACTACCAGGTTGGAAAGGACCTCAAGGATGGAGTTGCTAGCAATAGGTTGTGCAAATAGGGAATGAAGAAAAAAAAATCTGAAGAAAAATGCATTTCTAGTTCACAATACAGTTTTTTATTTTATTTTACAATAATAATTTAAAACACATTTATTTTCTGCACCACATTCTGCAGGAACAAAGTCTTCATTTCACATATTTCAACTTTTTAATTGTAAGAGGGGATCAAGCCCTCCTCATTTGTTCCAAAAAATGAAATAATTGGAGAGAGATTTGGAATTTGTTTTTGCATTCCATACTTAGCCACAAATATTATAAAAAATGCAATCAAAACACTCAGATGGAATTAATCAGATCCTCCTTTAGTCAAAATCACGGAAACTGAGGAAGATGAAATGTATTAAGAGAGTGCATGGGCACTGGAATAGATTACATTTAAAGAGTTTATTTTAATCTCCCTTCTCATGTGACTAAATATTGGCTGAACTGATGCCTTGGGAAGGCTGACCTGGAACAGAGACTGGACAGAGCTGGAGAATGAAGTAAATATTTACTGAAAGGCCTCCAGGATCCACTTTGGGCAGGACAGGAGCCTGACCAGGGCTACACCCCGGGCGGATTAAGAATAGTCACAAAATGGCTGACCTGTCAGGAGATCTTACGTTTTTAAAAGCTTTGGTCCATTTGCATATTGGAGTTTAATTGTCCAATTACAGCTTCAGGTTGTGAGGTCTCATCCTTCTTGTTCCTCCCTTCAGTCCACCGTTGTTTGTGCTGTTGGGCCTGAAAGTTGTCCTTGGTCTTCATCAGGAAAAGGATTTGTTTTGTCTACCTACCCAGTGAAGAGAGCTCACTAACACTTAATGTGAGGCTCAGAACTACACTGCTAAGTGGCACAGAATCTGCAAATATGAAAGCTAAAACTTAAGGCACCAGAATTATTCAGCACATACAAAATAAGAGTCAATGAAGTGGCTACCTCACGTATTCACAACCAAACTTTGGTGACATGTAGAGAGTCTTAAACTATTTCACTCAGTCTCTGAAGTCTGTTCACTATTGCACCTAGATTTCTTAGTAAAACTACTCCGTCACAGAAGAGAAAGAATAATCATAACCAATAGAGTTTAGAAACATTTTCAAAATAATTGTATCCTAAGGTTGGAATACTACATTATTCTGAAGCTAAAATTGAAGCAGCTGTCCCTGAAACTCTTAAGAGATTGAATCTGATATTGTAAGAAAATGAACTCAGAAGAGTGAGTTGTTATGAACATGTAAATCATTTGGAAGTCTTTACTTGTGGGTTAAAGATCAGAAATAGAAATTTTTTTTTTTTACCTCTCATTCTTTTGTCTCTCATTAGGAAAGAGGCTTTCAGAGCATTATCAACTAAACAGATCTATTTCCCCCCTAAAATTTCTTTAAATCTCTTCCTTTGTACCTAGAACTAAAGTGCTGTGGTTTTGGTTGCTCTGTAATCACAGTTCTTAATGTGCTCCTGACTAATACTGAAAAGTTACCCTACCTAAAAAGACAGTTTAATTGTTTAATGTTTCCATCATTATTCTTATATCTAAACTGCTTTGCCCTTATAATTTTTATTTACAAAATACTTTATGTGTTTTTACAGAATTCTTGTTCTTGGGCCAAATAATTCTGTATTTATTTCCTAATGTGTAGTGGTGATGGTTTGCTGCAACTTACTTTGATATAAAAAAATATTTCTTTGGTTTCAGAGCTGAAGTAATATTTTCTGAGAAAAGAGATGGCAAGCTATTTTGATAATTATAATTGGATAAAAACTTACTTAAAATACTTGCTGTAAGTGAAAAGCTGGAAATTTAATTTTGGTTTCTATTATGATAACAATGGACTCTGTAAATTTCCATATTTTAATAGCCAATGTTTCATGTATAAATGAGACACCTTTGATTATAAACAGAAGTTTTCATAGGAGTTTGTCATTAAAGCAGCCAGACTAAAAATAATTTTTTACACTAGCAAGAGAGGCAAGGAACAAATAGTGAATTTTGATGTTGATGATGGATGAATAAGTGACAACTAATGTTTCCTTCAGTAGACTGAGTTGTCATTGTAAACATAGTTATTAATCTTTGAAATATTTATTTATTCATGAAAGATCCATTATTAAAAAGATAACTATTTATGAGTTTGGACTGATTTTAGAAAACAATTTCCAATGAAATAAAATGGAAATAAGGAAATGGGATTTTTGTTTTTATGTGGAGTAGACAACAGCTGTTTGCCTGATTAGCACTGTGGTTTTGGAGTGTAGTTTATTCTCCATTGTTTGTAGTGAAATACTGTGTGATTTTATTACGTGTTCTAGCCTGACTCTGAATGCAATTTAATGTACCCATTTTCAATCAATATTTATATTTTCAGATGATGGCATGACAGAATAAGGCATAAACCCATCAGACGACAGAATTCAAACTGAAAGTTGTGTAGGCAAATCGAAGGTCACTGTGGGGAAAAATGGGATGTACAGTTATATTTCTTCATTTTGATAGAAATAACAAATAAAAGAAGTGACAGACTAAGCTCTACTAAATATAAAGACATTACAGTGGGCACACATAAGTTATTCCATGCTCTCTTCAAATGGGCCAAGTTCCTGATGGGACATGTAAATAAGTTTGTCTTACAGGAAAAATGAAAAAAAAAACCAAAAACCACCAAAAAGCCCACAACAAACAATGAAACCCCAAGCCCCAATCTTATAACAATAGTAATTGTCCAAAGAGATACATAAAATCAACTTGTTTAAAAAATGATGCAATTTAGTTTAAATATGGGAAGATTTAGAGATTATTAAGAGGAATATAAGAGTTGCATGAGGTAATAGATACAAAAATATCTAGAGCAAAATTAAAAATTAAATCTAGCAAACAGAAAAATCTTTTATAAGATTAAAAAAAGCCTCTCTATTTTTTTTTACCAGAAGTAATTAATATTAAATACCACTTAAAATACATGTTGTAATCATATAAGGTTACATTTTAAACTTCTGAACGTACTTCAGCAATACTTAGGACTTGATGGGGATTTTTGGTTTTACTTTTTGCCACTAAACAAAATAAATTATTGCTTATATACACATGCTTTTTGTTTGAATAGTTGTCTTTCTCTATTAAATTATGAAAAATTACTTTCTACTGAGTGTGTTCCTAGTATTTGTATAGGATTTCATATCAATGACTGGTGGCTTGAAGGAATTTACCATTTGATTTAATGGTCTCTTTTGACATTCATTCCTATCTGCTGCTCTTCCTGGACACTTGTTGATATATTGGTTTGTTCTTTGGTGATAGTAGTGTTTTGGTGCTCTAATCATGCACTATTGTTGTAGGTGCAAATAAACCCAGAGCAAATAACATTTTCTGAACCAAGGGTTCACAGTCTATAAATGTAATTCTGAGATTTTCACACATTGTTCACTCTTCTTTATTACTGTTTTTATTTCTGTCTTTTTTTTTTTTCATTTATGTTTTTAAATGTATTCTTGAGGAGTGGAGTGGAAAAACAGAAGATTATTGCAGGGTTTTATTTATTCAGTTTGAACATAAAACTTTTCTCTTGGCTGATTTATAGAAAGGGAATATATCAGTCATGACAACAGACCTTGACAGTGTTTAAACACTTGCAGTAAAAGCCAAATAGAGGAGTTTTATTATTTCAGAAACTAAATTTATAGGAAATCCAAGTTAACCCTCAATGCAGTAGCTCAGAACTTTGGCATCTTGTGCAGTCAAGTTTGGGTTTTCAAATCTAAATTGCACAGTATGTGGGTTTTTTTAATATCTAATAGCTCTATTACCACCAATGGATGAACTATAAAAAGATCACCTGTGTCATGGCAAACTCCTCAAACACCAGGGAACTCACTACAGGTTGACAAAACTCAATTTCTCCTGAAATGTTTCCATTGGGTGGATTTTTTCTCTATAAGAAACTGAAGTTGGTCACCATCAGGCATATATTTATTCTTGGTATCTGCACGAGTAGTTTCACCACGCAGAGTATATGCTTCCAAACTCTGTAACTATTGGAGCAAAAACTACTGAGATGGTCAAAAAAGGTGAGTTTCTCTTTTTTTTTTTTAATTTTTTCTGCTTAATCAAATTTCATCAGATTTCCTACATTTATTATGGCAAGGTAACGAAAGATTATTCAGTCTGTTGTGGTGAAGTGCAATGTTTGATTGAAGTGAGGAGAGAGGATTTAGTATCACCATCTATTTAGGCAATGACTGTGTATGATGCCAAATATGCAAGTAGATAAACAAACCATTTATCAAGATATAAGGTTTCCAGCACAAAATCTACAGCAGCCTTAAGAAATATAGCAAAGCTGTTCCAGCTGATTTGAAAAACTCATAGCTCTCCATTTTAGCAGATAGTAAATATGCTCCCTTAAAATGGTTGCACTTTTAGCTCAGAGCAGTAATTTATTTTTATTTTTTCATTTTTGTCATGCAAAGGAATTGACCTAAGATTTTTTAAAAAAATTTATTGGAATATAATAAATGTCTGAAATTAATTCCAATTAGCTGCTGGCATTTAAAACTTTTTCTATGGTGAGCTTAAAAGTCCTATTGGGGCCACCATTTGTAAGTATATATGTTCAGTTTCTGAATGATGCACTGTCATGCCAAGGGCACAAAAAATTGATTATTTTTAATTTTTCAGAAGTGTCCCCTCCATATTGCATGTTATTTGGATCAAAGTGAGATGTAATCTAAAAAATAACATATAAGATGGAAAATAACATAACAGGCTGCATTGTTTATTTGCCCTTCGGAAATGTCTTTAAAATCTGATAGCCATAAAAAAAAAAAAAAAAAAAAAGAGACCTTTACATCTAGTGGGTAGTCTGAATTCACTTTGTATAAGAGGCTAACAGAAGAGCACATTAAGTTTTTTTAATTGAATTGTAATAAAAACAAAAGGAGAGGATAAAATTCCCCAAGTTCTTCTATTTGTAAAATCTAGAAGCAGAAAAAAAAAAAGGTGTTTTTCATTCACAGGAATTAATATAAAACTCAGGAAAAAACATGTTTTCCAAACCACAGGAAATAAAAGATCATGTTGAAAATTACAATATAAAATAAAGTAAGGATTTTCTCCATAACTCTAATGATGAGAAATCACAGGAGCCAACAAATAAAAAACCCTTCATAAAAAAACCCCTTCTACTCAATAAAAAAGTCATTATTTAATCTGGTTTTGTTTTGGTTTCATCTGTAGTATCTGTGCCAATGCTATTATTCAAATTTATACTTCAATTTTTAACCAGCTCCCTGCAAAAATAGGAATTATTGCTCTCTGGATGAATCTCAGTAATTACTATTATATATACTAATTTAATGAAAATTCTGTGTAATTAATTCTTTCTCATTTTTAAAGCTGTTTTCTGCTGAGAATTTTTAGGAACACTAAAGAAACATCCCAAACGAAACCATTATGTACATCTTGAAATCCTAACCAGATGTGCTGATTGATAGAGTTTTTATACTAATTTTCTCAGCAAGTAAAAGCCTGTGCTTGATAATTGGTGACTGTAAAGAATATGGAACCCATTCTGATTGTAAAGACTTTTCTGGGGGGAGCTGTAGCTCTGGTTGCATGCCTGAGGTATTTTCGTTTTCTGAAATTCTTTTTCCAGGAAATTTTCTGTAAACAGAAGTGTTTTTGTAACTGTACCTATGTTATTCATTCCTTTTCCTAGGAGGGGCTTCTTCTTGATGTCCCTCTGGTCTGACCAATGTGATTGAAGAGGTTTGTCTTTGTTTCACCAATCAAATTGGTCTGTGTAAAATAGTATAAAAAGGAGACACATTCCAAAAATAAATAATGATTTTCAGCCTTCTAAATCTCGGAGTCTGTGTTGTCATAGTGTAAAACAGAGTCAGGGAGCTTTAAAGGGATTAAATGAGCCTTTAAAAACTGAGTAGATGGATGAATCTTTGATGTTTGCCTATGGGGATCTTACTGGTTTCTGAGCCAAGTGAGCATCCGTTTCTGAAGTCAGCCCTGCCTGAATGGATGGGCCAGAAGGAGCAGGTGGAGTTCAGAAAAAAGTTTAGTACTGCAGATGGGTGCTTGAGGAGGTTGGGCCAAGAGAAGAAATAACTGTGATAATCTTCAGAAAGACAGCGCTTAGATATGCCATGGATACTACTGAACTGCCAATTCTGTGGCAATTAATGTCTACGCTGGATAAAACCACCTTCCTTGGCTCCTCATCCTGTTCCTCCATTTCCAAACAAGGTCAGTAAGAACTTTGTTTCTTTCTCCTTGCCCTCATCTTCTACCTGTAGGCACAATCCAGCATGTGGAGATCTATTGGAAAGAAACCATTAAAGTTTTTCATTTTCCTTTCATCTCTGATTAGCTTTGCAAATTCAGCTCAATCCCTAGAGCTCACTCTGTTACTGTTGCCTTTTACTTCCCACACACACTTGTCTTCATTAGGAAAGATGAAGGGACTGAGAAACTTGAGAACAAATAATTGTAATTATGCTTATCTGATCTTGAGAATTTTAGTATTCAAAGAACATTTTTTTTTCCTTTTTTTCCCTTATAAAATATGCCACTTTCTTCCCAGAGCCTTTCATTAGCAGTTATTGATAATTTAATGTCTTTTTTCCTATTCCTTCTCTGGATTTTTTGCCTGTTCTTAATACCTCAATTGTAACAGTGTGGTGTTGTACTAATATATACCACATATAATCAAAATGTTACAGTCTAGCTCACTGATAGCAAAAGGTATATTTCAAAGAAGTTTATTCTTGCTGGAGTACCATCAAATTTTATATACAAAAGTTTTCAGGACTCATTTTCAAATAATAAATCTCACATAACAACTGCTGTATATTTTTTTAAAGATGATAGCTTAGATTATTTTAAAAAGTCAGCATTTAGTATTTCCTTCCAAAATAAGTTTGTTATCCTAGAAACTGTAAGAAGTTCAAAATGAATCTTTTGATTCACCTGATGACAATGTATATCAGTATCAAGATACAGATTCCAGGTAGAAAGAAATTTTTCTCACTAATTAAAAAAAAAAAAAAAAAGTAAATAGGTGATTAGAAATATGTTTGCAATTTCCTTGAATACATCTTCACTTTGAACCTTCCACACACTTTCTCTTTTCTCAGTCTACTTTTTTATGTTCCTCATTATTTTGTTGGATTAACTTGCTTAGATACATCAGAAGATATATCTGCTTTAAAGAATCGCACTGAAGGATTAATTCAGCCTAACTTCCAGACTCTTTAATTGCTCCCAGTTCAGAATTTTGAGCCCTGTCTGTTTCCCAGATCTGAGCAACCTTCTCCAGAGCCAAACTGATGCCTTGGAGTGGCCACCTACAACAGGAGCTAGATAAGGTTAAGAGGATAAAAGCGGGTATTTACCCACAGTCAAGAATTTTTTCCTGATATATAACCTATACCTACTCTCTGTCAGTTTGAAGCCATTTCTCTTTGTCCTGCCAATCCAGACCCTTGTAATTAGTCTCTCTCCATCTCTCCTGTGGGCTCCCTTCAGGTACTGGAAGGCCACAATTAGCTTGCCCCAGAATCTTTTCTTCTCCAGGCTAAACCATCCCTCTCAGCCTTTCCTCACAGCAGAGCTTCTCCATCCCTCTGATCCCCTTGGTGCCTCCTCTGGCCTGGCTCCAGCAGGTCCCTGTCCTTGCTGTGCTGGGAGCCCAGAGCTGGATGCAGCCCTGCAGGTGGGGTCTCAGCAGAGCGGGGCAGAGGGGCAGAATCCCCTCCCTGCCCTGCTGCCCACGGGGCTTTGGTTGTCTACAAGGGACTTTGAATCTTTGAATCCGTGTCTGACCTATGCAGACAGACAGAACAGTTCTGGCTGTTCTCCAAGGTCCTTCTTTCCTGCTTGTCTCCAGAGCCATTATGATATCCTGCTTTATATTAATAATGGATTGTAGAAAAAGCAATGGATGCTCAAGGGATATTTTCCATTTGTGCAAGAGGAGTGCAAGCTTCAAACTGGTGTATACCATAAAATGCAAACCTGGTCTCCAAACCTCCCTGTTTTGCAACCTCATTGGCAGAAGAACCTTTCCATACCTGACAGAAACATGGATCTCTGCTACTACTGAAAGGTATTCTGTCTTAAGAGATACTTACCTACCATGAAGAAAATTAACTCTATCCTAGCCAAAATTAGCCCAGGTGAGAATGTTCTTAATTACAGACTACAACATTTTCATTGAGAAGAGAGAGAAAGGGATGGTCCAAAAATGTTAACACTTCGTAGGAGTTATGAACATTCAGTGTCTCTTGATACCCTTTCTATAAATCATAACAAGAGAGATCCTTTGAAAGGGTGAAGAGTTTGCATCTTGCCCCACTAAACCTTAAGAATGATTACATTTATAGAATCATAGAATGTTTTGGGTTAGAATGGAGCTAAAGGAACATCTAGTTCCAAGCTCCTTGCCATGGGCAGGGATATTTTCCCCAAGACCAGTTTCCTCAGAGCAACCATCTAACCTGGCCTGGGTTCTGTGCCTTGGTGAGTTCTGTACTTCTGCTAGCAATAAAAATATTACCTCAGATGGATATTATTTTAAAATATTTGTGCTGAAGCCCACCAAAGGGACAGTGTTGTAGAATTAAAATTAAAAAAAAATTACTATAGGATCAGATTTATTCACCGTAAAACCCAGACCACATGTTCTGGGGAAAGAAAACTCCAGAAGGGTCTTTCCATATGTCCCTCCCTTCCATATGTCCCTCCCTTCCATATGTCCCTCCCTTTCCATATGTCCCTTGTTTCCATATGTCCCTCCTCCTGGTGGAATTGCACTGTGGTCAGACGGAAGCAACTCTGAAAGCAGAATCAAGCTGTGAGGCATTTTAGTTAGAAATACTGCTTAAAGAAGTTTCTGTCTAGAAAATTCTAGTTTGCAACAGATAAAGATCCTTTACTGGGGAGAAGCCACATCACTTGTCACCAGCCTGGGTATTGAAGAAGTGCTTGTCTGTGACATCTCTTGTTGACCCCAAGGAAGTTTATAGAGGACAGATGTCACAGCTCAGGTGATCCTTGTGGGAAAAGAAGACAAATTCTCCTGCCACTGGCACAGATTTACGTCTTAGGGACATGGTTTATTGGTGGACATGGAACTGCTGTTTAAGCAGCTGAATTCAATGGCTTTAGAGGTCTTTTCCAACCTTAAGGATTCAATTTTTCTAATACGTGTTTTCTATGAGTAAAATGTAATTATTTATTTGCAAAACCGACAGAAGTATTGTTTTAAATTTTCCTGATTTGATTTCTCAATACATTACATCCATTTTGTGCTTCTTTTCTAAAACATTCAACTGGTTTTATACCATATTTAGTAATTTTCTTGTGAATGAGAAAACATTGGATCTTCCCTCAAGGAAGTTTCCTAAAAAAACACAATAGAGGCACAGGTGTTGCCCTTTGGGACGTACATAAAATATGAAAAGAATAGAAAACTAAACCAGAATTAAATTGAAGCATCACACATTAGAAAATAAAAGTCAGAACTTTTGTATCTTTCCCTGCCTTTCATTTTTCTCTTCTTGAAATAGTGACAAATACTGTGTGAGGCTCCCTTTATAACATATCTCAAAGGCTCCTTCAGTATTTCCTCATGTGAAAGCAGAAAATAGAAAACAGCATAAATAAAATATGAAGCATCAAACTTTGCATCGACAGGCACTAAAATATTAGATTCAGTCACAGATTTGAGACTTAAGGTTGTTATCCAAGAAACTTGTGATCTGTTTTCTCATTATTTAGTTCTCCATTTTTGCTCTCACCAGGTTCTGCAGCTTTTACTGTATGTTGCCCTTTTGCTTCACGAACCAGGATCTGCTCTTCCCCACTCTCAATGGCCTTTCCTCACCAGGGGTCTCTCAGCAATGTCTCTTGCAAGCTGGTCTAAAACTGCTTCCCCTTTCTGGCCCTTGCCCAGTTCACAGAAACCCCAGTATGCACTGCCTTCAGCACATGGTTAAATATGGGGTTAGAAAACCAGCCAAGTTCTATCTCCACATTTGTTTTATTTTTAATATGGCAGAGATACTTTGCACCAGTGGAGATTTACTCCTTATCATATACTAAAAAGACTTAGAGATAGTTCAACTAAAAAGCCATTAAATATAGATCCTTAAAAAAAATCATCTGTCACATTGTGTTTCTGTTTATAAACTCTTTGAGAATTTATTGAATAAATCAAGATTCATAACTAGGCATCAGGTATTGAAAAATTGTAATTGAAATAGAAGTGGTTCAGATAAAGAGGATTCATTGAAATTCCATTCAGTACACATTGCATGATCAAAAATACAATCAAAAAGATGAGCTAAAATAAGACATGGCATTGACTAGAGAAAATGTTATGAAATACATAAGTTTAAAAGTCCTTACCCCAAATAATAACTTTAAAAAGTAGATAGATAGACTATACAGACACAATTACCTTATCTGCCATCAAATAAATAGGAAAAACGTTTATCTTTGAGTCTTTTATGCTGATGAATCTATACTTATGATACACTAATTTGAAAAACCTTAGTATTAGTTGTCTGTATCCTGTGTTCTGGTTTTCAAGATTACTAAGAAAGGATTTGTTTTTCTTGTTTTTGCCTAATTCCACTTTTTTTTTTTTTTTTTCCTATTCATGGACTAAACCCAGGTTACATAAAATAAGATGCAGCTATGCTGATTAATTTATTCTGTCGGCTCTATACAGGAACTGAGTGAAGACAGTTAATTTAGTTTAACCCTCTATTTGATTTCTAGATGGGTAATTTTATATTTCAGATACCTCATGCTCTAGAATATATTCAGGTTAATCAATCTGTTACTGATATTTTGATTTGAAATTTTGGCTCATATTAAAAAATCAGTTTGCAAGGAAAACATTATTGTTTTCCTTGAAGTAATTTTTTTAACAAAATTGTTGTTGCATAGATTTTTCAATATCTTTTGAAGTTTTTTTCTTTTATAAAAGTTTAAAGAAAGTCTTGGAAATTTCATCAAATTTGGAAAAAAATCCAAACCAACAAACCAAAACAAAATCAAACAAGCCTAGTAAAGTAAGTTATTTCTTTGTAGGATGATTTCACATTCATGCCTCTGAAGAAATTGAGGTTCTTAATTCCTTGTTACCACATCCAGAAGTGTAAGAATCTTTTAAGTTACAAGAAAAAAAAAATCACAAGCCATAGTAAGACTACTATTCAAATTATTTTCCTGTTTTATCTCCTGCCTCAACAGTACTAATAATCTGAATATAATTCAATGATTGGTTATGTATTTATTGGTGGCATTCCCTTGCTTCTTCCAAAGCATGGACTTCATTGCAATCTTTGAGGTTTTTTTTGTGTGTTGGTGCTATACAAAAGGAAAATGTGTTCTTGTCATAAGCAATCAAAATAAATAGTGTAAATCAGACACAAGCTGAACCAGATGACCTGAAGACTTCTGTAAACAAATATATCCAGTTATTCTTTCTCATTTTAACTTAATGATTGACTCTATTTTCAATAAGTTTTCCAGGAGATGTTTGTGAAGGGTGCAGTTGAACAGATCAATTTATTTTGCACAGGGCATCAAACACAATTGGTGTTTCACAGTTCAAAGTAAGCTAGGATGGCAGAAGGAAGTGGGTTCAGGAAGGGGAGCAGAAGCCTTGTGTAGTTCACTTTCTCATAGGACATCAAGCAAAATGATCAAAAGCAGATGATCCAAGGAGGATTTTGAAAAACAACATTGAGAAATGAAATTCTGAACATAAAGTACATAATTCAAGAGGTTTTGTATGTGGTTTGTACATATGAATGTTACTTTTCTAAAGCTAATAAGAACTCCTTTTAAGTTTGAGGTTATCTGTTACAGTAAATAAAATGTCCCAAAATTCAGGGACTATCTGTTGTATAGTAAATGTAAAGTGGTTCAGGACTCCATTGAAAATAGGTGTTTGTCTTTTCATAGCTGGTCCTTGACAAAAATACTTACCCATGAATTTTGTTTAATTATTGCTTGTAATTTTTTCCAATATAAATGCTGTAAATTTTTTATTTACTAGGTAACAGGAACATCGCATGTTTTGAGTAATACATATTTTTTCCATAAAATAGCTATCTGGAATGCATTAATCAGCTTACACAAGTGTCAAATACAAGCAATATTTCACAGTGAGTTTACACCAAAACAAAACCTAGATCCATCCCATCCTTTTTTTCATTGAAGTGTAGTAATAATAGGACTGTTTTGTAACATTTGTAGTCCTCTCCTCACTTTGCTTCTCAGATTTCATCACCATATGACAGAATACAAGTTGGTTTCTCATTCCAGAAATTCAAACCTAATTCAAACCACACTTTTTGAACAAGTTTTTTGAATATTCTTGGCTATTACCTCATTTTTTATCCAGGTCTGTACTTTCTCATTTCCAGCAGTATCCCAAACCAGAACTGACAAGAGAATAGAGGAAAAGCTTTGTAGCGTCACATCACATTTGAACAGGAGGAGGAGGTGGCACACATATTATGTTCTCATTCTCTGTAAGTCTTGCAATGGAGAAATAGCTGCTGATCCTGTGTGTGCCACACACAGGCCTCTTGTGAAATCTGCAGAAACAGACAGAAACAGTCCTGAAAAATCTCAACTAATTATAGAGACATTTTTTTCATGTGGACAGGGTAACTGGGGATGGACAGGTTCTTAAATAGCTTGGAAAGGGGAAGAAAATCTGCTCAGAGTTCTTAACTATTGGGCTCTTCTCTTTTTATCATTTAAAGGCACACTAATTTTCTCTTTAAATAAAACTTCTCGCTTTGGATACCTTCCATTCTGTAAAATTACAACAATCATATTTGTTAATTTGTGGGCAGACATACTATGAATAATAACTGTTTAGTAAGGCCTATGTCCTTTCAGCAAGCAAAGTCCGTACAAAAGTATTGCAAAAATCTTTTGCATAGTATTTATTTGCTTGTTTTAAAAAGCCTCTATGATCTATTTCCTCCCTTTCTGCTGTTAGATATTTCATTAAATCTAGTCTTACTGTTTTCTTCAGCACTTTTATTCTATTACCTTCATTATTATGCAATGAACTGAAATAACATTTTTATATTTATATATTTTAGCTAATAAACCTGTTTTTCTGAGACTTGTTGAAGCTTCAATACTCTGCTAATGCTTAAGGGTCCATCTCTGAAATGATTTCTATAATGAAGAGTGATAAGGAGTGTCTAGAAGTCTAACGGAATAGCCTATTGTTCTTATCAGAAAAAATAAGCCAGTATTACAGATGAGATAAATGAAGGTAGCTCTACCAAAGTCAGTTAAAGTACACGAATTCTGTAGCTATGACTGAGGGTAAGATTCAAGCATCAGAGTACAAAACCAAGCACAGTTGTCAATCAAGAGGGTGACTGAAAGATAATTCTACTTTGAGGTATAAACAATCTTTATTGTACTATCAGATCTCACTTACCTGGATTGCTGAAAAGAGCAACAAATATTTAACTCCGACAGATTTTATCAGAGATATGGATCTCATGTAAAGAAAAAAAAAATCCAAACCCACAAAAGCAAAATTAAAAAAAAAAAAACAGTTAAAAATTAAATTGTTCCTAGATGGTAGGCATCTATTTTCAGGTGTTTTATCTGTGTATCTATATACACAGATGTACCAGAGACTATGAAAGTTCTGTCATGGGAATGTTTTGAAGACTGGAAAAACCGTAATTTAAACTATAAAATGTTATTAAAGTATTTTTTCATCAACATTTTACTTGCTAGTTGTCACTCTATGTTATTAGTCATCATCATGATCTGAACAGATTTTTTTTTGCCTTCAGCATTTAAGCTTTAAATTAGCTGTGAGGACACACCACCATGATGCCATACGGTTATCACTGGTGGCTGGGGTCCTTGGAGGTTCTTTGCCAAGTTTGACTTTGCTTGAGATCTCCTTGGTGGGAGAAGTTGGAACTTAGGTGGGATTGTCTTCCCTGAGTTTCCTTGCTGATATCTACAGTTTGATACTACCAAAAGAAATGCCACCTGCTCCCTACACCTTCTATTCTTTTTTGATGCAGAGATCGTCTGCTTTCAGCAGAATTTCCTGCCTATTTGTCCTTCATGCTTATCTTCTTCTCTGTCTTTGCAGCTTTTGGTTCCTTGGACACCACATCTGTGCCACAACACCCTGTTTGCTCTTTTGGGGGTCACATTGCTGACATGTTTATGTGACACATTTATGAACGATGTTACCATCACAGTGGTACAAAATACACAGTGTGGTTTGTTCCATTTCCACAGTACTTTTATATTCAGGTGCAGTGCAAGCTGTCTTGATGAGTATATTTATAATTTACTGCTGTTTGTTTTGCATATATTTATACTGCAAAGAGGTAGAATACATTAAGACACCATACTGAAGAATTTTTTTTGAAGGGTTTTAGGTTGATTTGAAATTACTTTCTGCAGCTTTGTCCAATGATTACAGTAATATGAATGAGATTCTAGAAGCATGTTCACTTTTTCTCTATCCTGGTCTCACCAATGAAAAGTTTTCAAGCACTTGTACATGCTGATGAACTCCCAGTTTCAGAATTCAGAGCACATCCAGTTATAAGGTGCTTTATATTCAGCCAGTGCTATTCAACAAGCGTATTTTAAATCAGTCGTATCTTATCAAGGCAATTTATATTGCCCTCCTACAAGTGTGGATGTGATTTACAGTAAGTGTCTTTACCTCATAAAATAGTTAAATGAGTTTTCTGCTTCAGAAGTGCTTAAATCATGCTACTTCCTCCATTTATGAAACAATTTATGTTTTCAGACACACAAACATAATGGCATCAAAATCTGTTAATTGTGGTATCTCTTTTTACATGCTCTTTATTTATATCCCTGTTTGGTTTAATCTTTTTTATTGTCTTTCAAAACTCTTTTTCACATTATAGCTGTATTTATTATAGGGAGTCCTATCTACATCACTGTTACTGTTAATTACTTGTGAATTGCATGGTTTGCTATGCCTTTCAAGAGTTTCCTCTCTAATGACTGACCTTTAAGACAGAAACATTAGTGCAAATTGTAGCATATTTTTAACTAGTGTTTGCAACAGCAGTTTTAACTTGTTACTTTGAAAAAGGACTGGCTTTATACCTTTTATTTCCTTGAGTAGTAATTTAAAGATTGAAGCCTTGGTGGGATACAGCCAAGAACAAAATCTGGTGGGTTTTTTTTTCTGCAAATATTAATCAAATACATTCTCTACCCCAGAATACAGGCAAGGATGGAAATAAAATCAATTTCTTCCCTTCCTTCATTCTGAAGATGGAAAACAAGAGCAGAACTTCCTAAGTTACCTCTCCAAGGCCATGTGACCCTCCTGAGACCCACATTGATTTTAAACGTAATATTACAGGCTTTACCTGTAATATGAGTCTGACTTTATCACAAAAAAACTTGTGGCCTTATCAAACAGAGGAACCTTTTTTGGCAACTCTCAAGCTTAGTGCTAACTCTCCAGACTGCTTTACTGTATATTGATGCTCAGAATGCCTTTGTAAAAGCAAGGATTAAATCAAATGTTTTAAGCCATCAGTCTTTATCTATGTCATATATTGAACAATGTTTAGAAACACATTGACTGATAAGATTTCTTAAAATTAATAAATAAATTATACATATGTAGGCAGCACAAACACCTTCATGAACTCCGTTATCTCAGTGGTAAGGAAAAAGCAAAATGTTCCTTGTAAGGCATCTGTATTAAATTATCCTAGGGCCTAAAAATATTATTTAGTAGAGTTTAAATAATGTAATCATAATGCAGTAAAGAAGTGACATAAATGTTGTTGTGGCTTACAGAGTAAAATTTGCTACTTCTGAATAAAATTTGCTTGTCAGTACTTTTTTAGTCCATATTTGTTTTATTTTCATACTGGTTTAGGACATACAAGGGAAGGGGGAAAGTAGCTTTTACTAACTCATAGTGTAAGATACTGTATTTTAAGCAAGTGAAATTATGCACCTTTATATTAACAGAGTAAGTATAAGTTTGATAACAACCAGCAGAGAAAATTGAGCAGCAGTGGATGAAATCACCTCAACCAAGAACAAGTATGCTACACAGCAGTCAAAACAACCTGAGAGAGCAATTTAAAGAATGCCTAAAAGCATATTCTTGTGCTGCCCAGTCTAAAACGTAAAACACAGGTTACAAAGCTCTCTTCGTAGCATTAATTTTAATAAGTGAACTCCGACTTCATAGAAACTACTTTATTTAGCCTTTGAGACTGAAGCAGGATGGATTCAGAACATCTATGCCAGAAATGCAAGGGTTAGACAGGTTTGGGAATAATCCTTCAAAACTCTTGGGAATTCTACAGAGCAGAATGCTACATGAAACTTGGTTGGCATCCGTGATATGAGACCAGCTCTTGATCTATATTGCAACTGAAAGAAGTGTCAGGGCACTTTGCCTGGGAAAAGAAAGAGGATGTTTTTGTAGGGAAATATTTGTGTTTTCCCTTTGCTAATTTATAGTGTGTATATTTGCACATACCTGAAACAATATGCCATCCTGTTTGGAGGACATCTTTTGTTTAGATAGTCCTAAATGAGGGAAAACCTATATTTTTTTGATTAATGTTGTCAAGTCTTGGAGCCTATGGAAAAATAAAATAAGGACACGCTAGTAAATATCAAAATGTTACACGCTTCCAAAATATGTACACTACTGTGGATCATCAGTGATTTAAGAAATATCTCAAGTCTTCAACAAAATACACTGAAAAAATATTGGGTACCCCTGCAAATGCACATGTAACTAAGACATTGCACCTTTCAAGGCTGCTGAATGTGTAATGCTCCTCTAGATTTGCCACTTGTTTCACACAAACCCATCCTGCCTGGGAGTTTTGACTTAATTTGACTTAATATTTTGCACCAGCCCTAGATAAAGAAGTTATCAAAAGAGCCATCATTTCAGGAGTCATGCAAGGAGACCTCAATTCCTAAAATTCTTTGTATTAGGGACTCTCATGTCTAAAAGCAAGATTGGGACTTCACTCTTTGCATTTGTGAAATGGTTGAGCGAAACATCACAGCTAAACTTTTCAAAACGATTTGATGTTTTGTCAATATTGAATCAGGCTTCTCAGTGTCAGTGAAGTAAAAAATAATAAAGTTCTGTTGCTGCAGGGACATGAAAAAAGATGTTTGATTGATTCTTCCATTATCCAATGACAGTTATTATGGAGCAGGGAATAAAAATGGCAATTATATTCTTACTTTATGGAGGAAAAAGAAGGGAAAAAGAAACTGTTCTAAGATTTACGGAGTTGACATATGAGAGTTGAAATATGCCAGAAACAGAAACTGCAATGTTTGGTTTCACTGCCCTGTTTCTAGAAGCACAGGCATTCAGCCATAATATTTGTACTCAGCAATTGAAACTAATATGAAGTGATGCTTAGCTTTATTGAAAAAATAAGTGTATCCAAAACCAGAATGCACATTAGGAAATGGTATAGTTGTGTGCCTATTAGTGTGAAAAGTAGATTTAAAGAGATAAAAAAGCCTGCAGACACTTTTTAATGTTTTCTTTTGGTTTAGATTAAATTTAATCACAATAAAATGTTTCCCAAACACTCAAACACATTATAAGGTACTTCTTATTTTTATATCTGCAGATAATAGTTGCTCAGAAAGTGCTTTTTTTTCTTCAGTACTTTCCCTGATTTTTACATACATATATTTCAGAGACAGAAAGCTTGTGTAAAACTTGTTTTTCAGTCTGTAAGAAAAAAGTAATTCTGGATTTTTTTAAACTCTGATATTATATTTAATAAACATAACTTTCATTGCATTGAATGGCATTTAATTTTGAGGGAAAAAATATGTTTTTGACTCTGGACATAAATTCCACAATAATATATATATATATATCTTTAATTTGGAAAAACCCTCCCTTTTCAACTCTGCCCCCCCCCAAAAAAAATCCTGCTATTTATTTTTTTCTCTCTCTTTTTTTTATTTTTTTTTTTTAAGACAGCCTCTAGATATGCAGTGGAAAATGGAAGTGAGAATATGTTAGCTGTTCTTTTTTCTCAAGACAAAGCAAAATAATTTTGTCAATTTGCCCTTTAATTCTATTAAAACATCACCTACGGCTGCAATTTTACCAAGAAGGTTGTCTGTTTTGTCATTCCAGTGACAGAATTAATTAATTTTTATTTCCTTATCTTTGTTTTAGTTGGTCTAATTTTATTTGTGTATAAATGCAATGTTGAAAACGATTTCTTAATATAGGTTTGCTGATTACACAATCTATGTCAATAAAGGATGAATTACATAAATTGCTCATTATTTCTCAAGTGATCTAGCTGGAAACAATACAATCTTAGATATTGCTCAAGCTGAAGGGCAAGTTAGAGAAGAAAAACTGCTTTCTATTAATGATTTTTTAGTTGGCATCTGTTTTCACAAATAGCATCTGCCTTTGTTCTACAGTGCAATTGCTACCCTTGTGGGGAGCTCTTTGCTAGTTTTGGTAATTTATAATGTCTGCTGTTATAATTTGCAGTAAATATATTTTTCCCTGGCAGATAGGAGAAACTCTCTCCGCTGGTAAAACCTCTTCCTTCCACTCTGCTAAAAAAAAAAAAAAAAAAAAAAAAAAAAAAATTGCTCCAAGCTTCTGAATGATTTTTTGGCCACCAAGTCTTAAAATATGTGTCTGTGCTTTAGTGTCAGCAAATGCTGCCCCTGCCAGGCTAACTATGCAGGCTGGCCTTTGGCTCCACTTCCCACTGCAGCTGGAGAAGTCACAGATGTGTGAACAATGTCATCTGGCTCAAGGCCATGGAGCACATACTTGCCCTCAGACTGGAAATGCATAGCCAAATGTTATCCCAAAGTGTCTCTTCTTGACCTTGCACACAGCACTTCCAAAAAAAAAAAAAAATTAACTTTGTAGCACTACCTGAGCCTTTGCCATGATTGTAGAAAATAAATTTCGCTTTAAATGGTAACTTTGTCTTTTTCCTCACGGAAATACACTTCCCTGAAGAGGCCTTCACTTCCTTTTGGTGGTTGAGTGATTTTTTGACCTTCTTCAGAACAGGCTGTGACCAATCCTTTCTGACTGGTGATGCTGCAGTGGCAGATAGACACTTAACCCTTTTTTCTGTTAAGTGAAACACTTAACAGTGCACTGCACAGTTTTGCAAGAACATTGAAACTAGACTGAGAAGAATGAGGAGAAACAGGGAGCAGCTGAAGAAGTCAAAAGGATTTTGTTTCAGACAGCATAAGACAGCAGCTGTCATGTGTGCTACACCTTTTACCAGGGCCTTATCAAGAGTCTAACACTATAAATACTTCTCTGTTGTCACCATTCTTTCATTACATTTTATCGAGTTGAAAGTGTCATGTCCTCTTACATCACAGAAGGAAACTAAAAGTGAAGACAGACATCAGCCAATAATTTACCAATAGAAAAGAATAAACAATTAGTTCCACAAATTATTCTCTCAAGGAAATGCAGAGTGATTGTTAGTTTGCAGTAGACAGCATAGTCTAATGTCTGATCTCCAGCAACATTAAATAACATGAGAGAAATGAGTGTGTATGGATGATACAATTTTTGGAATGGGCATATTTTTCCTAAATTTTCTCAGTGACATGCCCTCACACATTTTCTTAATTTATCAAATTGAGGAAAAAAAATTATTTTATGTCAATTCTTTCCATTATAATTAGGAGCTCCCAGCCACCTATAATGAAAGCTGAAGAAAATTATAGTTATTTGAATTCAATATTAGCTAGCAGCTTACCGATTCTCTGTCAAACTGTTAATGCCATTTTCTTTATGGCATGGGAGAAATATGTCTATCTTGTTGGGCTATCTATCTTGTTGTTTACTATGTAGACAATCCTTTCTGGTGTACGTTAGAACTGCTGAAAAGCCCTACACTTTTCCTCTTCTAATCTGTTCACTACTTTTGACCACAAGTTCAAACACGTAAAACTAGGGGGTTAGGGGTTTTTTGAGGTTTTGTTTGTTTGCTTGTTAGTTTTTCTTAATATTATACACACTTTTCAGGAGTATTATCTTTTAGGGTTTGGGGGTTTCTGTGTTTGGGTTTTTTTCACAAATTACTTGGGATGTAATATATTACAAAGTTGTGAAATATTTTGAAATTATGTAAACACTAATACTTTAACAAGAAAATAAATAAAATCAGATGCTTTTCAGAAGAGAAAATCACTCTTTTTTTCCCTCTTAGCAATAAATGGCTTCCTAGAATTGCTTTAAACTATTGAGTTGCAACTATATGATTATATTAAATTTGCCAGTTGAGTAACTAAATATTTCACTTCTTCATCAATACTCTACTACTGTATAATAAAATAATTATTCTGTCTTCAAAACAAGGGATTAGTCTAGGAGAAAGATTTAAAAGATAAAGTATCAAAACCCCAGAATGACGGACCACAACTTCAAAAAACCCAGGGTGGTGATTTATCCCAAAATCACCAGTCACCACATGTATGATTCACTAACCACATCTGCTAAGAAGCTGTTGGTGTAGGAATCAAGAACCACTCCTGAAATAATCTTTCAATTTCCCAGCAAAGACTAAAAAATATTTAACTTGTCAGTGAAAATCATGTTTAGTGATGGGAAGTTTTACAAATTTATTAATTGCACATTCTTTGAGGGTCAGGTACTGAGCCATTCCAACCCCTCTTTTAGGTAAGCCTTTGAGATTTCCCATGCCATGTGTCAAGCCAGGACACAAGAGAGGAGACTCAAACCTTCACATCTGCTTTGAGTTTTCAGGTACTAGCTAATGGGAGGAGAAGGAAGGAGAAGGTTCAGTTGGGCATTTTAGCATGACTGCAGCCGTGTGGTCATGTAAGTTTGTCCTTTTAGTGGACATTTGGAATGGTGGAGCATGGATACTGACAGATAAAGGGATATAAGAGAGTCCCAACCCCTGGCTCTGCATAGGACACCCCAACAATCCCACCATGTATCTGAGATCATCGTCCAAATTCTTCTTGAACTCTGCCAGTCTTGTTTCTGTGGCCACTGCCCTCTGAGCCTGTTCAGGGCCCAACTACACTCTGGGTGAAAAACCTTTTCCTGATATCCAGCCTATATCTCCACTGGCTCAACTTCAGACCACTCCCTTGGGTTCTTTCTGTGGTCATGAGGATGAAGAGATCAGTGCCTGCCTCTCCTAAGGAAACTGTAACTGCAGTAAGGTCTGTCCTCAGTCTCCTTCTGGCTGAGCAGACCAAGTGCCCTCAGCCACTCCTCACACAGCTTGCCCTCCAGACTCTTCATCATCCTTGTGACCCTCCTTTGAATGCTCTCTAATATTTTTGTACTTTTTTCTATACTGTGGCACCCAAAACTGCCCCCAGCACTTGAGGTGAGGCCAACCCAGTGCATAGCAGAGTGGGACAATCTCCTCCCTTGCCTGGCTGGTGATGCTGTGCCTGATGCCCACCAGAACAAGGATGTCCCTCCTGGCTGTCAGGTCATTGCTGACTCTTAGTCATGTTTGAAAGTAAAGGCCCTATTTCAGCTGTAAGAAGGTGATTAGTGGGTATTAAAGTCTTCCCTGTAACAAAAGAGAGAGACATGACAAAATGTAGGCAGCAAAAACCCTCTAAGTCTTTCAGCAACATGCACAGAAAGGGCTCTATCCCTCTTGCCTCCATGCAGCTGGAGCAAGTTGCCCTCTTTTATTAATGAGCAGAAACTACCAATGAAGAACAAGAGAGTATTACATCCTTTTGGGTTTTTGGGAGTGTTTTTGGTACTACCTCATATCCCTTATATACACCTGCTGAAAAGTTTTCCATGTATTTCCTAGCCACTGTTTATGTCTAAATTAAATCTAAGTGCAAATTAGTATTTGAAAAGTGTTCTCCATTAATCAAAAAAAAAAGGGCTTTTAAAAAAATCATCAATATAGTCAAAGACTTGAACATTTTTTAAAAAAAGTAAACAATGCTTTAAATTAAATAATGTAAATAAACTTTTCAGAATTTTTAATGGTTAAATGCAAATAAGCATTTCCTGAGCAACTCTGATAGTAGTTCCACTAATTGACTTTTTTCTAACTGGTTTGGTGGAGAATTTATCTTCTTATTCTATGTGCAGAAGTGCAATTTTTCTGTGAATTCTGCAAGAAAATGTGAAGTCTTCCTTATTTTCATGCTCTAAGGTGAACATATTCCTGAATGTTTTCTCTCTCCTGTGCAGTAGCATATTCAATCCTCATGGTCTGAGCACAACTCTTGGTGATTTCACCTGTCAGAATGTGACAGAAGGAATCAGGATGAGTGACAGATGACCAAAATGCTGAACAACTGCTGTTGATGTCAGTTTTTGCTATCTGATGTGTTTTAATGCTTTATAACTAGAAAATAAAATTTCTCGTTATGTATGTTTAATGAAATCTAAAAAAAAAAATCCCATAAAAATGAACAAATAGAATCACAATTGAAAGACACTTTTCCCATAGATATCATCAGGGTCTGATCCTGAACTTATGCCATGAATGTACAGGTTTTTTGTGACTAGTACTGCAGTAGGTGTTACTAATTTTTGTTGAATTCTTATTAGATGGGGGTGGTGTGTGGAGAATGGGCCAAGGCACTTGGCAGAGAGCAATAGCAGATTTCAAATAGGAAGCCACATCTCTGTGGGAGGACATAGGAAATTGTGTATTTGTAACAGTCAGAGCAACCACAGGGGGAGGAGTTCAGATCACAGAACATAAAGCAGGTCAAGAATAAGATGAGCTTTTTGTGGTTTATGACTGTCAGCACCACAGAATGCCTGCTTAATTTTAGGCACTTCGACATAAAAAAAGTAATAAAAATCATCATGTTACTAATATTACAAGAGAAAAAAAATGAGCCTTTGACTTGTGCTGTGATGTTTTCACCTAAAAGCACTTGCCACTATGCAAAAAACATATTTTGATAGGCAATGGGGAAAGCAGAGGGATGTATTTTATCTTTGTCTTTTCAGTAAGTCTAAATAGGACTCTGAAGTAAGATGCCATGACAGTTTCTCTTCAATACAAATGGAAATTTCTGCACTGTAACTAAAAAGCTAACAATAATAATACTGTACAAAACTCAGGTCAGAAATTAAATTGTTACATTTACAATTAATTATGTTAAAATATTAGATTACAAACCCAAGAAGGTTGGCATTTCTTTCTTCTGGCACTTTATAAGATAGTTATATTCTGTGCATTGTTACTTTACTAGTTCCATAGCAAAGTTTAGAGGTTTACCTTTTAGAGTTCAGCAAAACTTTTTAAGGAGAGAAAAGTTACTTTGACATTTACATAGGATGTTGTAAAACAGCAAAGCAGCAATCTTTATCTAATCAATTTTTTTCAAAAGCTATCTATTAGCAATACTGAAGAAAAATACAGAAGAGTAATACTAAGAAAAAAACCCAAACCTACATTAACAGGAAACTATGCCTGATGAGATGTATATAATTCTCTACTAAGAGCTATGCTGGTTTTCTTTGGCTGTGACTCTGACCTCTGAATCTTTAGACAGCTGGAAAATTCCTCACAGAGATATCTGTAACAACATATGTTGTCATTCTTTTCTTATTTTTTATTCTTATTTTCTTATTGTTCCACTTACCTCTTCCCAAACACAGTCACTAAGGTGATATATAACTGTTTCGTACATCCCAGGGAATATTTTCATATTGCCTCCTTGAGGGGAAGAGGAGGGAGCCAACACTGTAGTGCAGACACCTCTCTGTGGTGACCAATGACAGGACCTGAGGGAATGGCTGGAGCTGTGTCAGGGGAGGTTTAGGCTGGATATCAGGAGAAGGTTTTTCACCCAGAGGCTCACAGGCAAGTGCTCACAGCAACGAACCTGACAGAGCTTCAAAACTATTTGGACAATCCTCTCAGGCACATAGTGGAATTGTTGGGATGTCCTGTGCAGGGCCAGGAGTTGGGCTCCATGATCCTGGTGGGTCACTTCCAGCTCAGGATATTTTATGATTTGATGTTTACAATATATGTGATTTTATTGTCACAGAATCATGGAATTAACTAGGTTGGAAAAGACTCCTGAGATGATCTCTCTACCACATCAGTGACAGCATGTTTCCCATCACCCTAAGAGATTAGTCACTTCAGAAGGCTAAAAATTTAAAACTCGTAATTTTTTTTTTTTAATCTATATAGTGTCCCTTCTGAAGTTTAGTGTTGTTAAAACGTGCTAAAAGAAAGAAACAGGAAAATTCTGTATAATGTCTATGGCGTTACATATATAGTCTTGTCAAATTTAGAAATACAAGTGTGTTCATGGCTTTGTGACAGCCCTTTACTATGTATTTCAGAAAGAGAAAAATGTCTGGGGATATGGAAAAACATGGAACCCTTGTGGGGTTCATTTTGATACTTTTGTAAGTTGCTTTGTGAGGCAGATGGAGCTGGTCCAAGGAATTAACGGAGTCAGGGGGACATCTGTCTGTCATTAGAGCAGCAGAGGGTCATGGAACTGATTGAATGCTGCATTGTCACCAGGAGATTGCTGTAAGAAGTGCTGAGAGCTGCAGCAATGAATCCAACACAAACATTCATTTCAAGAACATAGCTGTAGGTCACACAAGAAAATAAGGATGAGAAATTTGCATAGCCTTGTCTCTAATTAAAGCTTCACTGAGAGTAGGTTAAGAGTTAGAAATTGCAGAGTGAACACACACACTAGCTTTGTCCTTTCTGTCTCAAATTAGGTAATGACCACTGAAAAGAACCTGACCTTAGCAAATCATCTAATGTAGACACAGACACAGGTGCCATTTTTCATTATTCCTGTGCATTAAATGACAGACACAAATCAGCCATAATCACTGCTGAAGGCACAGGTGTCTTTAAGTTTAGCCTTGGATTAAGCAATATTCTACCTTGCTCAATGTGAGCTGGAACATACCCAAGTCAGACTCATTGACATTAATCAAGAGCTCTTTGGGCTTATGCACACACAACACTGTCCTGCCTGTGCCTTTCTCGAATGCATCATTGCTACCAATCTTGTTGCCCTGGAAAAGTGAGAGTCCTAAAACCTATGCAAATGCAGCACAATGATCAACAGAGCTTTTCTTGAGCTTAGAATTCTTATCAGATCTAATTGTGAGGTTAAGGGGATCCACATACCACCTGCCTGGCTCTGAAAGGGCAGAGCTGATATCAGCGAGTGCTGCTGCCAGGTCTCCTGTGCCAAAAGGGAGGGAACTTCTTCCAAAGTTTTCTTCCAGCTCTGCCATGTAAGGATTGCTCAGGCCAGAGTCAGCAGTGTGCAGACAACTGAGTGTGATCTTGGAAGCAATCCTGCAGTGCCACTCCTCTATCCTGGTCAAACAAACTGTGGTGGGACAACTGGCATTAAAGAGAATTTGGACCTTCATAGAACTCACTGTGATGCCTGAAGCTTTAGTTTTCATATTTTCAGATTCTGTGCTACCTAGGGATGTAGTTCTGAGCCTCATATTAAGTGGCAGTAAGCTCTCTTTACAGAGTAGGTAGACAAAACAAATCCTTTTCCTGATGAAGACCAAGGTCAACTTTCAGGCCCAAAAGCATAAAAAACAGTGGACTGAAGGGAGGAACAAGAAGGATGAGACCTCACAACCTGAAACTGCAATTGGACAATTAAACCCCAATATGCAAATAGACCAAAACTTATAAAAATGTAAGATCTCATGACAGGTCAACCATTTTTTGTGACTATTCTTGGTCCACCCTGGGTGCAGCCTTGGTCGGGCTCCTGCCCTGCCCAAGGTAGATCCTGGAGGCCTTTCAATAAATACCTATTTTATTCTCTAGCTCTGTCCAGTCTCTGTGTCAGATTAGCCCTCCAAGGCATCAACTGTATGCCTGGATTGCCAAGTCCAAAATTTTGCCTTGAGATTTATTAGGTGTTCCTGTGCCCATTTCTTGTCAAGGTTATGAAGGACTGTGATAGAGTCCTGTCATACTCACAGCAAATGGACACACAGCCACACTTCCAGCCACAATGAACCTCAGGACTGATGATGAAAAAGGGATACAGGATGCAAACTAGAAGGTAAAGAGTTATGTATCATTTTATTTCACATGCACAGCCTCTCCTTTCTCATGAATACATTGTACTTGGAAAAAGACACTTCTGCTCTTTGCTTAGGGTAAGTCTCCATGGTGGGTACATTTTTATTCTTCTTGAGCTTTGAGGTTTTGGTTTTTTTTTAATCTTGAATTGAAAAATATGAACATTTTTTAGATATTTATGGTGTATAAATATACTTTCCAGGTAAGAAAAGAAAAAACTTTGTGAAATTATGAGTGGTACCTGCAGCTTACACAGAATAGCCTCCCTGGATTTCTTTTATAGCTTACAGAAAGAGATGGACCCTCTGGGGAGAATATAAAATTCCATTCCCATTGTGGAATGTTGCTTGAGGTGCCTATCTCCCCTCAGGGAGCCTAGTGAGGGCTGATTTCTTCAAAGCATATCCCTTTCTGTGATGACCTGAAAGCATTCATTTACAGGTGAAATTCAGAGATGTGTGGAAGCCATGCTGACAAATTCCCCTGCACCATTAGATTTCACAGCTGTGTCAGGGCAGGAACAGCAGACAGAAAACCTAAATCTCCTACACATCTCAAACTGTGGAGCTGCCATAGTCTTCTGAGGGGATGCACCAGGGTGCAGGTTGACTGACATTGATCTCTCTCTCTGTCCTGTTTCTTCTTACAACAGAATATTTTGGAGTGGGAGGGTAGCTGGTTATTATTATGAAATTATTTCTTTAACTTGTCAGTATGATCATTTAAGAACCCACAAAAATATTTCATGCCAAAGAAAATTATCCATTTCATCGTCTTTTTTTTTTTTTTTTTTTTTTTTTTTTTTTTTTTTTTTTTTTTTTTTGGTTATTATGATTTATTTTGTTTCAAATGCCAGTAGAATCTGAAGTGGAATATTGCAACATGAAAATTTGCTTTCATGTTCTTCATCTTCTCCTCACCTTTCTACAGCTACCTAAAAGGAGGTTGTAACCAAGTGAGGGTCAGCCTCTTGTCCCAGGCAACCAGCAACAGGACAAGAGGACATGGCCTCAAGCTGCCCCAGGGGAAGTTGAGGTTGGACACCAGGAGGAATTTCTTCACAGAAAATGTTGCTAGGCCTCGGATGGGCTACCCAGGGAGCTGTTGGAGTCTCCGTCTCTGGAGGTGTTCAAGAAACAATTGGATGTGGCACTTACTGTCATGGTATAGTTGACTATGGTGATCTAATATTGGACTTGATGAACTTGGAGGTCTTTTCCAACATTAATGATTCTGTGATTCATGCAAAATAGTCAATGAATTTGACAAAAATTTGGGAGTTGCTTGGGCCACTCTGGAGCTACCTTAATAATGAGGGAAAAAAACAGATGAAGAATAATTCCATGTGTAGGTAGCATTTTTCAATCTTTATTTAGAGACATTTGTCATTCCATTAATGTTGGAAAAGCAGCACATCCCTCTGTGCCAGGAGAAAGCAATATTGCTGCATTTACCTGTTTAATACAGAGATAAACAAGAAACGCCACTTTGTTTTTGAAAGGTACTACTAAAAGCAATGAAAAATGACAAGGTATAAATTGCCTTATTAGCTTCTTGTGCTGAGCCAGGATGGAATCTCACTGCTTGCCAGCAAACAAGGCACCGGGCCCACCTGGTCCCCATGTGTCCAGCTGCCTGGGAGAGGGGAATGCTGGGGGGATTCTGGTTCCCTCTTGGAGGGATTGCAGCCCTGCCTGCCTGCCCCACACACTGCCAGCAGCCTGCAGGAACCACAGCTTTTCAGGAAAAGTCTCAGAGGTTGTTTTCAATAGAAAGTACTTTCATTTCTATTTTATTTCATTGTTGTGTGAATGAGAAAAATTCTTGGGTAAAAAAAAAAAGTTCATGCTGTATTTACTGCTTTTATAATGACAAAAAAGTACTGAGAAACCGCAAAGCTATTATTTGTTCTGATCTAATATCCTGCAAACTAAAATAAATGGATTTTTTTTTCTTACCCAGTGAGGATGACATTTTTAGCTTTAAACATTTATTTTTTCTGTCAGAAAGACTTGAAATCAGACCTTAAGATAATTGTATTATGATTGCTTTCTGGTTTTGTTACCCTTTCTCTTCTTTTTCTGACATGATTTGGGAATAAGGTGTTTCAAAACCGACAGTGGAAACTAACTATCCTTAGAAAACCATCACAGCCTGAAGATGCATTATTTCCTGAAGTGATAGAACTAAAAAAGTCCACTTTAATTCCACAAGCAAGCTTGGATTTTCAGTTCCCAGGTAACATCAAATATTTACCTTTTACTCCACTGTTTGAGAGATATCAGCTATTAAAATACATGTGGGAGAAGCTTGTAAGGCAGGGATTTTTGTAGGACAGTACAAATTATTTCAGGATTGGTATGCTTTTGCCAACAATTCTCCCAGACTACTGATCGGACAGGGGAAAAGTGTGTCCCTGTGTAATTAACCACTCCACAGCCCCACAAATATGTACACATGGATATACAGACACACTCACTCTCTCTCAGGATGGATCTTCCACCATTCTTAGCTGACTGAAGCCCCACAGCAAAGTGCTGACTGACTTTACACCATCCAGACACATGTTGTGTTTTCCTGATTCCTACCCTTAATTTACCTCTTAGAGAGGGTAATCATGCTAATTGTACACATGCTTTTTCCCCTGAGACACACAGGAGCTCAGCTATCTCATGATGCTTCTTGTTGTGTCTACAGCAATAATAGCAGAGGGGAGTCAAGCAGATGTTTCCCAGTCTCTGAAAATCTCTATGTGATTTTTCAACATAATGGTGAACTGTCTCTGGATTTTTTTTTTTTCATATATTAATTTTAGACATCTTTTCAGTTTGTGATTTTGTTTGTTTGTGTTTTGGGGTTTTCTTTGGTATTTTGTGTTTTGGTTTGGTTATTTTTTTGTTGTTTTGGTTTGGTTTGTTTTCATAAAGGAGAGTTTGTATATTTCTGACAATGAAATGATTTCAAAATCAAAATCTTTCTTTCTGAACTGTATACTTCACAGGCTTTGGGGTGATACAATTGTGGCCTTCAGGTACCTGAAGGCAGCCTGCAAGAAAAGTGGGGAGGGACTATTTACAGGGGTCTGGAGGGACAGGACAGGAGGGAACATCTTCTGACAGAGAATGGATTTAAATTATATTCTTGGAAAACATTCTAGACTGTGAGGGTGGTGAGGCCCTGGCATAGGTTGTCCAGAGAAGCTGTGGCTGCCCCATCCCTGGAAGTGTTCAAGGCCAAGTTGGATGGAGCTCTGAGCAACCTGATCTAGTGGCAGGCGCTGCCCACACCAGGGGAATTGGAATGAGATAATCTTTAAGATTCCTTCCAACTCAGACCATAAACAACCCCAACCAACCAGACAAAAAAATCCGTAAAAAACCTTGTGTAGACACATGATTTTGTATTTTCAGGTCTGTGCAGTAAAGAAGTTTTTTATGATGTTACATTGTGAAAAATAGTTTGAGATGCTTAATCTGCTTAATATCTATTTCCTAGGTTATAGCCATGCCACCAGCTGAGGTAGACAAGTTCACAATCTAATACAGTCATCTCTATGTTCATAAAAATTGAAAAAAAAAAGATTAAAAAAATAAGCAAAACAGTATAGATACTTCTGAGATCTGTTAACTTTTTCCATAAATTCACCTATCAGAATTGTTTATAGTTTCATCTGTGGTCGGTTTACCTCCTATCTGGCTGATATAAGTAAAATGAAAAACAGTTTTTAATCTAATATTCAAGGAAAGTAGCATGGAAGTCTCTAGTCTGTACCTGCAGAACTTAAGTGATGGTGTTTGATTGCACTTGTGATTAGTACAGCAAATGCAATCTCTGATTTTGAAGTAGACATGCACTTCTTTTTGACCTTACTTGAAATAACAGCAAAGCAGACCTTGGAATATTTAAGAATTAAAAGTAAAGAGAAGCAAAGGGAAAAAAAATTGAATTAATTTTTTGTTTAGCTATAAACTATCAGAAACATGCTAATGGTTTAGCTTGTGGATGGCTGGCTTTGGACACTATTGACTAAATGAGGCTGATTTGGAGGGAAATTTATTTAAAGTCTTTTTAAATATTAAGAAATTCATTGCAAGATGCAGGCTTTGTCTGAAACTATAGTTTCTTTAATAATATTGAAAATTTCCTGCAAAAGGTATCTATGATGAGCACCTGCTAAGAATGTAGGAGAATATCAGAAGCCTGTGTGCCTTTAACCTTTTTTGTGGAAAGCAGCCTAATGATGCTAAAGAAGGAAAAAGTCAACTGCTTCTAAAGAAGGAAAAAGTCAGCTGTGCTGTTTCGTGTTAAGGCTGAATCAAACTACAACTTTAAAAAAGCTGGGATTCTGCCACTGTGGAAAAGACAAAAACCTCATTTCCTTTCTCCTCTTTCTCTGTTTCTCAAGCCATGTGACACCTTCAAGCCACATTTGCATGTTCCATTCTCAGCGACCATTTGTCTAGGGAGACATAAACAAGGCTGAGGGAGAAGAGTGTATCCACAAGGAAAGGCAAACCCAGCAGCTGCACTGAAAACCAGCTCTGTCTGGGATTTGGGGGGAGGCCACAGCCCCCAAATTCATTTGCTAAGGCCAGGTTTGCACACAGTCTCCCTCTCAGCTGAGGGGGAGAGAGAGAGTTTTTGATGGTGTGACGGGAAAACCTCTGGTAAAGAGTGGGTGAACACCCATCACCAGAGGCTAAAAGCCAAATAAAGAAGCAGGCCCTGCTGAGTCCTACCTTACACAGACTGTCTTTCCTGCCAGAAGGTCACATTCACCCTGGACATTCACATGGGAGACAGTTGTCATGTCTTAGAAGGTGTCATAAACCATAAAAGACTCCCAAAGAACCGGCCCCTACTCATTCCTGAGGCCTTTCATCAGAGGACTGCATGTGATCCACAATCTGTTGGATCCAGAGTCTGTTGCAGAAGACAGTGTAAAACTTGCCTGACTCCCATGGGAGGTACCTGGACATTCCCACAGATGCCTGGATGTATGAACCCACTGAACTCTGTGTTACACAGGACCCTCCAAGAAGAGCAGAAGAAAGGGACCAACCAGATGTTATCAGGATCTAGACAGCCTCTCTGTCGCTCTCTTTCTCTCCCTGCCTCCCTTCTCCTTTTCCTATTTCTTTCCCTCTCTCTCTCTCTCTCTCCCTCACACTACCTGTTAAATAATATCCATACTGTTGACTTCAGGACATGGCCTTGTTTGTGCCTTAATCCAGGCATCTCTCTGTGGATCACAACACGGTGGCATCCTGGGCCTGTGCTTCCAGCTGGAGGACATCACTATGGGAAAGTACCTGGAGGAGGTCCTTGAATGACCTCTTGCCTGCCAGTTGGAAGACTATGATCAATTTTATTTTTTTTTATTATCAGTTATTTTTGACACAGCCCTGAAGGACAGTTATATGAACACAAATAGGTGGAGGGCAGCACATTGTAAGAGATTGAGTCCAGCCCTTCACTTCAGGTGCCTCTGGCTACAGCCAAAACTGTAGGAAAAAAAGCAACAGCTTTCTTTTTCCATCATCTTTAAAGCTGTTCCCTTCTGAGCAGCTAGGTAAGGACAAAAGGAGAGACAGTTTCTTGGCTATTAAGCTCTATATTTCAGGGATTCACCTGAGCAAGAGAAGGCTGAAGTACGACTCTTCAATGTTGGTAAATACAGGCAAATATTGTCCAGACAAGAGACTGGAGAAAACCTGTCTCAGAAGAGCCACAGGCTGGGAAGTCACCAGTCATGAGCATTACTGAGGGATGAAGTGCTGAGCTGAAACAGGAAGAGAAATGGGCTTTCACATAGGTGTTCTGCTTTTCAGGTGCCTGCCTTGACCACAGTGTCACTTGAAAAACCTTTGCAAGCATTCACCTTTCTTACACACCTTTACCTTTCAAAAACTAGAGGGTATGAGTACAGTTTCCACCTCAGCTGTACTCAGTCACCAAGCACTTGAGTTTTTGCTGAGATTTAGCAATGCCTCATTTACTGTCATTTAAATATATGCAGGAATTGGTTTCTTTGTAGCATTCCAAACAGATAAAAATTTCTTTATCTTCACCTTCGAAACAGAATTACTGAGATTTATATAAAAACATAATAAAATATAACAAAGCTATCTGTCTGAAGGGGTAATTTAAACTCCACTTAGTCTTAGATAAAAACAAAATAGCACACCCATAACCATTTACGGCATGTACTTTAACACAATTAACAGTCTGAGTGTTGTGAAGAGATTCTAAAATTTCATTTTACAGGGGAACAGTGATCTTTCCAATGTTTTTGGGCCACTGCAAGAGATTAAATGTTACTTTTATGAGCATTTATAAAAGTAGTTTCAGTTATTAAAAGCAGAACCTCAAGCTGTTGCCTCTTTTTTTTCAGCTAAATATGCTGATCTAAGTACAGAAACCTTTTAGCTAAGCTATACACATATTTAAGTATATATAAAAATGTATATCCAATTAAAATGTGGTTGTGTTGATTATGGAGACCAAAATTTTAACTGTGTTAAAATCAAATAATGACAGTGTGCTTACAATAAAGCAGAATACATTCAGAGTTTATAAACTTACTTACAGTTTTGGGTGTTCAGTCAAGATGTTTTTAATACCTTTTCCCTTAACAGAAAGTATTAAATGGGTCAGCAATAAAACAGATTAGAAAACTGGAAAGGATTCATTCCTATTTTCTGAGATTAGATCATAAACCCTTTGTTCAAGCACATATGGATAATATCAGAGAAAAATATGAAACTACAGTGACAAGGCAGACAAACAGCGGCTAAATGCCTTCTTACATCTTGCCTCACTGCCCTAGGAAAATAAAACCACCTTTATAAAAATGTGCCATTTCAAATAAAATGAAAAGACAAGCATCTTTTGAAACATCAGCAATAACATTGGTTCTGTTTCTGTTATTTTCAAAGCAGAAATTTAGTTGCCTCTTTCCAAGGATGAAAAATGCAAAGTTAAAAACAGTTAACAGATTTTCTGTTTTTTCTTTCATTTTGGCATTTTTGAACTTTTTTTAAAAAAATTACTATTCTAAGAAGCAACAGAATAGCCATGTACAGATCTCTGTGTTTTGGGGTTTTGTTTGTTTGTTTCATTTTGTTTTTAAATAATAAATCCATTTTTTTTCTGAACCAAGTGATAATGCAGACAACTTTATATTTTAAGAGGAATTAAATCTGTGATGGCCGGAAGGCAGATGTTGTGCTAGACCTGGAGGAGAGCTCCTGTTTACATGAGGTTGGGAAAAACAACCTGTTCGATTCCAGGAATCACAGGAAAGTCCTGGACGCTTTGGAAAATGCTGCATGGGTGACTGGAACTGAGTGTCTATGATTCTCTTAGGTGTTCTTCTGAAAGAACTGCATAGCAGAAAAGTTCAGCTTCTGGCTCTCCCTTCTGCATGCCCAGAGGCCCAGAAGCTGAACAATCTCTGCTTCTTATACAGTTCATTCCTAATTACTTCATACTGGAGTAAACAGACATTGCAATCACAGGTTACTCCATGTTAATTGGAGAAGAATCTACTAAAAGAGCACAGAGGCAATACAAATTTATAGATAGTGTTAAAAAAAAAAAAAAGTTGTAACCATAGATAATAATGACTCTTCTACTACGTGGCAGAAACTTGTTTAAACAGCATTCTTTGGCAATAAATTGCATATTTAAGAGTTCCATTTTCTGTGGTCTCTGTGAGACAGTACATCGACTTCAAACACACCAATAACACTGACTGATACCCAAGGAAAAAGCTTGAAACAACTCCTTGTTTTCAACTCTTGCCAGTGATTCATAAATAACAATAGATCTGACATCAGCAAAATTACTGTATTATCTTCTGAGTAGTCTTTGTATCAGTGAATCATTTACTAGTTTAAATTCTCATTATTTCCTAAATTTTAGGCCATGTGGAGGCAAAAACAAATTTAAAGACAAAATGTGATGTAACTGAAATGTTTGTGCTCTAATGCTGTGTGGATTGTGCATTTCCAAGTATATTTTACCTTTCCAAATATATATATATATATATGAAATATATATTAATATTACAATTTAGGAATGTGTGAATATTCCTCTAAGCAAAAGGTATTTGCTACAACTTTGTGGTGGTAGATGTTAGATCCTGATGGTCTCTGTCAGTAAAAGTAGTGATCAAGCTCTGAGCATCATGTCTTCCTTCCCTGTGGTTCTCACTTAGCACGATTTCCTCTTTATTCAGCACAGCAGCCAGGACACCACCTTCAAGAAGGAAAAATTAAAAAAAAAAAAAGCCACAGCAAAGCACTGCCATCACATTAGTATTTCTTGCATAACACTGTCTCCTGAAGAGCTTGGAAAGAAATCTTTGTTAATTTAATGGAGAGGGGTAATGAATTTTAATAACTTTGGAGCAATGGCAGGCAAATCTTCTCCCCTAAATACTCCAAGGCAGAGTCAAAGTTTGAGGTTTAGGTGAGGGAATCTCTACTGGCTGTACTTTAGGCATTGGTTTGTCTTATGGAAAACAAAACCAGACCTCTATGAAGGTTTGGCTGAGATGGAGTCAATTTTCCCACCACAGCCCTCACAGTGCTGAGCAGGGAGAAAGGTGTTGAGAACCCAGCAGTGTTTGGGTCCTGCTGGGCAGTGGTCCCACAGCACCAGGGTTGTCTGTCCAAGCCAGCACCCACCAGCCCCAAAAGGCCATTAGGCTGGGTCTGGGCAGGAGCCTGGGAGGGGACACAGCCAGGACAGCTGACCCAGGCAGGCAAAAGGGAAATCCCATTCCATACAGCATCTGCTCAGCAAAAGCTAAGGCAGAGCTTGGGAGGCACTCGATTTTTATGGCATTTGTCTTCTGGGGCAACCACTGCATGTACTGTAAGCCTTGTTTCCTGGGAAGTGTCAGACATTGGCTGTTGACAGGAGGTAGAAAAATAAAATCTTTTTTTCTTTTGCTTCTGCATCTATAATCTTTGCTTTTGCTTTATTAAACTGCCTTTACCTTGACCCATGAGATTTTTTCCTATTTATTTCCTCCCCAGGGCCTGTCCTGCTGAGGAAAGGGAGATTATATAGATCCCCCTGGAGAAGGAGATCTAGGGATAGAGCTGTTGCATACACCCAAGGTCAACCCACCACAATATGAAAAAAGGGTTTTGAACAAACTCTGAGCCCTGAGAAGGTAAGGCTACAAGGCCAAAAAAATAATAGTCAGAAGCTCTTTCCACTGACATGTTTTCCCTCTTCTCATGACTCTCCAATTCTTTGCAAGAACAAGAACAAATACTGCTCCTGGGAGACTCAGAGCTGTATAACACTTGAGAGTTACACTGCTTTTAACATTGACACAGTGTGTATTTGAGGCCTTAATCCTTCTTGCAGATAAGTTGAGACATTACCTAAAATTGCCATAGGCTTCTCAGAAATGTTTTTGAAAAGGGAAAAAAAAACAGAGCAGAGAATCATGGAAAATCTGCTTTTCTTGAAAACAAATCAAAGAAGAAATATCAGTATAGGAAAATTAGGAGAAAGCACAGAGAAGCAGCTGAGACAGACTTTAAATAGGAAAGTGACAGGCAATGGTGAATTGGCAAGGAACCAATTGAACACATAAAGCCTTAATCACAGAATTAGTGACTGAAAACTAAGGAAAAAAAGAAAATCAGTGCCAAGCTTGCTGTGATGGTGATGAGACTGATCACAAGGCACACAGGAAAGGGGCTGTGATAACAGTGGAAATATAATGGTTTCCATTCCTTAATAAACAATAGTTCCTCCTCTTTGCCCTTATCTCACCTCTTACAAAATATGGAGGGGGCATAATTCTAGTTCTTTTATCAAAAATCCAAATTTGTTTCGAAGGTGAAGAAGTACATGAAAGAAACATGATGAAATACAAAACCAGGGGAGCACATGCCACTTCTTGCCTCAAAAGGTAAATCAGTACACAAGTTGTACTCAAGTCTGTCTTGTCAAATGGATCTATGAGGAAACTTGGCTGCACATGCGTTTACTTTGTGATTGTTGTAGCATGTATAGTCTTACATAATCACAACTTTTATAAGTCCTATTGCAAAAAGTCTCAGTATTTTCCTGATAAAAGCCACTTAAGGTGGAGTTCTGATTACTTTTCTGTAAGGGACCTGCACTTGAGAGAGAAGAAACCAGGACTTTCCATTGTTATGCTTGTCACCTTTAATAGATAGTGTGACAAAACACAGCTCCGGTGTCCTTGTGACTGTGATCTTGAATTAAATAAGCTATTTGACTACAGGCCTTTAAGGGCTATACCTGCTATAGCTGTCTTGGAAAATAGATGCTGGATGCTGGATGGAAGTCTTCCTTACAGCTCCAATAGGATCAACTACATTGAATCCTCCCACACTTTGGAGAACGAGCAGCACTTGGAAGGCACAGTCTGTTTACTCTGTTTAGCTTTTATAACTCTGTTGTCTCCCAGATAGATGCTGCTTAAACTCCCTAAAAAATGACATTATTGACCTTTCCATGGCACAGCATCCTTGTGTGTCATAGCATAATTAAAATAAAGCAGATTCCAGAGGTGGTACAAGGGGAACAACCCGATATTCATTCTGGGACTTACTGAAGTGTTTAAAGTGTACTCTCAAAGCCATTCCTGTTTCTTCACTACCTGTGTAGATCTAGAGAGTGACATGAGGACCTGTATATATAAATATTTATATGTGCATTTCTATTTGTATGTTATTGGGTAAATGACTGATGTTTTGAATTATAAATCTTTCAGGTCGAGACTTAAATTTACTGTATTGAATAATTTACTGGTTTTGTTCTGTGGCTGTTGGAATACTGCACACATTACTGAACAGGCACATTTTCTTCAGTATATTTGATATCCTTTGATATTATTCATAGAGTCATGATATTGATTTGAATCCAGGAACACTGTATCACTCACATAGTTTGACTTGGTTTGGGGTTTGGTATTGTTTTTGTTTTTTGGCTTGTTTTTTGTTGTTGTTGTTGTTGTTGTTTTGTTTTGTTTTGTTTTTTTCTTTCTTTCATTTTGTGTGCATGTGGACCAGAGATTTGATGCAAGAGCTTTCAAGGGCATTTTTTAGCTCTCAGAAGCCATCGTGCTTCTATCAATTAGCATCTTTGAGGTTCTTAGACATTTAAGCTTAGTACATTTTGTGGATTTGGAGGTTGTTTTGTTTGTTTGTTTTTAAATTGGAATGATTTCATCTTCCAGCTTAGGCTTGTGTAGGATTGTGGTATGATGGGGGAGAGAGAGGAAACATGTCTATATAATCTGATTACAAAACACAGATGTTTAAAATGTAGGTATTTCCCCACTGAAGGATGTGTAAATTTAGGATTTTATTTTTTTTTTCTCATGAGATTTAGACTGTCAATTTCTTACCTTCATTTGTCAGCAAAAAAGTGGATGCTCATGAATAGAACTACAGTCAACCTCACTGTTCTCTCAGAAGGAAAATCAAGGCTTAGTATTTTTCTTTCACTGACTGACATATTTCAGTGGCATGCCTTTTTCAATATTGCATCTGAGAACAAATCAAAACTACAGACTTTTTGCATGCACAAATCTTCAGGAACTTTCCACATAAATATCAAATTCCACACATAAAAAATTGAGTAATGACTTGTCCTGTATAGTTCAGAGTTTGTTTTATAAACACCTATACTATTTTCTCCTCATTTTGTACTATTAAACAAAAACTATTCTTTCATATGAAATGTTTACCTCTCTTAGAAATTTCATTACTCTTGCTATTGTTCATGACTATTGCATATCTAAAAATGAAAATCTCATTGGTAATGTAAATGTAAGAACTAATAAGTTATGTATTCTAGAAAATAAATAATTTAGAATATTTACTGGGAGTTTAAAATAGCTAAATAAAAGGCATCCAGAAGAACACATCTAAAGGCTGAAAAGAATGAGAAAAATAACATTAAAACAGTAGGGATAGAAAAATACAGAAATAGAAAGCTCTTGTACAGCAGTAAAGTGCAATGCAAATCAAATAGTCTCAACAAGTGGATTGTGTGTGAGCATGAAACCCCACCAGAATTCAAATGTGTTCATCTGTATCCTCAGACCACTGATTTCTATTATCATTCCTTTCATTTTCTTTCTTTTTGCACCCTTATCTTTAAATTTCAAGTGCTTATTCTTGTCTCATGACATTTTTTGTCTTCTTTTTTTTATAAGTTGGCTTATGAGTGTTATCAATAATATATTGTGTAGCTTTATCCTCCCATGGAAAATGTAACAAGACTAACTCATTATTTCACAAATAAAGACTTGCCCAGCTAAAAGATACACATCAGTAGAGCAGAAGATCAAAATATATTGTCAGAACAGAAGTTCCTTTGAGAATGGAAGTGTTAAAAAATATATGCAGAAAGTAAAAAGGTCATGAATTTGCAAAAATATAAGATGGTGGAGATTCAACAGCGATACGTGGACAAAATCAAAGACCTGAAGTCCTTACAGCCAGACACTGGGGAAAATCAGCAAGTAACAGAAAATGATGTAATAATCATCTTGCTTCTAATACAAATTAAAGCTTATTCCAATGAAATAACAAAACCATATTGTATTAGGAAGGACTGACTGACATCAAATACACAATGTGACCCCAGCCAGGCCATCATCAAGGGCAGCTGACCACCTCCTCAACTCTAGCATCTAATCCATCAATCTTTCTAGCCTTCAGTCATTTATGAAATTGTATTTCAATACAGAATGAAATAGATTTGAAAATATATTGAAGTGGGATTTTTCGATATTATTACAAATTTCATAGATTATTTAAAGTAATTCATGTTTTCATTTTCAGTTTATTTTGTTATGCTGACTTCATTGGAGTTTAGCATGGATTACAGGTAAATTCAATTTCTCATCACTTATAACCATTCCTAAAACTTTTTTATACACGTTTCATTATAGGATAATAGGTCAGAAAGGATGTCCTTATCTCTTATGGCTAAATGAGGTAATTGACCCATCAGAGACCACTTCTGGTAAACAGAAGTGCTAGAATGATATTTTTCTGTAAAAATTCTATTTCCTCAGGAAAAAAAAAAATATTTTGTCAGACTCTTTTGACAAGTAAAAATGGCTCTTTCTGTGTGTTTCAGACCTTGTAGAAATGTTAGAGAATTCTTGTACTACCCACTGGTACTAAATAAAACAACTTCACTAGATCACTTCTTGATTCATGTGCTTGTAATAATGTTGACATAAATTGTCATAAAATTTAGTTTGGCAACATTAAAATAAAGGGTTTAAATAATCATCAATCCTATGATTACTGATCTTTGAGATAATATCAACCAACTTAGTCCAGACACTTGTATAGTCTGGTGAAAAATGAGAAAATTAGGGTTTTTTCCTAGGGGACCACTGTAAGCAAAACAATAAAAATATGTTTTCTGGAATAAAGCAGCTTAAGAAAAGTTTACCATTAAATTTGTACTGTAAACTGTACTTGACCAGTGATGCACAGAGGAGATAGGCACAGTTATTTCTAGGTAGAAGATAGGAGCCACGTGAACCCTAATTCAGCTGTTTATTAACTGCCAGGAAAGACCCATCCCACAAAAACATCATGTCTGTCAGATACCATAAGTGTATGTTCCAGTAAAACGTCCCTAGATCCCTTTGTTTATGCTGTTAGGCTTTCCTGGCTCATTAGAAGGAGTCTTAAGCAGAAAGTTAATAGTTGTGGAAGAAGGAGGGTCAAGCAATAACTTCTAGAACTCATTGCCTGCAGCTGCATTCCCACTGAGATTTCAAGGAAGTGCTGCCAGTAGGTGAATATGAATGCTGCAAATTAAAACTCAGTTTTAAGACTTATCAATGGAAGAATATCTTCCATAATTTGTTGGGTGTTTGGGATTTTTTGTTTGTTTTTGTTAGGTTACAAAATTTCTTCTAGAACTCCAAACAGTGTGAAACTGACGGACATTTTACTAGCATGGGTGAAATGAATAGAGCTGGTGACAAGGAAATAAGTGCTCAGAGTGGTCTTCTGAATGATTTTCAGTCTACTTTAGGAAATCATGCTACACATGAATGTTAGCCACATAATTAATTGTATTATGTGCTCAGAAACTATGTGAAGGAGTGGATGCAAGAATTTTATAAAACAGAATGGAGAAAAGATTTTATGAGCAGGAAGAACAAGGGATTGAGTATTATGAAAATTATGACTAGATGAGTACTAGATGAGTACTTTTTAAAATTATCAAATTAATTATGTCAATTAACAATTTTGTATTTAACAATTCTTAAATTGTTAGATAGAGATGAAGTTCAGTTCTGGAGGAATGTAAAGAAACAATATGGATTTTGTCTGGCCTCCCCAAAAGGCTGAGGGCATATATTTTTAATGGATAGTGACTTCTTATCATCAGATGAACTCGTACCACAAGTATTACTGTCTCTTAATATTTCTTCCTGTGTCTTGTCCTTAACCATCTTTTTGATTGAATTATAACAAGCCTTCTGAAAACGTATGTAGGAAAAAAATGTTATGACTGTTCTCAGTAAACTCCTACCCAGATGAAAAATTCATGTCTTGCAGAAAGTTCTGTGATGCTAAAAAAAGAAACAATCTCATAGTGCAATCTTTTATTCAGTCATGAAATACAGAAGGGTTAGCTCTCTTCAGCAGCCTATTTCCATGAAATTTGTGAGAATGGTGTTCTCCATCAGATCTGTGTGACACAGAGTAGTGATAACTTCAGAAATTAAAGAGGAATGAAAGACAAAGGCATGTATATATATTAAAAAACATTGCACGTACCCCACCTCCTTAGAGAAACACATAAAGACTTTCCAGTAAAATAAAAAAAAAGGATGAAGGCACATTTTTTTCCTGCAGAGGTTACATTGTACTTACACTATATTGAAATCTGAGTTTCCTGCATTCCTTAGATTTGCTTTTGTTTAAACCATGAAGGAAAATGGAAGTATCTTCCTCCTTATGTTGAGAGTTACCTAAATCCTTTTGTTTCAGAATTGGTTAAAAAATTTGCCTTCAAACTTTTAACCCAAATAATGTGAATGTGAAATTGCAATTTCAGGCTTTTCACTGCAGTTTGATCTGCTGTGGCTCAAATCACCTGTAAATGGCATTTCCCTGTGATGGCATATTGGTCCATGTGGTACATCAGTCAACTGATGGCCTTAATTACAGGATCTGTAATTCACTACATGGTTAGATTGGAAAAGTGATTATATGGATTCTTTTGTGTGTCACTCAGTGGGTTCATAATATATGGCATTGTAACTGCTGTAAAAAACCCTAATTCTTCATTGAGGTGAGAAAAAATAATGTTAAACTTTATCTTAGCTGAAGCGATTATGTGTGGCTGCTTTGTGTATTTTTATTACTTTTGTTGACCAGGGAACGATAGCAAAGAATAATTTTGATATGGCTAGTGCAATTTTCTCAAGGCAAAAAAAAGACCAGATTCCATTTAAGGAACAGTGGCACTACTAGCAAAAAAAGGAAAACAAGCAAGCAATTTACATAAAGAACATATATTTATATTCCCTTCCTCTAAGGATGCATTTTAATATACTGAAACAGAAAGTCCATTTAGTTTTATTTTAAGAAGAGAAAACTCTTATACTTCATCAGACAATTAATTCCCAAAGTCCAATATCATCCTGAAATGCTTGGGCAGAAACAATGGATTAATAAGGACACTTGAAAATGTGTGCAGGGTAATTTGGGGGAACTTACACCATAATTGCTATCCATTGATAACTGAGTTCAATATCCTTTATTTTAGTATAATTCCTCTTCTCTTGGTTTCAGGAATCCTCTTACCACAAGACAATCGTGTACACTGAATTCCACACCCTGATATCCAAATTGATATATTTTATGGTATTAGATTTACAACTGACAACTTTGTTTCCTGTAATCCTTCATTAAAAAAAAGGTACATTAAAGAACAGAAAAAAATTATAAAACCTATTTTTTTTTACAGCACAATTATTAGTAAACTGTAGGAAAGTATGTTGTCTCTTATTACAGAAATTTAGACCTATATTTTTAATGTGACATTTGAAAAACAATTCGGATATGCAAATATATGCATTAAAAGCAGAACCTAACTGTGAAAAATGAGATAGAGATTATTTTTCAAAAACAGAAGGAAAAAATCAAAAACAGACTGCATAGATAGTCAATATATACAATCTTGGTAATTCAAGTGCAATGGTGTTGACATTGTATTTTAGTTTTTTTCCCTACCTAAATTGACATATATGAAATTTTCTTTTAATAATTAAATAGGTAATTCAAAGATGAGAAATCATTGAAATCGTCTGTTTTCTGCAAGAAAATTTAGTCAAGAAAATATTTTTATGAGACTAGCATGAATTTGTAGTTGTTTTTCCTGAAGTTCCTGCCATAACACAAGGTGTTCTTGATTTCCTGTTAAGTCGTTGTTAATATATTCCCACCTGGACTAGTATCAGTCATTTTCCAGATCTGGGTGATGCCTGCCTGAGAACTATATGGATCTAATAAGGTGTAGGTCTGAAGGCAACCAATCCACCCCAGATTCAGGTCTCCATTCTCTTAAAATCTTGTCATGATTACTTTTCCTAATGAACCAAATGAATTTTTTTTTTGCTACTGCACTCCTCCATGATACCATTTTTTTGCATAATATAGTATGATTCCCACAACTTTAAATTTGTTCAAAACTGCAAATTCTTAAGAAAATGAGCCCTGTTCCATTCCAAAAAAATACTTATGAAACGCTCTAGGTAACATCTCAAAACAATGCCTTAAAAACTTGGTTTTTCATAACATATTTTGATATCATTCTATGCCTCACACCACACTGAGGCCAGATGGTGAGTGGATTTGCTTGGGTATGTTGGGTTGAAAGGTGTTATCAACTATTTGCTATTAAGGTCTTTATTATCTTATACTGTCTGCCTTTCCTATGAATGTTATTCTGTTGCTCATTTGGTTTGCAGTCTTAGTAATAGCTTGTTAGTACTTTTATTCCTGTTTCAGTAATTGTTTGATGTTCTTTCTTATTGTTGTGAATTAGCTGGGTTTAATTAATTTGATCATTTATATCAGAAAGGTCTGTGCTGCATATTTTTTCCCCTTAAGTGTTCTCAATGGTGTATTTTGATATCCTTTTCACTTGTTTTTTGTCAGTCGAGACAAAAAAAACCCTATTTTCACTAATGAAGACATACTTGAATTTCTAATCTGGCTGAATGATGGGTCATGCTCTTCTTGACGTTGGATTGTGAGCAGCTCAACAGCGGGTCAATTTCTCAGGCAAAACACTGGGATATAATGTAGCTACCACTCCATAATCATAGAATCACGGAATGATTTGGCTTGGAAGGGACCTCAAAGATCATGTCTTTCCAACACCCTGCCATGAGCAGCAACACCTTCCAGCAGACCAGGTTGCTCAGAGCTCCATCTAAACTGGCCTGGAACACTTTCAAAGTTGGGGCAGCAGCAGCTTCTCTGGACAATGTGTTCTGGTGCCTCACCACCCTCACAGCAGATGATTCATAATATCCAAGCCAACCCTATGCCCTTTCAGTGTGAAGCCATTCCCCCTTTCCCTGTCCCTCCAGGCCCTTACAAATAGCCCCTCTCCATCTTTCCTGTGGGCTCCCTTCAGGTACTTGTAGGGCCACAATTAGGTCACCCTGGAGCCTTACCCACTCCAATATGAACAACCCCAATTCTCTCAGCCTTTCCTCACAGCAGAGCTGCTCCACCCCTCTGATCACCTTGGTGCCTCCTCTGGCCTGGCTCCAACAAGTCCATGCTCTCCTTGTGATCATTTCAAGTTGCAGCTGCTGCACATCTGTGGCAAACACAAAGGACTGAGACCCTTTCCATAGGGCCTGGTGTCATCCAGAACCACTCCATGCCTACAAGCAGATCCTGCTGGTTTTCCTTGCCTGGTTCTTGTGATCTCCTGACAGCACAGTGAAGTGACTCATCCACCTGCATCCTCTTCCCAACACCACCAGGACCAGAGTGAGGGAAGGGCTGTGGCACTAGGAGGAAGAACAAAGAGCAGGGCCACTCTGCTGACCAAGGACTGAGTAGTTCTGTCCAGCCCCAGCAGCTGCCTTGGAAAATGTTTCTTGTCCCAGTGATTTGCAGTCCCTAGTTCACTCATTGCTCTTCTTTCCCCTTGGCAGGGGGAGATCATGTGGACAGAGCCTGGGTTTGAGGCCACACATTAATTCCCTTTGGTGGAGTATGTCAGCTATTATAGGTGTTTCTCTTTTTAAGACTTTCAGGCAATCCAGACATTTAATATTTCCCCTGGAAGTTCACTGTATTGTAGTCTTATCTACAAGATGGTGGGCAGATATTACTCTTAATTAAAGAAATCTTTTAATTTTACAATTCCTAGCTATCTGAAAATGTTTCTTTATAAGATAAGATTGTATTTGCCTGGTTAACTCACAATTTATTGTCCCAAAACTCTCTTTTCCCCACTGGAGTGTATATTTTCTTCTAATCTGCATGTTAACAATTGTACATTTGCAAATGGAACATTTGGATATAAAATGTTATTGGCTCTAGATTTTTAACAGATATGTCAATGTTCATCATTTGTGCTATTATCTAGATTTAGTCCCAATATAGTTCAACAAAACATCAAAAACACTCCTATGATTCTAGTATTATCATAGCTGGAGTTTCTCAGTCCCCTGAAGGCTGTGTGAAGAATAGGTTGATTTCAATACTATCTTATGTTAAAAATTTTCTTTTTTAAATGATTATGAAATATGCTCAAGTCTTCTGAAAACACGTATCTTTGTGAGAAACAGTTTTTATTATATGCATATATTTAATTTCTATACATTTTATGAAAAAAATATATTCTTTTTTTAATTCTCAGGCTTTGAGTTTACATACTTTTTACTTAATTCTTGTCACTTGTAAAAATGTGTTTTATTTACCTTTTTCAAGTTCATAAATATTTTAAATTTGGACTTTTCTATTTTTTGCCTTTTCCTGTGATACCGTTTAAAAAACTGCTCATTGCACAGGAAGTGGCAGCTGGATAAAATTGAAGGGGGGGAAATTGTTAAATTGTCTGCTAAAATGTTTTAATTAAAAGCTAAACAGGAAATATTATAACTGAAAAAAAAATGTATTTGTATTACTGTATTTATAGAGATTAAGTACGAACAGCTTTTTGAAGTGTTTCCACTAGTTTTGTTAATAGATCTTTTTTCTCTAGGCATCTGAATCTGAACTTTGGCACAGATTTACAAAAATCTGAACTCATGATAATGGTTTTCTACTAAAAGATTAGATTTTTTTTTAATGTTGTACCAATATTTGACAATAATTTTTATGTATATATTGCCTAAATTCTCGCTACTTCTGTCTTTGTAAAATTGTCTTTTTAACTCACTTTTTAAAATTTTATTGAAGAAAAACAAATAAACTGATTTAAAAATATTTCATGAAAATGATTATTATTTGTTACATATACTGCTCAAAATCAGTTGTGGGGTCTTGGCAGATTTTTTACCCTGTTCTTACTGCTAATTCTCTTCTTACTCAATTTGATATAAGAATATAAACTGACAGGAGAAATTAATAGGATTGGTGTGTGGTGGTCCTCCATAGGAAACTACCAACTACCAACTCCTGTCTAATTTTTATGGACAAGAATTATGGCTGCGTTGGAATATCAGTATGTTACTTTATCTGCACATTAGGCTTTTTTCCCTCCTCCTCTTTGAACCGCAGCTATCACTGCAGGCTGCTGATCACCTTTGCTTTCACATCAATCCATTCTTGTTTACTTGTTACCATTCCAACCCTTCTGTTTAGCTCTTTATAAATTAGTCTTCAAATTTGGTGATATTTTTCAGCAGAAGCACTGGGGTCTGTCACAACCAATATAAGGATTTTTAGAATGGGTTCATACAAATCCTTTGAAATTCTTTACTTCTTATGTCACAACTCAAATTTTCCCAATTATTCAAATTTATACATCTGTATTTCCTCCTCAGCTAGTAATGCTGGACTTTAACTCACCATGTTTATGAGCAGCTGAGGTCGTACATCCACCATGTTTCTGTCAAGCCTCCTACATAATTTTTCACTGTTAGTCACAGCTTCCAATTTCTCCTTGTTTGTCCTTCAAGCTTCTTGTGTTAGCATGCAGGTATTTTATTATACTTCATATATGCCTGAAAGCTCTCTGGGTTTGATGTATTGGCATCCTTTTGAAGAATTTGAAGGTTCTTCATACTTGTCTTTTGCTAGAGAGCTTTTTTCCTTCCTCCTCCTTATCGTGCTGAAGAAAATTATTTATTTAATGTATGTAATTGATCTAGCCACTAAATTGGTAGCCCAAAACAATCAATTCATCTGCATGTATTCAGATCACCTGAAACTTCTCATCACTGCTTAAAGGTTGCAAAACACAAATGTGTATCAGGCTTAAAGAAAGATGGAGAGAAGCATAAGGGAGATTGAGAGGGGCTTAGGAAGATTTAGGTTACTACCCTTGTGTTGTACTAAACATGCTTGTCTTATTCTCTAAAGAATTATAACTTGCGTATTCCATGAATGAGAGTAGAGAGATTGGGACTTATCTCAATTATATTTATACCAAAAAACTCTCCCAAAATAACAACAGGGAGAGTCTGAATTCTGGTGTCCCAGAACATGTGAGGCTTTTACTGCTGGTAGGGCCAGGCTTCCCATGGCCCCTTTCCAGCCAGGCTGGGGCTGCAGAGTCTGGGAGTGGGCTGGCCCTTGCCTTACTCATTTGCAAGCCACAGAGACCCAGAGTTGACATGAATAAAATTGCTATTGCACAGCAGCAGTAAAAAATTTGCAGAGTGAAAAGAAATATTCTATTATCAAAAAGTGGAAGTTTCCTTCAGTTTGGATTGTAATATGAAGGGGAAAAGCTAGAGTCTGATCTAAGTGGCTTTTCAATAAAAATGACTTGACAATTAAATAAGCAAAAATAACCACTGGACCACATAAAAAATAGTTAAATAAAGAAATGTGGAGAAAATATTGGTGACGATAATAACCTGAAACCTACTGTCAGAAATTTCAAAAGTAGAAGCCTCCTTCTTTCAGCTAATTTTGCATGGACTTTGCAGTTACAGGTGCAAAATCTTCACTGTAGAAATGACAACTATCGTTCACTAAGGCTGTAACCTTGCAAATGCAGTCCTGTGACTAACCCCCATGGAAGTCAGAGAGTAGATCAGGAACTCCAGATTGTTCTGTTTTGTCTTAGGGGAAAAAGGAAAAACAATTAAAATTATTGTTCAAGAGAAGGCAAATAAGGCTGGCTCATAAAATGAGCACAAGGGCATTTTTTGAAATTACTGGGGAAACAATTTCAAATTAATAAATGGAAATGTTTTTTAATGTAATGAATAATTAGACTGTGAAATTTACGGTTAAATTATATCATTGATGCAAATAGCTGAGCAGGAATAAGAAGAGATTTATAAACTGCATATGAATAAGAACTGCATAGGCAATGAAAACAGAATAGGCAGAAAAATATTAGGTGTTATTGGCTGCCATAGTGCATGTGAGAATGCAATGCTCATCAGCTGTGGTCATGAAAAAAGGGAAATTAACTTCCCCGTATCTCTATTTTCCTTTGTCACTGAACATCAGGCAGGATTTATGTGCTATTGAGCACCTATTTTCTCTACCTTGGTGCATACTTTTAGCTAATAAATTTTGATTTATAATACTCTTGAAAGTCCCATGCTGTAACTCAGCAGAATTTTAAACTCTCATTAGAAATTTTGAAATGCTCAAATGAAAACTCTAAACATCCATATTAAAACATTTCCTTAGTGATTGTTATCAGTTGAACAGAAATAGCCAGAAATATCAGAAAAGTAGGGATGTACAAGTACTGCAACACCCAAATTGCCAGATGCTTTAAAAAGGGAACAAGAAACGCCATCAAGCCATATGATCCATAGAAGCCTTCCAAAACCATTTTGCTGAGGTTCAAGAAGAGAGGTTTGCAGCCCAGCCTATAAATCATTTTGATGTTTTCTAAAAGACCAACAAAGAGATAAGGTTAAAATAAAGTATTTTTATTTCTCCAAGTAAACTTTATCAGAGTGAAACATGAAATCACTTTGATTTTGTAAACAATGTTCTTTACAAATTTTCTGTTCTTGCATACTAATTATCTGATAAGCTCTACAGTTATCACATGATTTCTTTTTTTCTATCTGGCTCTGTGGCACTTAGATTACCAAAGGATACAGCCATGCATTTTTACAGAGAAGGAACTGAAGAAAGAGCATTAGTACTCCTGAAAAACTTGCAAAGTAAAGTTAGAGATATTTCTGCTGGGAATATATCTCTTCTTTGCCTAAGGGACTTACTGTCTTTTATGAGGCTTGCTTAGTCTAACACAGATTTTTAAAGAGAGAGAGAGAGAGAGGAATAGAAAACATCTGTCACTGACTAGCTTGAGGTAACTAGAAGGATGATGAAGCCACAAAACAATAAAAATGTACCTGTTTCTCATTCTGTTGTAAAAAACTTATCATATCCTAGTGCTATGGAACATTTTAAGAAACCATTAATGCATTTCATCTGTACTTGTGGATGCATTTACTCACATCCTTCTGTCTCAAAAATTAATGATTTAATGAAAAGGATTCCATGAAACTAATTCATTGTCCAAACTTTACCATGAATATGAGGATGGTTCTTGTCCTTGGCTGGAGTGAATTTAAGAGTAGCATTAATCCCTAGTGCAACTGTACAAAATTAAGTATTTACCCTCATAGTATCAATTGTACTGATGAAACAAACAGGAAGAGTCAGCTCCCATCTCTGATTTTGGGGGGCTTCAGATGGCTGAAGTTCTGACTACCCTTGTCAGAACTATCAAACTCATACTCATAGTCTAATGCTTCCCCACACTACTCAGCCCACTGATTCATGGATTAAGGACAGGAGATGGACCCAGCTGAGAAGTCTGCTGGATTAATACTGCTGCTGTATCAGGGGCAGATGGCACAACCCTCACTGGCTTGATAGATTTATCAATTCTGCCTCTGAAAGAGGTGTCTTGCCATATTCCTTTTTCATCCTTGAGGTTAAAAGGAAGCCTGTCTGGTTGGAGGTTGAGGCACTGTGCCCACTGAATCTGAAAATTATAGAATCATCTACTTTTTTTGGACAAAAGCAAAAATTACTGCCATGACTCTAAAGATCTTATTTTAATTAAAAAAAAAAAGAAAAAAAAAAGAAGAGAGAAAGTTATTCCATCTCATTCCATCTATGAGAGTAATGAAAAGTCTTTTCAACAGAAAAGTTAAATATTCTTCAGCATTCTCTGGAAGGTGTTGTGATAACTGTTTCTGTATTAACCTTTCTATTTGCTTGTTTGGTGTTGAACTGGAAAATGACCTCTTTGGGATCAAACTGATTCAAATTTTGAATTTTTTCAGTAAAATAGAAATAAATAGAGAAATTACCTCTTTTTCTTTATAATGATACTATGTTCTCTGTTATAAACATGGATTCTTTTACTTCCCTTTCACAGGAAAGTGAGGAAGGAAGTTTCTCAAGTAGGGACCTAAGGTAGACTATATGTTGTAATATTAAGTTGGCTGATAAAAGAGAGTTATTGCAGCCTTTTCTATGTTATCTTCCCATTTCTTCTCTTTATCAGCTCAAGTATTTGACCTTTTTATTAAATTCTTAGTAGATTTGGAATGAGCCAAACTTATTTTTCACCAAATTTACTATTTGTAACACAATAGAATATCTATATTTATCTTTAGTGCCAATAATGAGGAAAACAGCAGTGATGCCAGAGCTAACAGAAAGACTGACTGGAACCATGATCAAGGGCTGCATAGCACAAGTCAAAATGATTCCTCAGTTCTCCTGCTGTCACCTGAAACTGGATTCTCAAAGCTGACATGACTTCCCTTCTGCCTGATGTAATTACAGGAAGAATATATGATAACCACACTTAAAGGTTGGGTTTCTCTGTCACAAGTGTGCTCATTCTTGTTGGGGATGACCCTCATCGGGGCAAAGAAAACACCTCAGAACATGTAAATTTTGCTAATATCACCTAGTGCTTTGAGATATTTGTCTCTCCTCCTGATCTTCCCATTTTAACATAGACCCATGACACAATAACTCCTTGGCCTCTGAGTAACCACCAACAAGGTTAACAGAGATTTGAGCAGTCACAGTTTTTTGCAGCTGATTAGACTGTGGAAAATTCTAAGGAATTGAGAAATTGCTGTGATTATTATCTCCAGTGAGTTGTAAAGAAAGGATGAGAATTTACAGCAAATTCTCTACTGGAGACGGTCTTCATCAGTAGTGATAGTGTTGGGAATCTGCTCTTTTGGCTGCAGTTGAAGGAAAGGTGGACTTACCAAAACAGCAGGAGGTATACATAACACATGCATGGACCTCAGGTGTTCCATGGGGAAATTAGTGAAAACCAATTAGTTAGATTTCCCTGGCTGATGTTTAAATGCCTGACTTAATTTCTAAATTTATTCTTTTTCACTGTCAATACTGCTCTGGGAGGAGCAGAATTAGCCAGCCTGTAAAGAGCCAGCTTGGCTTTCAAGCTGTAGAAAAGCAGGTCATGGAACTCCAATATCTATGCTATTTTTAATTAAAATTTAATGCAATATTTCTAGGCATATACAAATCTTTCAGTTATTACATTTTTAAGGGTAGGAGTGCAAATGCAAAGCCTGATCCACATAAAAGGGGAAAAGGGATACTCAGCTGAGTACCTGCACCATGGTTTTGCCTCTGTTGAAACATCTGTTGTTGAGGATTTAAGGAAATATTTGTGTCATTCCATCCTTATTCGCTTAAAATGAATGCATTGTTGACTCTTAAACTTTCATACCAATAAAGTTTTAAGACTGTTGAGGTGGTTGTCTAGAAATAACTGTGTCAGGTACATTTTACTGAACATGTTGCTGCCATTTATCAAGAATTCTTGTCTAATATTTGCTTCATTTTAATCCTTTCTGCCTTCATGCAAATAATAGATCATCTAGCAAGCCTGGCTGAAAATCCATAACGAAAGGTAGAAAGAAGATATGTGTTTTGCTCCACCTATGCCCACATTGTGTAATTTATTCAACTTCCATCTCAGTTTGCATTATTAAGAGGAAAAGGGTTACATGTGAAAAAATCCAGACTTCATTATTTGCATTTCCACCAGCAAAGCCACTGCAGAAAACACAATAGACTTATAAGAAGCCATACTTACAATAATTCCATATTTTATTTCATTTTTATCTTTATAAAAATGATAAAGACTTTTATCCTTATGAAATTGTATTAACTTAATATATTAACTTCCAACATGTCTTTTACATGTTAGTTTCAGCAGATGAACACCCCCCCTAAGATTTTAAAACAGAGCATATATCCTTATCTAATGTGTAACCTATCAGCCATTTCTGCTAAATCTCTACCTGCCAGAAATCAGATAGGGGAATCTGCCCCACTAATTTCAAAGTCAAATTCATATATCAGTCTCTGATGTGAAGATAATGTCAACATTCAAATAGTCAGTAATAACATTAAGAAACACTTGCCCTCCCCTGCTTACACAACACCTCCAAAAGTCACAATTTATAGAGGTATTGCACTTGTTTGAATCTGTTAAGTGAGCCTGGAATTTGGACACCAGCAACAGAAGATTTCAGCAGAAATACTGAAATCAGCAAATATCCTACATTGCTATTGCTTTCATTTATCTTTTCTTAAATGGCTTCTTTTCTTTTATATACTGTAGAATTTTGTTGCTCAAGATGGTTGTTCAGTTCAATTATCCAAAATTCCTGCTCAGAAGAACTTTTTAGTCTTAATCGTGTTGTAAATTAAATATTAACGCCTTCTCCCTGAAGATATGGTTGATGTGCCTGGCCTGGTTCAGAGAGGGAAGTACTGCCCTGTATTAAGCACTGACCCAATGGGATTCTTGTCACACCTCACAGCCCATGCTACAGGAATGGCCTACAAGGCAAATTGACAGGAAACCATGAAAACACTCCATAACGTTTTTATTTTTAGGACATAGAATCAGAGAATGGTTTGGGTTGGAAGTGAGATTAAAGATCATCTTGTTCCAACCCCCTGCCATGGGCAGGGACACCTTCCACTAGACCAGGTTGCTCAGAGCCTCATCCAACCTGATCTTGAACACTTCCAGGGATGGAAGTGTATCGATGGTTTTTCAAAGAAACCTGTTCCAGTGCCTCACGACTTTCACAGTAAAGAATTTGTTACTAATATCAGATCAAAACCTCCTCTCTGTCAGTCTGAAGACATTTCCCCTTGTCCTGTCACTCCATGCTCTCTAAATTGTCTCTTTCTATGTTTCCTGTAGGCTCTACAACCTTTATGGTGGTTTTCCTGTGATTTCCAGTTATATTTTATTTGCAATGCATCTCTGCATCTCCAAGGATCTTTTCTCCTCTATCAGATTTAGTTCTGTTTGCTGCCAGCCTTACTAAGCACCAGCCAGTGATCTTGAAAACTACTGTGTGTAATCAGATCTTAGGGGAATGTTTCATCTATGAGTGGATTTCCCAGATCAGTACATCCTAATTAACCAGCACAACCTAATCATAGAGAAGTCGACCTTGTTAAGATTAGTTTTATTTGCCAAATTCCATTACGTCAGCCTTTTTGTCTTTTAACTTAAAAGTACACAGTGTGAGAATTGATTATGTTTTATTTTTGTGGTGAAAGAAAGTTTTTCCTCCTGAGGTATTTGATCATGATCTTGGAGTCTTAAGACTAGCCCTAAGTACTTGATACATCAATTGGATTGTCTGCCACAGCATTTTATTTCCTGACAGATTCTTTTAGAAATAACATTTGCTGTTAAATGTTTTGTTGGATTTTTCTTCCCTTCCAGGACTGTCCTTTTAACCTTTCTTTTATTTCACACATGTACAGCTAAAAATGCTGAACTTTCAAATACAGATGGCAGTAACAAGGCTTGTATGTGTCATATGTTCTGCTTATTTAAATAAATTCCTGTCATCTTGTAAATTTTAATTTTTCAAATGCCTCCTATCTAATATGTTTAACCATGTTGACTTATTTTAAACAGACAAGTAGAACTATTTCATTTCATCTTGATTCATTTGTCTAGTGGAACAAAATTGTACTAAATAAAATATTCATCTTTATTGCCAAGATCTGTTCTATAGCAACCATATTTTTCTTCAATACCATTGAAAGTATCAAAGCATTTACTCTTAAATAGTATCTTCACACTATAGCAAGAATAGTTTCTTTCTTGCAGTTCTCATTCATTACAGCTGTTATGAAAAATAGGTTTGTCCTTCCATTTTCTAGGCTGCACAAAAATATTTTTCTGCCTTCTGTAAAATAAAAAATTAATACATTTGTCAATACTTTGTAGGAAAGATGCATTGTGTCATTTCAGAAAACTCTGATAACAGAAGATATAGAGCTATAGATATTTTATTCGATTGGGCTTTACTAATTGGGTTAAACTACTTATTCTCCTTAATTCATCATATGAACACCCTTCTTTCCCAAGGAAATCTAATAACTCTTGAATGCTGTAATCAATGAATGCTTGGTCAATACATTCTCGCTCTGATGCACAGAGTTAATACAACATATCACAGTGTTCAATTGACATGTCTAAGGAACTATTGGGTCAAGATTATATTTTCTGATAATTAGAAAAGTGCTCCTTTGTCCGAATGAGATTTTTAAAATAAGAGAAAGATGTATTTGCAGTTTGCAATGTACGACAGATATTTCACCAAGCTTTCAGTGTATTTCAGCTGAATTGTATTCTGCTAGATAAAGGGTGTCTAAGTGCCAGAGACTGACAACTAGTACAAAATAATTCTTTATTGGGATGATAAGTGTACACTCTTTTACTTGACTGTGTGTGTATGTTGCAGGGTGGTGGACTTTTAGTTATGCAGCACATTAAGTAAAAAGCTTTCATAAAAGCCTTTAATGAAAAAAAATTAAAAGGTTTTATAAACAATGATAATGATCTACTTAAATTTGTCCAGTTTTTATCCAACAGGTAGGGGGTGAGGGGGAAACAAAACAACAGAAACATATAGGATATTTTAGTCAAAAAATAACTTTTCCTTTAGAAATGTTGACTAGTTCCAGATCTAGTTCCAATTCTACAGGGAAGTGTTTGGGAGAAGTTCTGTGAAAAATTCAGCAACTTGGTCTCTTCATCTGTAAATTGTATGGAAAGCGGATACTCTAGATGTCTGAGTAATCCATGAGAGATGAATGGATAGTTATCCCAAGTTTCTTGTGTAACTTGTAAGAAGTTTTGCTCCTAAATCAACCAGAAAATAGAAATATATTCACTTGCAGAGGTAGGAATTATATAATAATTGAATCTATGTTATGCAGAATAAGCCCAATTGAAAAACATAGCTATGTACAGCAGAGCATGCAATTACCCAGCACACAGAGCATGACCAATCTCTCCTTTGAAGTGGAGCACCAGATGTATCAGCTGTAATTTGCCAACATCAGAGCACACCACCAGCCCTTGCAACACTGCACACTTTGCTGTTTGGGCTTTATTTGATCTTGGGCTTAGTGTAGGGAAGATCTAAAATGATGAATTGTTTCATGGAAACAAAAGTGAGACTTTTTTTCCAAAGATGTTCTTGAAAGAAGAAAAGGAAGTAACAATGTTATAGAGAATATAGGATTTATTTCCTTTTAATTAGTAAGTGCAGTTTGTGATATGTTGTAAACCACTGAATTCTGACTCTTCCAAAATAATTGCAGCCTTTGGCCAAACCTCTGTTACTGCAAGATAAATTTAGAGTCCTGGGGTTTTTGTTGTTGTAAATTTTTTGAGGTTTTTTTTCTGAAAAATTTTAAAAAATAATCAAACTCACACTGACAAGACCAATATTAAGGTCCTTCCACCTTCTTTCTTATTATCTGTCCAAATCACACATGTGAAACGTGCTCATCATCGCTAAAAATGTAGCATAAGCAGGAAAAAAAAAATTAAAAAAATGTACATCTCAGAAGCTCTACTGACTTGAAGAAATATTTTCATTTTGTACATTAGTTCTCACATAACCAAGCATTTCCCAAAACAACCACTTTCACAGCTCAAGAGAACTGCATATTTTTATCAAATTCCCTGCTGCCTGTTTTGCTGCAGTTATGAATATTTTAAGTAGGTTTCTAATAGCTTAGTTGAAGAAATATTCCTTCCATATAATAAGTAGGATGCACAATAAAAACATGTTTATTTCAGTCCAAGGAAGCAGACAGACTTCTCCACTCTGTGGAGATGGACACTGCAATATAACATGATGTTAAGCTAATGATGGGGAAGATAAGCATCCTCATGGTGTAGTTTGAAAATACTGCCAAGCCCTTAATGTTCAGAAAATGCCTGGAAACTTGCATCTGCTCTCATGGGAAGCTGCTATAGCAGTGAATTCTATCCACAGAATATTTAACATTTTTCATTGCTCTTTGATGGCATCTGTTCCCTGAGGTAGCTTACATAAGGTATCATATTTCTAACTGGAAGTCAAATTAAGATCAGACATACAGTAATTGCTCTTTGCTGATGTTTTCAATAATTCATCATGGATGGCACAATAATTTACTCTCCTTATATCTCTGAGAACTTAAATGAAGAACATTCCTTTTCAGAGAGCCGGGAGTTTATGTCAAGCCTAAGGGATTTTTTTTTTTATTCTAAATATTGCAGTTTTCTGACCTGAAAATTTGCATTTTGTATAAAAAATACTAAAAAAATGGGGAGAAGGATGCCACATACCAGCTGAATGAACAGATGGGTAGGAGAAAATTTTTAGAGTCATCATCTGGCTTTGTACAAAGAGAAGGGAAAGTTTGTCATTTCTCAGAAAAACAGTTGACAATAGCTCTGAAGCCTCCCGGATGAAAAGCTTCAAGCTTTGGATGGATGTTGTCTACTTTGGCTCTTCATTGTTTTTGTTGAGTTATATTTAACAGAGGAAGAGCCTGGCATTTTCTACTTCTTTTTGTATTTATTGCTGTGCTCAGTAAGACCAGCTCTAGATGTTGTCTGTATCTACATCTAAACTACTTAGGTTGACACAAGAGAATAATAAGGGTTTTTTTTCCTCACATTCATGCATTCTGGATTATGACATGTATATGAAGAAATACAGTAGTTTTGTATTCATAAAAATGCAAACCAAATGAATCAACAAATATGACACTGATACAAAAGAGTGCTTATGTGAGCCAGTGGCTTTAAAGTACTTTAGCACAGTATTAATTGGGGAATGCATGGGAAAGGTTTGTTTGCTGGTTGTTGTGTTTGTTTGGTTGATTGGCTTCTTACCTGCTGTGAATCCACAGGAAAATGTGGCATTATAGTCACAATCAGTAAAATAAGTTTGATTTAACAATCTGAGACCTTCTATCAAGCTTATACTACCTGGATGAGTTCAGGACTTTTTTTTCCTAAATTATTTTATCCAATTGACTCATTTGTTTGCTTTACAAATCTACATTTTTTTTTTCTGAAGAATGTTTGTGAGATGCCATCAGCAAGACTGCTGGTCCTTTTTAGTCAAAGGCAAGACAGATCACACTTTCCTGGAGAGGATCTACACCATGTTATGCACAGCTCATAGCAACATATCTCACAAATGTCTTGACATGTGTTTGCTTTCACATTTCTACTACTAGAGCCCAAAATATTCCAGTGAGTTTCCACTAAAGCACAGTAATGGTGTATGCTAACCATAAGAGTTAATGTGGTACTTTGGCAGATGCCACACTGGCTCTGTTTCATTCTTTATTTTCTATCTTTATATTTTGCCACTGCTGTCCTGGCCAACTTAAAACCTAAACTGCATTTGCCAAAACTTATGCACTTTCATTTTTGTCGTTGTTCATAGATTTGATTAATTCAGCTTTTGGCACATGAAAGATTTGAAACTAAAGCTACATCCAGTGTTGGAGCCCCTTTCTGGTGCCTTGATTTATTTTAATTTTAGCTTTTGTTGTCTTTATTTAAATAATTCCAATATGGCTGTCAGTAGCCATCACTACACCTGATTTGTTTTTGACACAAGCCTTGTTTCACACAATGATCGGTGCAACAACATGGTCTACTCATTCAGATAGACAAGGTCACCATAACATTGCACACCAGATGGCATCAGCTTCTGTCTCTCACATCCAAACACTGTCATCAGACTTTTCAGTATTCAGGGTGGGAATCATAGAATGGTTTGAGCTGACGGGGACCTTAAAAATCATCTCATTCTGACTCCCTTGCCATGGGCAGGGAACCTTTCACTAGACCAGGTTGCTCAGACCTCCATCCAATGTGGCCTTGAACACTTCCAGTCATGGGGCAGCCACAGCTTCTCTGGACAATCTGTGCCTCATCATCCCCACAGTAAATAATTTCTTCTTTATCCCTAACATAAATGTTCCTCTTTCAGTCTGAAGCCATTCTTCCTTGTCCTGTCACCACAGTTCCTGACAAGGAGTCCCTCTCCAGGTTACCTGGAGCCCCTTCAGATATGGCAAGGTTCTCTGAGGTTTCCATGCAACCTTCTCTTCTCCAGGCTGAGCAACCTCCACTTTCCCTGTCTGTCTTTGCAGGGGAGGTGAAATATCCTTCAGCATCTTGCCTGTCCAGAAACAGCCACCCATGGACCATTCCCTAGAGAATTAGATTTTTTTTTATTAAGGAATTCCAGAAGCAAGTCACTTTGCCATTCTCATGAACAGAAACAGAGGAATCCTTTGTTTCCAATTCCTGAAAATGCAACTCTAACAAGTGTAGCCCAACCTAAGCCAAGGAAACAACACAAATGGAAAAATTATTTTGACCAAACCTCAAAAAAATAGAGTTCCATGACCAATTTCCTAATTTGCAAGGTGCCTCAGCTTGTGAAAAATAAAGCATGGTTATTGTTTAAAACCTAGGCAGCTAATTTGTCTCTTGCTAGATGAAGAAACTAGGTTGGCAGAGAAGTGTGGAGTTTTCTTTGATTCTCTTTCTGATTTAGTTCCTTAAAAGCTGACTGTACAGAAAGATCTGTTTTCCCAACAAATGAGAACTGAACAGTATTTCTGTAAATGTTTGAAAGGTTCCTTTGCATAACTCCCAGAAAAAGATCCTTGACCAGATCAAATGGGCTGACACAGAGCCAAGGCTTTACCTTCTGAGAAGTTTGTTAGGTAGACATAGACAAGTGTTCATCTTGGAGATATTTTCTTGCTCCTTAGTTTGGAAAATACATTACTACAGTAAAATAATATTCACAATAATATATGCATGAAGTGTATTTCTATGTACAAACCACATTTAAGTTTATATGGGACAGCTTGGTTATGCATCTACGGTGTAATACTAGCTGCCTTTAGAAAAGAAAGCAATTCTTACAAATAAATGCATATTTCTCCATTACAGGCAGCATAAGACCATTTTTTTTCTTTTTTTTTCCGCTTTGGCTACCCAGATTACCTTTTAGAAAGAAAATATGTCTGTTGATATAAAAAGATAATATAAAATATGTAATAATTCACAAATTAGAGTTTAATTTTTCTGGATAAATATTTATCTGTTCATTTTTACATTATTATTTTGACAAAACCTTACAAAACATTTTAATAACCTTTCTATGGATATTAATAACATATTTTTTTTCCTTTTTTTTCCTAATATTTGGTTGCTACTGTTTTTTGTTTTCTTTGCTAAATTTCCCAGTCCCAGAATAACCTTGAATGATACAGAACTTGTTTATATTTTGCTCATTCTAAATATGTATAATTTTCAATAATATGCACCCTTATTGAATTTTAGTATTAAATAAGCCTATAAATGGGGTTTAAAAGGTTACAGAAGAGTTAAACCTAATGTTGTGGGTTTTTTAATCTACACATTGTGTCTGCCTCATTGACTTCTCAGTGTGCTCACTAATGAACTACATGGTGTTGTGGCAGTTCCTGAGGCAGAAGCTGGGAGGAGTAAAAATCTTATGAATAAATGTTATTAAAATCATTACATGACATGCTATCCTGCCATGATGTTAATCTGTCTGGGGATACAGTTAAGATGTGGTGGCAAGGGAACTAAGTTCCTCAGTAAATGGTGTCAAAAAATGAAATTTGAACTAAACAGCTGTTGGAAAGAAATTAGTTTGTCACCAGTCGTTAAAAATTCGATCTCCCATTTATATTAAAAAGAGAGGGGAAAAATGAAAAAAAAATAAATCTGGATGCTTTCATGTTTTATTACTTTCTTGTTTCAGTATCTGAATTATTTTTTGAAATATAAAATACATTTTAAAGGACCAAAAGCATTAAGATGCTAAAAAGCCATTTTATTATCATTGTTATTACCAATTTGTGTCTGAAGCCAAAAAGCTCCGTTTGGTGCATTAGTGTGTGCACAGGTGTGGCATTAGCTGAAAATTTCTGTGATTTGGTCAGAACAACCAAACACAAATAGGTCTCTCAGCACATTGCAAACAGACTCTCCCAAATCCTCCAAGGGTATCTCTACTTAGACAAGTGTTTCTAGATTATTAAAAATGAATGATAAAGGGGGAAGAGAGCCGGAGTGTTTGAATCTGCTTGCTCAGCTGTTTGCTGAGTGAAGTCTGGGTAAACATCTTCCAGTTCTTCCTCTAAAACATTATACTTGGTGAAGGCCACTGATGATAGAGGGAATCACAGTAATAAGAAAAGCACTTGGCTGTCTATTTGAGGTGAAATTTCTATTATTGCCTAGGATAGGATTTAGTGCTGCAAATATTTTTTTTTTCACAGCTTTGCAATCTCTGCAGAAAAACAGGTATTTCTGAGGTATAGTGTTATTTTCATATTTGCTCTTGGGTAAGATAAATAATTTAAGTATTTATTGGTTTTGATTGTTTCACTCCAGAAGATGGCAACTTGGGAACCATTCAATTATATTTAAATACAAGTGCTTAGTTCACCTGGAGATGTTATTCCTTCTGTAAAAAGCAGGGAGATACAGCATCTGTTTTATAAAGTACATTTCCTTGTGAAAACAGATACAGCCTTACTAAACAGAATGGGGGATGAATGCCAAAGGAATTTCCCCACCATGTCCTAGATGTTACATCCACCTGCTGGAGAAAATTCAGAGGAGCACACCAAGATAATCAGAGGGATGGAGCACCTCTTCTATGAGGAAAGGCTGAGGGAATTGGGATTGTTCAGCCTGGAGAAGAGAAGGCTTTGGGATGACCTGATTGTAGCCTCTCAGTACAAGGGAGCCCACAGGAAACAAGGGGAGAGACAATTTACAGAGGCATGGAGTGATAGCACAAGGGGGAATGGCTTCAAACTGAGCAAGAGTAGGTTTAGACTGGATTGTAGGAAGAAATTCTGCCCTGTGAGGGTGGTGGTCTGTTACACATAAAGTTATCACTCTTTCACACACAGCCCATATCTAGAGTTATGCATCCCTTTGTGCTTTGAAACCTTCTTGGAAAACTCTACATGACCTACATTTACATGTGTTTACAGTGGTGCTTTAAGAAGAGGTAAACAGCATAGTCTTAATTAATTTATGTTTTGACTGCAGTTCTGATAACAGTAAAATTGTTGCAACTCCAGAAATTTTAAGTGTGACATCACATGCATATGTTTCTTTTTTAGTACCTGTAGAATCTGGCCACTGCATTAGGTTGTTAGAACAATTTGCATTTGAATCTGGTTTTATTGCTTATGCATTTTTCCTGAGAGGAAAATCAGAACTTGTCCTTAAATGTTTATCACAGGCTCTAGGCAAGCTTTGTTGCTCTGTCAATAGATGAGCTTCTTATTTAATTCAATTTTGTTCATTATAGTATTTTATGTATATCATGTCAGATAATTAAGAATGTTTTAGTCTCCAGAAGAGAACAAAATATCTATATACTTATTTTTTTTTGTTCAGTAGACTCATAGTTTTATTTCAACTTAATTGAATCTTAATTTACAATGTTTAAGCATTAAGTAATGCATGCCCTTCAAGTTCAATGTGGTACTTGACACACTGTAGCAGATTACCTATGCTTCTAATGTCTGGAGGAAATATCTCAGGCATAATTTATTGAAAATTTCTGAGCAAAACTTTGTTAAAAAAAGAAGGTAAACTTATCTGTTATCTCTGGGTTTTGCAAATCCAAATATGTTTTGTGCTGCTGATAGCTTACTTGGATCCAAACTGAAAAACTCTTGCAGAGTGGGGCATCTCAGTTAGGTGGCAACTAAGAAAAGAAATTATGCTACCATAAGTCAAAAGTAAAATATAGAAGAAGATGGTCTTGCTGTTACCAAAGTGCTGTCACTGACACTGTTGCCGAGAAAAAGAATGAAATAAAACTTTTGTCTTGTCAGTGCAGTTGAAAGATATCATTAGCAAATTACCTATCAGCCTGTCTTATGAAAAATTCCTGTAACCTTTTCTTGAACAAAATAATTCTTTCGGTGACATCTTCATTATTTGCAGCCTCAGCTGAGACTCCTGGGCTGCCTTGTCCCTACCCACTGGGCTCAGCTGCTGCTGACATACACTCCCTTAAATGCTGCTGCTCCTCTTACACACTTTCCTTCTCTGGGGAAACTGTGGCATCCTCCTGAACCATTGCTGAGATGCCAGGACCAGACTGCCACAGTGAGAAAAAATGTGGCTCTGCTGAGTGTCAGGGGAAGACCAGCAGAGTTTTTACCTCTCTGTAACAATCCATAACCACATGGGACAAGAGTTGGAGGGTGGAAGAGGAAGTCACTTTTTCCAAATTCCCACTTGGTATGTACAATGGTCTTTTTGGACCTTCTTGCCTCCTTTGTCACAAAGCTGTTATACACAATTTTTAAAACTGCATTTCCTCTGTTACCATTGCCACGTGCTCTTTAATTACAGAAAGAGAGAGAAATATTAGAATTTCTGCCAAATATATGTCTTAGTGAACATGTCGGCTTCACAACAGAACCAGCTGGAGTTTGTGCAGAGGTTCCAAAGTAACAGCAGAGGATGAGGAGCCCAGCTCCTCATGGAGTTCTCCTCTCTGCACATGAGTAGGAGGAGTCTGTGAGTAGGAGGGACTGGACATAGAAATAACCTCTCATTGGGAACCATGCTCAAAACAATACATCTCCTATTTCCTAACGAATGTGAAAAAAATGTTTCTAGGACAGAGGACAGGACATGACATACGGTGATGCAGTGTATATTGTAATGAAAAAACATCCAGTGGGGATGATCTTAGGCCAACAAGGCAAGAAAAACATAGAAAAATAATGAAAATATTAGGAAACCTATAAACTGATTTTTTACTACATATTTTTTATCCTGTGTTGAGTGTACCTGAGACTTCATCTACATGAATTGCAGAAAATTGTCATGTTTGCCTTTAACATGCATTCTATTTCATGGATTATTTAGGGGTTTTGTACCCCTTTTTCTCCCCCTTTCTCTTTACCATGATACAATACAAGGGTGACAGGGTGGGAAACCTAATGTGAGTAGGAATCTGGATGCAGACATTCACATTTAACGTGATAACCTAGTAAAGCTAAATATAACACATTTTCTATCTACTGGTGATAACCTGTCCTCTCTACCTCTACAATTAGGATTCTTGAGCAACATGATGTGAAAATGGCTTCTGTGAGTAATGCTGAATGCAAAACATGAAAGCCTCAGAAAGCATGCTGTAGTCGCTGCTTGCAATAGGCTTTATTTGCATAAATTACGATGTCTCCTGTCATATTTTCATTAAGTTTATGATGACTTTTAAACAATAATTTAATTTTAATGCGATGCACCCAGGTTTTAATTTAAAGAAGCCGTCTCCTGGCCTTCCCACATTTAAAGCTGATGATGAGATAACTGTTTCATAAATGAATTACCATTGGACCATGACCAATAGGATCTGAGCTGAATCCATTAATTCGTAGTTCATCTTCAAAACCAAGTCTGTCATTGACCTTTTTGTCCTCCATCCCTTCACCTAAATAATTTGCTGCATTCTTTATCAAACATGAAGTGCAACAACTTGTACATTTGCAGTCAGATGCTGAGAAATTTTTTTACTAAGAGCTTTCATTGTGGAAAACTTGAAATATCTTGACACTTCCACTGAGAGCTTCAATTAAATTTTGATCAGCAATGTTATCCTAAATGTGGAAATTTCTGGTTTAAATGAGAGACACAGACAGACAGATTTCAGAATAGCACATGACAGAAAAGAGGGCAGAATGTTTTCTTTAAAGCCTGGGTCACAGAGTCCTTCTGAGCACTTCCAGATACATAAATTTACATCCCTTTGGTATGCCTCTTTTTTCTGCCTGTTCATCATATCCCCTGTTCCCTGATGCTTCCAACTCATTTCTGTGGTTGTTTATTATCTTTCTTATCAGTAGATAGTGAATGGGGTGGGAATGGCAAAAAACAATGAAAAGAAAATGAAATGGCCTTAGGTAAAATAAATACTGGGAGGGGGAGAGGGAAGGAAGACAAAATAGATAAGGAAAGGAAAAATGGACAAAGGAAAAATTTGCAAATTTAGTCAGTAGGAGAGGGGGACAGTTAAAGACCTCTGTGAAATATCTAGAATAAAGAAATACAAATTATTGCTGTCATTTTCCTGTCAGAAGCTTTGTAAATCCTATCTGTATTAAAATAAATTATTTCAGAGCAATATTCATACTTGCATATTATCAGATCAATAACAATAAGACAATTATATTTATGAAATCATGTTGTGCCTGTAAGCAATTATGATTGTCATTATCACTCAGATGGCTTGGCAACAGTTATATAATAATTTCTTGTTTACAAATATTTCATTATTTGATGTTCCATATAAACTTGATCCAAATCCTCTGACGTAATTTTTTGCCAACAGTCCAATTATCAATGTAAACACTCAGTTCACTGATCTGTTCTTCACTGTCAACCTGGGTGATGTCTTGGCTCCCCAAAAAAGTGGTAGGGCTGTGCATGATTGGCAAGAGGTTGGCTGAGCTCTAGGAGCAGCAGACAGGTTTTCCTCTGCTTTCAATGACTTTGAGTTTGCTGGTGTTTGCTAAGCCTTAATCATTTTCTGCAATGTGCCACTGCTGAAGAGAACAGAAAATTCTGAGGAAAATGTGGCCCATGAAAGCAGGAGCTGTAGTCCAGTGACATGTATTTAACCATGCATTCATGTGATCCCTCTTGGAAAATTCACAGCTTATATTTTTTTCCTCCAGGAATCATTATAAGATCTTCTCCCTTTTAGTGCTGTGTCTGGCTGATGTCTCTAAAGGAAAGGACTTTATTTATACTGTATTCCTGAGCTGGGGAAAATCCATGTATGTTAAACCAGCTATCTTTCATAAAAAGAAGTCACTTATGCAGCCAGTTGCAAACTCTTGTGACCTGTTGATACCAGACAGAGCTGTGGCAGCAGGGGCAGGAGGGGCCTGGGAGCATTCCCAGGGAGCAACTTCACTCTAACACATGTGAAAACTGCTTTGGTAGGAATATAGAAACACAGGAGTATATGATTGTCAGGGTTGGAAAAGACACCAAAAATCATTAAGTCCAACAGTTAATCTGTCACCACCAGCATGTTCTCAAGTGCCATAATCCACATCTTTTTGGAACACTTCCAGGAATGGCGACTCCACCACTTCTCCAGGCAGCCTGTTCCTATGCTTAACAACCCTATCAATAAAAGAATTATTCTTAAAATCCAGTCTAAACATCCCCTGCTACAATTTGAGGCCATTTCCTCATGTTCTGACACTTTTTACTGGGGAGAAAAAACTGACCCCCACCTGGTTCCACCCTCCCTCAGGGAATTGTGGAGAGTGACAAGATTCCCCCCTGAACCTCCTTTTCTCCGGGATAAGTGCCTCAGCTCCCTCAGCTACTTCTCATCAGACCTGTGTTCTTTCCTTCCTCAGCTCTGCTGCCCTTCTCTGGACATGCTCCAGCCCCTCAATGTCCTTCTTGCAGTCAGGAGTCCAAAACTGAACATGGGATTTGAGGTTTGTCATCACCAGTGCTCAGTACAGGGGGACAGTCACTGATCTGGTCCTGCTGGCCACAAGCTGACATCCAGAACTCAACACTGCCCAGATTTCTGTGATCTCCTGATCTTTTGTCTGTCACTGTGGGAGACAGCATATACCTGATGATGAAAAGTTGATCTGCCCTAGGGCATTGCTTACATCCTTTTGTCTTTCACGATTGCAGAGCTTTAGAATCTAAAATAAAATAAATAAATAAATAAATTATTAGCCCTAAAATGAGCTTCTGTTGTTTTAAGTCCATATATCATGGCTTATATACAAGTCCTCTCTTTTCCAAGTTCATAAAACTTTGATTTCTCATAAAAATTGAAATATCAAAGTCTGAATCCCAAAATACACTGCATCTTTAAATGTATATTAGAATGGAATTTAAATTTTTATTTCAGTCCCTAAACTTTTTCCTCTATTTTAGTTCTTTGCTTTCTTTGCAAAATAGATCATTGCTCTTGTACCTTAGGGCCTTTGCTGTGATGATAAATAATTTCAAAACAGCTCCAATACATGATTGTTTGTTTGTTTGTTTGCTTGTTTATTTTAGAGGAGCTAAATAACCATAAGGATTGTCATTAACAGAGGACGTTTCACACTGAGGACTGCATGACGTCTTTAATACTTATCGAGGCAGATAATTTAATGATTTTGTTTCTTTTGTGAATAAACAAGGTTTATTTTTTTTCCAATGAGAAATATGCTGCAGGTATTATGGATTCTAAATGTATTATTGACAATTCTTCCTGTTAGTATAAAATGTAGGATCTGAAAATTACAATCAATGGCTATGAGCTATCAGTGAGTGACATTTTCAGTGTTTTCTATGTTCGTATTCATACATAATATGACATCACTGAACTTTCGTCTTTCTTGCATATACTCATACTAACCTAAAAAAAAACCTTTTTAACCACTAGCTTAATTTTTTTTCAGTGTCAATATTAAATTACTTCTTTTTACTTAATAGTTATTGTAACCTATCTCTAAGCATGAATTTCCAATTGGTCCACAATAGATAAATGATCTGACGCAATTTTTGGTTTCTTCTTTTAAAATTTTGCCTTTTTGACATCACATATTTTCCCTAAAATTTTAGGTGGAACTGTAAATATATGATACATCCCATAGATGAATAGCTAGAATACTTGACTCCATAATTATATCTTTAGAAGGTAAAAAAAAAGAAACATGAAAATAAATTCACTTTAAAATCCTAATTGTAGGTTATTCATGTTAAGTGTTTATGTTGCTTCTTACCATAAGGGTACATAGAGCATGTATTTGTACTCTTATCTGTGCATTAAGCAAAATAATTTACAAATTGGTTTTCAAGTGTTATATTTGCTGTGAGCAGTACTCATGTTGTTCACATTTTTATGAAGGTTGGTATGAATTAGCTGTTGACAGGTATGGCATAAGAAAATATAATATGAACTTATTGGTAGATATAACTTTCAATATTTCCCGTTCATATCCATATTGTTGATGTAGTTTAAAGAAATATACTTTTCTAGGAAGAGAACTACAAGATTCTTCCTAATCCTTTTTACTATGTTTCCTTGGGGAATTCATGACCGTATGACTTTTTTTCTATCTATTGGTAGAAAAACATTAGTGATTTTTAATCCTTATTAGAATGAGAACATCATCCTAGAGTTCAGTTAAATGCACCTGGATTACACTAAATCCATGCATGGGACTAATTTCAGAACAAGAATCAAGGTAAGATGTTATTCAATAATAACTACATGGATTCATTAATCTATATTAATTAAGAAATAAACAAAATTTAGTAAATTGGAACTCAGGAGCTACCAACAAACTTGGTATTTTTCTACAAAATTGACCAAAGTTTCTGATAGGACCCAAAAAAATTCAACAACTTATTTATTAAATGTGTTGACAATGCCAAAGTATTTCTAAGATTGCCGCCTTTAAACTGGTCTGAGTCCTCATGTAGGTAAGACCTTTCTCTGAGATATAAAATAACACAGTATTATTCTATAGTGTAGACAACAACATAAAATAAATAAATCAATGAAGATAATTGTCCTTGACAAAAAAGCACAAAATCTTTCCCGAGCCTGCAGTCCTAACATAGAGAAATTGTACTTCACAAGAAAAAAGGAGCATATAGTCTAATAGATAAGAGACTACTCGTACTGATTACTCTAACTGATAAACCATTCAAATCAAATCAGGGTCATCAAATGTTCTTCACTGGAAAGGAGAATAAAAAGAATATGTTCCTTATATTTGAATTTGTTCCTTATATTGTTATGTTCCTTATACTTTGGGCAAAAAGATTTATCAGTAATATGCAAACCTTCAAACATGGAAAATTAATAGATGAGATAAAAAAGCAATTAATAATAGTATTCAAACAGAAAACCAAACCAAGTCAAACAAACAAACAATGAAAAAACCACAAAGAACCCAAAACAAACCAACCCCTCCCCCCAAAAAAATTAAAAAAAAAACAAAACCCAAATCAAAACAAAAAAACACCCACCAAACCAAAAAAACCCAAAGATACTGATGAATATGGGGCAGTGAGAGGTATTCCATTAACAGAAACAATCGCTTTGGCAGGAGATTGTAACAACATCTTAGGTGTTCTCAGCAAGGATTGAAGCATTTCTTACATGGGATCCCCAGATCTTTCTCTTGGAGTTATAGAATGAAGTGCAGTCAAAAAAAGTAAAATCACTTTCCTTTTCCTTTTGATAAACGATCAACACTCTACAGTGACGACTAGAAATTGCTGAACAACCTGAAAATAAAGGTAGTTTACCAGAATAGAATTCATGGTGTTGTGTGAAGATTGTACATGACTTGCTAAGAGACTGGGCTTCAGGAGTTGGCATAACATGATGTTTTTATCTTCCTCTCCAGAAAATACTAAGGAAATTTTTGCTATCCTACACCATGTCCTTGAATGTCGTTTATTTCACCAGCACCTATAGTTTCTGATCATATTATCTTTACACTTTGGTGGTAAAATTTACAATAAAAAATGTGTTTTGGATACAAATCCAGAGCAGTTTTTCCTCTCCATTACATAATATTGATTATTGATCAATATTACAGAATATTGACTAGGATGATCCTAGCGTTGCCTTCTGAGCTTTTTAATCTTTGAAACTCAGGGAATTCTGTTCAGAGATAATTATGTCCTCCTAACCAAGATATGCCAACAAAACAAGCCTTAGCAAATAATATGTTATTGTTGCTACACTGTTCTGAGTAATTATTCATTGAAGTAATTCTCAAGTTCTTTCATATTGTGGACAATTTTTTGTCCATTCATGACCTCTTTCCTTTTGGCCTTCTTCTTCCAGATCTTATTTAAGCAGATACAGTGCTTCATTCTCTTACAGACAGTGGCGTTAGGACCTTGAAGTGAGAACTGATTCAATAAAAGTTTAGTTTCACACAGATATTTGAGCTTCTTGATTATATTTTAATAGAACAGCAACGTATTTACTGACTCCATTTTCATCAGGCATTGTCTATCTGCATCTTATTTTCCCAGGTTATTTTTAGCACTCCTTTACTTTGCCTGTGTTTGAGATCCTTTTCATTTTGTTGTTAATTACAAATTTGAACACAGGTGCATCATGATAAAAGTCATAATGAAGTTGGACAAAATGCAATAATGGAAGTCCAGGGAATTTTTTTTTTTAACTTGTTCAGCCAGTTTAATTATATAAGGTCTTCTGGAAAGCTTAAATAGGGGACAGAATTGGATTGCAGACTTTATCAGCAGATTTATTAGTTGGATAGTTACAGTGTTTGTTAGGCCGTGTGGCCATGTGACAGTGTAGTAGAGACTGATGGCTGAAAGCCAAAGATATTTATTGTATGATGTAAGTCAGGTCCTCAGTTTGCAGCAGAAATCTTCCCTATTGAGAGCAAAATAAAAGAGAAAGTTTTTGAAAGGTCCTAACAATCCTATTGTCATGTAAATGGACCTTAATAAATTATGTTGCTTTAGATATTGAAACATTATACCAACATTTGGTGCAGTCGTTAGGAAAGAATGAATGAGTCCCATTGAATTTTTAATAACTAAGCTCTGACAAAACACGGGGTGAATATTTTTGAATCTATATTTGAAATACAATCTATTTGAAGTACCAAAAGGTGCTGTCTAAGCAAAGTGTGCCTACTTTTTGTCTTGACAATGAATGAATCCCAAGAAAACCAGGAATCATCTGTGTATTTCCAAGATCACTACCTGAATCCATGATCAGAAAAGATAGCTCTAGTGAAGTCCTGATAGCAATCATACTGAGTGTTTCTTTCAGCACTTTTTGACGACATTACCCTTATTGCTTCTTGTGGGCCATTTAATTTCAGGTGGTATTGTAGGGACAAAATCACTGTACAATGATGAACTTCTTTGGTTGGGTCACTTTGTTCTCCATATTTCTATAACATATTGCAGATGGCCTAAAAGATTAACCGTAATGACCAAAACCACTGAAATGTCGGTAGCACATAATTGCTTCCACAAGCTGCAGCATATCATATCTGGCCACGATTTTTTCTGTTAAACCCAGAACAACATAGAGTATTCCAGCTGATTCTTTCCTTGCATCTAAAGCACTGTAAGTCTTTTATCCTTGACAGGACAAGCTGTGGCTGGAACTCAGTTGTAACTCATGGTGTTAAGAATATTTGGGTTTGGCAAATGCAAGTGTGTTAACTGTGTCCCACTTTTGCATGGTCTTTTGGGTGACAACCAAGAGCCAGACAGCCCACAAGAATTTCTATATCCTTCCACCAAACTGTCATCTGCAGTGATATCCCTGAGAGAGCATGGCTAGTGGCATGCAAACACTGTCAGGCTATACATTTTGGATATATTGGGATCCCTATCACTAATCTTACTATAACTGTTATTTTCATATATAGTTAATCAGATGGACCTCACTCCCTTCAAGCTCAGATCATATGCAAACACCAAAAGGTTCTGACATCTTGACCTTCTCAAATTAAATGGTGATATTTAAGTGTCACTGAGACGAGTTCTGGTGAATTAACCCTTAGCAATGAATTAAGACCAGAATCAATGTTCAACAGATGAACAGATTTCATTGAAGTTGTTTCTTTTCTGCGTGGGAGCTTCAGTGATATGTATATGACTTTTATCACTGCATCAATTCTGGCTTGTTGTACTTTTTAAGTTTATATTCAAGAAATAACAAATGTATCGGAATTATTTTCCAAATAGTTCCTACGTAATTATCTTAATGGGTTGCTGACATTTTAATCCTTACAGACAAAATGGCAACCATCTTTTATGAGGAAACTGGGAGATAAACTTACCTTTTTTCATTCCTTGCAAATGCTGCAAAGATATCTTTCTTGTTAAGTATAATCATTAATATTAAAAATCAGCTAGGTACATAAATATCTTAGACTTTAATCCATCTGCAGTAATTAAAATTTTATAAAATTGCTGTCTGTGTCTTTCTAGATTGATTACCTGTGACTTTAAGCCACTCCAGAATTTTCATTAAGTATATCACTTTCGATATGGAATATTTCACAAATGTGTTCAGTATATTATAATATACAAAAACTCTTGGAACAGTTGCATTTAACAGCTATTATACCCACATGTTGTTTAATCTGAGCCAAGTTCCTTCAGGCACAGCTTAACTACCCCTTCTGCTCATATAGAAGCATCTGTGTGATGAATCTGCGAGAGTACCTCATTGTGTGCTCTGCCAGTGGTAGTTCCTCAGAACTCTGCAACAACTTGCACCATGGGCATCTGAAGTGATGTCTCTGTGTATTTATGAATTCGGGTTTTTGGGGACAGGCTGTTATTCACAGAACACAACAGAGAGCTGTTAAATGTGTATTTTATATACAGCACCAGAAATACAGCATCTTATGATATCTATAGGTTCAATTCTTACTCTTCTTTAATTTCTTCCAAATATAAATTTGTACATTTTTCTCCTATATCCTGTTACATCTATCCCATTCCGTTGCATTCTTTTGCAAAGAAAACTGGGAAAAATTACAGTTGGGGGAAACTGGGTGAAGAAAATACAGATTCTGTAGGATATTTCTGTTTTTCCTGCCTGCAATCTTCCCATGCAGAAATTGGCATTCATGATATTGATATTGGCATTGATATTCACGACATTCATATCAATGTTCATTATTTATACAATTCCCAACATGAATTCATTCTTCTGAAAACTGTGTCACTTATTATGCATTTCACAAAACTGAAGCCAAGTAGCACAAATAGCATCCTATTGTCTCTACTTTGAGAGGTAGTTATAGCATCTGAAACTTGTAGGATTTTACCTTGAAACCCATTTAAATAAGTTCTTAATCTGTGAGTTCTAAATCTCCTCTTCTCTAAACCCATCTGATTTTACTGTTATGCATTTTCACAAGTTTTCATATTTTTGCCAGTGCAGTGGTATAGCAATACCAAATCAGGCTGTCTGGTTTATTCCTACCATTTCAAAAAGCAACTTAAAGAAAGGAAAATACTGTAATTTTCCATGTTTAGAAGAGCATAAATATATCAGTGCCCATGGCTTCAACATTATGCATGGGATTTCCCTGAATGTAGTTTGTTCCTTTGATATCAAGGAACAAGCATACTATCAAGTACACAAATAAAGATATCACAGAGCTGTGAAATCACACAGCTACAAGAGGTAAACACTTGTTTAAAAACACGTACTTGTTCTAATTGCTCGAGTAATTTACAGTCATTTCCTTTGTTTCTTCTAAGTGCTTATGTAACATGAGAAAATTTAGTCCCAGAATAACAAAATAAGGGAAAGAAGTTTTATTTCATCTTAAGGCTGAGAATAAAGCCTCTACAGGTTTCAGCACACATTTGTAGTTAAAGTATGCATTCAGATTCCTATTTTTAAGCAGTGAAAATTGAATATACTGGCAATTAGCAATATTTGGAACACAGAAAATGCTATTCCAGTAACAGTGGTAAATGCTGCAGAATTTAAATATCTCACCCTGCACTGCAGATATTCTTGCAGTTTTCTTCCATGAAAGACCACTGTCTCCATCCTGTTTTGGTTGTGTAATAAAGTATGAACATGTTTACAGAGAAAACTTCCAATTACATCAGGGTAATTAGGGTAGAGTCTTCCTGAAAAATCTTTTGAGTCTTATTAAGTATATCTTTATCCTGGAATGAGGAGAAATTGTACAGCACTGAACAGATATTGGAGCAGAATGGGGAAGCAGGCAAAAAAAAAAAAGAAGGAAAAAAAAAAAAGTCTTGTCATTGCCACTGCTCTAACTGTATTTTAATAGAAGAGCAGAGCCTAGCAAGCTGTCAGTGTGGCACCTTTCACAAGCACATCTATAAATACACTTTAAAAAATGGTCATAAATCATGTTTTCCCATTGGATAACATAAAGGGAAATTATAGTTTTCCCACTGACAAAAACAGGGGCAGAGGGAGAGGGGGAGTCATGGCTCTAAAGTCACCTCTACTCTTATTTTCCATTCTAATCTAGTCTGCTTTTCATTTTGCAGCTGAGCGATTGATTCAGTTAGGCATTAGTTTTCTTGGCTTGCTTGATATCAAAGCCTTTAGCATTTGCAGCCAAAGAGTGGATTCTTTGTCTGAGCAATCAAGGGTTGTATCAGGGGCTGCAATGTCTGTGAGGAGGGAGGGCAGCAAACCCCACAGTAACAAGGAAAACTTAGACACACAAAAAATTGCTCCTACACAGCACAGGAACAAGAAGCTACAACGATCTTGCTAATAGCTCCTTTTCTGCCCTCTTGACCTCAGATGATTTTGATGTTAAGAAAGACTTCCCTAATACAGCCTCAAAATCTAACAGCCTTGCTGCTCACAGAGGGGATGCTGTGTGTTCTACTGCAGTTAAACCTCTCCTCTGTGTGGAGAAATAGCAACAGTGATTGTAGGACTTGGCCCTTAACACCAACTCATTGAGCTCTGCTGTTGCCAGCACTTATGATCAGTGATGAAGAAAGAATTTTAAAAATTAGAAAAAAAAATGTGTTTCTGCTACCAGTAGCATTTTCCAAGTGAAATGCTTGGATCCAAAGATATGCTTCTAAATCCTCATGAGGATGGGCTGGTTTTGACTCTAGTGGAGTTCATTTTCCTCAGGGAAACTTGAATGGGGCTGTGTTTTGGGATTTGTGTTGAAAACAGTGTTGATAACACAGGGATATTTTCATTATTACTGAGCTTTGATCAGAGAATCAAGGCCTTTTCTGCCACCAGAGAGTGGCCTGGGAGTGCACAGGGAATTGGAAGAGGGCACAGCCAGGACAGGTGACCCCAAGTGACCAAAGGGATATTCCGTAACGTTATGTCATCAAGTTATGTCATCATGTAAAGTGGGATAAAGAAAGAAAGGGGGGCTTTTGGAGGGACGGTGTTTGTCTTCCCAAGTCACCATTATGTGTAATGGAGCCCTGTTCTCTTGGAGATGGCTGAACACCTGCCTGCCCATGGGAAGCAGTGAATCAATTCCTTGTTTTGCTTTGTGTCATCATCCGGTTATTAAAGTTATTAGAAATGCCTCTGCCCAAATTAAGGTGCAAACGAGACCATATGCCAAAACCAATAGTGTGGGTTTTATTTGATAGTAAATATGAGAGAAAGAGAGAGAGAGAAAGAAAGAAAAAAAAGGGGGGGAGGGGAGAACAGATGGACAGAAAAAGCGTGACAGAGACAGAATAAGGAAAATATCACCACTCCATGGATCCCAATGATGTTCCACTGATCCTCTTCAGCTGGTCTTCTTGGTAGTGACAATTCCTCCAAAAAGAATAGAATCTGATGGGTTAATATACAGTCAGGCTGGGTAGGAAACTCCAGGCACCTCCCTGAGGCAGTGGGGGGATTTTGCCATTGTCTCTTACAACAGACTCTGGGTTTGTTGCATCACGTGCAGTCCTGTGGTGCAAGGCTTCAGGAATTACTCTGGGGGCCACTTTGGGGATGTTTGATGGATTATGACACTCCCTCAGCTGCCTCTCATGTCAATGTCCCATGGATGTGGCCTGTGGGGCTGGGGATTCCACAGCTGGGCCAGTCTGTGTAAGGGAGGATGCGTGTTCACTGCCTCTGACCACAGGTTGCACCCAAAACCTCCTCCCCCTTCTCGTTTCGGGGCAGTAAACCTGGCTTCTGTGGGCTGTGGTCTCCCCCACCCCAAACTCAGCCAGGGAAGAATCTCTGCTATGTTTGCCTTTGTTGTGGATACATTCTTCTCCCTCAGCCTTGTTTGTTTGTCCCCAGGCCTGAGGTGATTGCAGAATGGGTTTTCCCTTTATCTAATATCAGCAGTTTGACTTACAGTCCAAAATTCTTCAAGGAGGTTCTGTGGTTGTAGCTTCTTTATACAGTTTTTGGTATAATGGGCAAAATTTCATAACAATATTTGAGGCATGGGCCTTTTCAGTCCCTGACACTTAGTTTGAGTGCACAGCTTTGAATTTCACTATTAAACTGTCTTGAACTCAAACCATGAGTTTTCCCACTTTTACTCTTCCAATTCTCCCTCCCATCCCACTGTGTGGGAGTGAGCCATTGACTGCCGTGCTCAGTTGCCAGCCAGAGAGACAGCCATGACAAAGGGACAAGATATGGACAATTCTTAGTTCTGATATTTAGTCCCAAAATGCAATTTTCAGAGAAAGAAAATGGGTGTGTAGGCTGAATGTGAGGGACAGTAACTCTAACGTGACCCAAACTGACGAAAGATGAAGGAATCTTTTTTGTGCTAAGGCACTCCTGAGAAAGTTGTTATAATTATAGGATCATAGGGGCTGAAAAAGACATCCAAGATCATCAATTCCAACGTCTACTGTGTCAGCTAAACTACAGAACAACGTGCCATGTCCAGTTGTTTCTTGAACACCTCCAGGGATGATCACTTCCCTGAGCAGCCTCTTCCAATGCCAGACCACCTTTTCACTGAAGAAATCCTTTTTGATGTCTAACCTGAACCTCCACAGGTACGTCTTGGGATTATATCCTCTCAACCTCATATTAGCTGCCCAAGAGGAGCCTGATCACACCTGGCATCACCCTCCTGCCAGGCAGTTTTAGAGTGTGATCAGGTCTCCTCGGAGCTTCCTTTTCTCCAGGATGAGCCCCCCAGCTCTCTCAGCTGCTCCTCATCAGCCTTTGCTCCAGACCCTTCCCCAGCTCTGTTGCCTTTCTCTGGACATGTCCCAGCACTTCAATGTCCTTCTTGCAGTGAGGAGCCCAGAACTGGACACAGGACTCGAGGTGTGACCTCAGCAGTGCCCAGCACAGGGGACAATCCCTGCCCTGGCCCTGCAGCCACACCACTGCTGATCCAGGCCAGGTGTCATTGGCCTTCTTGGCCACCTGGGCACTGCTGACTCATGTTCAGCTGCTGTAATCAGCACCCCCCTGCCCTTTTCAAGCTTTCCAGCCCCTCTGCCTCAGCCTGTATCACTGCAGGGGACTGTTGTGACCCAAGGGCAGGACCCATCTTGTGGCCTTGTTGAAGCTCAGACAATTGGCGTCATCCCATGGATCCAGCCTATCCTGATCCCTCTGCAGAGCCTTCTTCCCTTCCAGCAGATCAACACTCCCTTCCAGCTTGATGTCATCAGTGAGTGTTCATGCCTTACTGAGGGAGCACTCTATGCCCTCATCCAGGTCATCGATAACATATTAAACAGGACTGGCCCCAGTACTGAACCTTGAATATCCTCACTAGTGACCAGCCACACACTGGATGTAGCGCCATTCACCACCAAAAGATACATGCAGAAATTATTTAAGTCTCTTTTTCATTAAAACATTCTAAGAGCAGCATAGAGCTTGAGACAAATATTTGATATATAAAAAACCCCAACAAAATTGAAAAACAGGTCTTGAGAAATTAAATTAAAAGATGATTTTCATGCATCACTGAAACATCAAAATGACACACAATGGAGAAATAACTGTGTGTTTATAAAGGTCTGGAAAGAATCCAGCAATGAATGGTGAATCTGAATTTAGGATACACTTAGAATAATAAAAAAAAATAATATTAGTCCAGGGCACATATAATCCTTTCAATTTAAGGACCAACATTATCCAGGAAATGTGAAAACATTTTCAAAGGCAGGCAACTTTGTCACAAAAACCCCCAGAGGATTTGGTGAAGACTTGAATGAAAGAAAGGGATTAATTAAAGTACAGTAACAAGAATTTGAGAGAATCTGACAAGCTTCCACTCCAAAAATCATGTGTCATCTGTACACATGGCAGCAAAATTATAACTCCCACAGCTGAGGAAACTCTATCAAGGCTTTCCTGCTGATATGGAGAGTCACTAAAATGAGAGCTGGTATGTTCACCTTGCTGTTGAAAAACCTTGTGACTTATAGCCATTAAAACTAGTCTTTCCTTTGAGAATGTGATATCCCATAAAAACATTTTAAAACCTCACATCTGGACAAAGAATCACAACCAGCTTAGTGGGGTTTTCTCCTTCCTAATAAATTCATTTATTTAATGCTAAAGAAAATCATTCCATGACTGATTTAATGGCTTTCAGCCATTTTTCTTCCTCTGAATTCTGTGTGCCTTCTATGAAAGGATAGTTTTCAGACATAGGAAAAATATGGACTTGATTGTATAATTCAGAAACAGGACCAGCTGAGCATGAGTCTAGGAATGAATCCCTTAGACAAAAGGAATTCATTTTCCTTGTTCTCATAGCTCTCATATTGCACGCACAGAGAAATATATATGTACTGCCATGGGGAGGTTTGTTATATATCTGGGGGAATGTACCTGTCTGAGGGTATCTTTTGAGAAGGATTTATGACTCCTGATGATATTAACAAAGATCACAAAAAATCAGAAAGAAACTTTTATACTTACAATCAATTTACCTCAACACGAGCATTTTACATTGCATAATATACCCAGCAATTTTAAACCATTTTCATTTTCACTATGTATCAGTAGTAATCTTATGAAGAGTAATACCTGGAGTCAAGTTGCAGAATTTATAACTAATGCATCAGATGTGATTTCACTGTGTGTGTGAGTTTTGGGGTATGGGGAATTATAAAACTTGCCCAAAGCAGAAGGTAATCAGACTTCAGTGATAAGTAACAGAAAAGCTTGATAGAATCACCTTAGACTCAGTAGTGTCACATGGGCACAGCAGGCATATGAAACTTGGACACAAAATATGGGGGGAAAAGAAAATTTGAAAATAAAGAGAAATTCTGAAGAAGGGAAAACTGTAAAACTACAATATTGTTAAAGAGTGAACTAGTAAGGAAGGAAATTATATTGAATAATCTATTATATGTATCTCTCAGATAATCTGGGGCTGTAATTATCAGATAGAAGACGTAAGAATCTTAGAAAGAAGTAATGCTGTGTCCTCTGCTTGGGCAGGGTCACCTTACAGATCTTTTGATCTTCATGATAACCTGCAGCAGGCCTGTTATGCTAATTCCATTGGGCACATACCCATTTCAGCCTGCTCCAAATGATAACAAGTCTGGCAAAACAGTACTTTACAACACTGTCTTGCAGGATAATCAATAGCTGAACAGAAACTCACATACTTTTAGCACCAGTGCTAACATATATAGATCTGAAAACCCAGAAGATTTCCACTGCCTCTGACTGGCTTTGTGAAGCTTGCACTGAGCATCCAAAATTTTATTGACAGAGAGGTGAAAGCAGTAGTGCCAGTTATCCTGCTCTTAGATGAAAAGAGAAGCACATTAATGAGCTCCTTTTTTCTTTTGGCATGATACTTTATTACAGAAAGTAATGCAGATTCCCAGACACTTGCCAAGAGGGGATACACAACCCACTTCCCCACCTGCACCTACTGCTGAAAGTAGCTTTAAAACTCTAATGTGCCCTGACACTTCTGAGTACCCTGGGACAGCAGAACTGGCTTTCTCCACTAATCCAGCCTGTTAGCAGGTGCTGCAGATCCAGAGGCAGATGTTAATTGATTCACACTGACAGCTTTGGCATATTCTGCTCATTAGCCTATCCTGAATTAACTGCAGCCAAGAGTAACTCCCTGAGCAGAGGAATGGAGGGTTAAGTAGTCCTGGCGTGCTAAAAAGGCTTTGCCTTAGGAGGTAGATAAGCTTGTGCCTGTTTTCTGTTTTGGCTTCTAGTGTAACTGGAGAGGGACCAAAGTGTGAGGAATATGCAGGTATGGGTTATGTCAAACCCTGTGTGACTTTGAGGTTATCCTTCCATGTACAAAACCCTAAATTTTTAGCTGTTTGTTTACCCTAGTTTTGGTTTATCTGTTACAGTGAAGGTATTTTGGATTAGAGCTATGTTTTACTGTGAGATGTGGTGATTAATATTGACTCTGTCCTCCAGTATTTGCAGGGAGGAGAGTTTCAGAATGGGTGTTCACTCCCTGTGGAATGGAAGTGAGTCTCTGCAGATTTCTTTTCCCTAGCCAGTATCACTAAAAAGTAAATAGTGGAATAAGAGGTAAAAAAATCTCATGTAATGAGATGCTGAACACCTTGGCTGTTATTGAAAAGACTGAGATTCCCTTTGTGATGTGATCTAAGTTAGGAAATTATGCCAGTTTTATTCTTTTCTTTTGATGTGAGAGCAAAGAGGAAATAGAAAAGTGCCAATATCAGTAAGCTTCTTTTAAATGTCAGTCCTAAAATACCTGTAGTATGAAAAGGCTTGTTTTATCTTAGACCAAGTGTGATTTGAAGTTCTTTTTCTATTATAATGACTGAGAAGAAAACAATCAGGTTTTACAGCTCTGTATTTAGTTTTATAAAGCAGAATTCTTATGAAGCTGAAAGGATTTTTTTTTAAGCCATGTTGTATAATTTCTAAGCTTATAAACTAACATTTCCCCAAGATACACAAAAAAACTCTGTGTTGAGACCTAAGGAAAAGAGCAGCCTAGGAACAGGCTGAACTCCATGCCTCTAAGCGAAGACATTCACAAATGACAGTCCTCTTGGCTAGTGACAGTACAGCTATTAAATGTGATGAAAATGAAAATAGTTGTTTTTAAGAAATAGCTCAAAATCCATAATTTCATTTTGAAACATTGGGAAAGCAGGTTGGTTACTTTTGGAGGCAAGTACGGAGGAAATGTGATATTTTCACATTAAACAAATGTTACAAAAAATAAGGACATTTTTGACATACTGACTGGAAATTTGATAAAAATGGGAGTAGAAACAAAGTGTTCTCTTTTCTGGCTCAGCTATTGGCACTGCATACTGATCTTGTATTGCCTTGTCTCTCTCCACCTCTAAAACCTCTGCAGTGTCAGCTGCATTAAGCACTTGCAGTTTTTTTACTGTTTACTTCAGACCTCAAACTTTGCACTCAGTTTCTGGTTTAGTAGATGATGACCAGCTACATCCCTACCCTCTAAATCCACAGCCACGAATGTTTGTCTGTCTTTGTGTTTGGGGAAAGGGGTGAGGAGGGTTGTTAGGCAGTTTAAGAAATCTTATACCATTGTTCAGCAGAGATAAGTTTTTAATCCACTACAGGGAGGAAAAGGAGCATTTATGTGATAGAGGATATACTGGCATGGTGAGAGAGGGAGATAACTGTTGAAAGAGCTGCCTGAAGGGCCTTTTGTGCTTCCAAGTCACCCAGACCTAAAGAAGCATTTGAGGAATCTCTGTCCCATAATTAATGCAACAGCATGTGATAATTTTGCCTCTGAGAAGCCTGGGTTTGATTTTTTTTTTCCTGACAAATAAGCCAAGAGGATCTGCTTTTGCTATTTAGGAGGAAATGCTTGGGGAAGCACTGAATACTTAAACAGATTTGAGCTATGTCAAAATTACAAGTGATGGCTTATTTCACCTAACATGCTGTTTGCCTTGTGTAGTAAACGTTAGCAGGAGTTCTTATGGAATTCTTAGGAGTTCTTAGGCTCAAAACTACCAGTGATTTATATAATATTTGTGATATCACAGCTTGGACTACAAATAATTCAAATGTAGAAATCTTCTTGAAAATCAGCCAGCTGGCTCTTTTGGAGGAATCCAGGCAGTGTAATAACTGCTCCCTCAAAACTGATAGCTTCCAGTGCCTTACCAGATATGTATTTTAGACACACCAAGTGTGTCCACCCAAATAACTGCATAAGTAAATACTCCATATCTTTCTATAATTTGACTCTGACTTGTTTAATTTCTACTGGGAAAGAATTTTAGTTAGAAGTTTCAGTATATGAAGAAACACATTGCCACAGTCAACACATTTCTCCCTCTTATTTCCAGGAAATATCTCAGTGTAATGATAATTTCCAATACTTAAAACTTCAGGCTGCCAAAATTCAGAAGCCACGTGGACTCAGTTGCAAGCAGACACTCATTACAGCTTCCTTTTTTGACTTGTCTGGATACAGTTTTTACAGAGTAAGACATTTCATTACACTGGAGGTAAAAATTAATTTTAAAATAGGAGGTATTGTCCTTGCTGTTTCAAGGTGTGCAATGACAGACCACGTACTTCATAGAGTACTTGGGTCTTGTCATTATTTTATTTGGAAAATTAACAGAAATGAATGCCTGTGATAAATATTTTCACCATAAACAGACTAGAAATATAATTTTCTTTTTTCTTTTTTTTTCCTTTGTCCCCTTTATGCCCCTACTCCTTGTATTTAAAATTTTTGCTTCTGTCAAATATACTGCATTGCCAGACTTAGTTAATGGCACTGGCTAGCATTATTTACTGTGGAATTACTGACTTCTTGTTAACATTTTCAACTAGAAAATGACCTGTCACTGGGCTGATGCAAGTATTTATTGTTCTGTGTTGTCATTCTAAGTTTTTCTGTACCATTTAGGTGCACCCTTCTGGTGTGTCTGACCATTCCTTGACAAATAAAGACAAAAACTGATTTAATACAGCAGCAACAGGCTTCATGGGATAGTCAGTAACAATCCTCCGTGTCATGCATGACAGAGGACTTTGGTTGCCATAGTGATAGCAGCACCATTTGTCTCTAAAAGGTGACAGGTTTTTTCCCTCAAGCCCTTTAAATGTTTGATTGAAAGACTCTGACACAACTATTTGATATTGATCAGTGAGTGACTGAATGCCCATTGCCAGCAATAGCATTGGATCATTCACTAGAATGTGCTTTAATGAACAGACTCAGGCACTTTCATTGTTCCCAACCTCCTTATCAGTTTTACTTTTTTTTTCCCTTCTTTTGTTTTTTGTTCCCTTTAATAATAAATAACGATATAGCTTTAGTAACTCAGCAGAACAATAGCGCTTTCTTGTTTTGAGAGGGAGAAGAGTTTTCTTGGTTCGGGAGTACTGATGGGGGTTGGCCAATAGGGTCATCCTGTGATGGTTGAAATAGTCCTTCAAGTAGATAAAAGTATTTCTTTGTGGTGCCTCACATAGTGCAGTGCTTCCCCTCTGTCCCGTGTCTCTTGTTCCAGGGTATCACCTGTTGACATCCTTGGAAAAGATTTTTAACACTTGCTGCAGTCTTTTTGCCCTATCCTCTTCAAGATATTTCATTCCCACTCTGATCTCTCTTCTCCAACAAATGTCTCTTTGCCAGTGCCTACCAGGATAATCAGTTGAGATTCCAGCAAGTGAAAGAGACAGGATCTGTTGTGTACCTCTCCTCAGGAGTGTACAAGAATAGTTTTTCTGATGGACTGAAATTGTACCTTCTCTTAAATATATCCATTTCTCCCCTACATGATCCTGCAACAGCTGTTTCTGAGATTGGTGATACCAGCCAACCATATGATGCAAGATTTTCTCACTGCATGGGATTTCTTTCTTCTCAAGCATTTCAAAGCAAACTTTTTTTTTTTTTTTTTCCTAAAGGGTTTATTCCAGTGGCTTGGGTTTGGTGGGTTCTGCCACCTACTCCATTTGTGAGTAATTTAGTGATTTATAGTTCATGTAAGATGGTAGTTAATGTTACAAAATAGAGAAGGAAGATTCATCTAGCTAAGGAGATACATTATTTCAGCCCTAAGGGATGATACTTAAGAAACAAATCACAATTTTCTTTTCTTTGACCACAACAACTCCTGTTCTTTCACTGATGAGACACTTTCCACCCCACCTTTTTTTCCCACATGGCCGAAGTTGTAGGTTTGGTTTATGTTAAGAGGTGGGGTTTTGTCCTTCTTTGATCTGGAATTCATTCCTGGCTTACTGCAGGAAATCTTTTAGGGGTTTTCATCAGTGTTTGTAGCTGCAACATCAGTGGAACTAGTTCTAGGTGACCTTTATTCATTTCTCCTTAAGTGTGTCCTAAGCTCTTCACAAACAGTTTTCAGGGGCTGAGTATCCCATGATAAAACACGAGGAATAATAGAGGCACTAGGCAGCTGTAGGGCTGGAGTGAGTGGTGTTTACTTGCATTGAATCTGTGGCATCTTCTGCCTGAGTTGATCTGAGCTTTTTCAGCTATTGTCATAGGAAAAGAGAACAACACACAACACTACTTAATGCATTTCAAAATATGATAATGCTTTTACAGAGAACTGCTACAGAACTCCATTTTAAATAGTAATGGGGATTCTTAAAGGTGTCCTTGAGTTGTTACTGGGTTATTTTGTTGAGTTTTATCCCTCAGCCTTTGTAAACCAAAAAAAACCCTGCACCCGGTTATTTTCTTTAGTCTTTTAGACAGATTTTTTTCCTTTCAGAAAGTTTGTTATTTATAATACATGACACAGAGGAGTTCATGCTGTTTTTTGGCCTTGAAGTACTACTGAATAATAACGTTTAATAGCAGAGGTTGTCTAGACACTTTTTCTCTGTCCTTGGTCAAATCTCTCTCACAAGTGTTCACTACTCCTCTTGTCAGTGACTCAAAGTTTTTAGAACTGGCATATTGGACTGACACATGAGTATATAAGCTCAGTCATCCCACTCAAAAGTTGTAAAAAGCTGGCAGGGTTCTATGAACAGTCTGATATTTACTGCTTTTAATAAGTCTGTGGCTACACTCTTGTCCCTTTTTTTTTCTTTCTTTTTTCTTTTTTTTTTTGCCACAAACTCAAAATAGAATAAAATAACTGACTTTGGACCTTCTGTTGGTATAAACCTTTCAAAGCTTAAAGCTCTTTAAATTTTCCTGAGATTTAGGCAGATATTTGCAATATCATTTGTCTAGTAAGGGAATTTAAGCTTGCTAAGACATCTTGAAGTGATTTAATGGTTTGCACATTTTAAAAATAATTACTCCCAATTTAACAGTGAGTAATATTAAGTGAGCAGACTTCAAGGTGGCCTGCTTTTAAAACTTTAGAAAATGTGAACTGAAAGTACAAAAGTTAGTTTTGGGGTTTTTTTCTGGTTTTTTTTTTTGTTTTGGTTTTTGGTTTTTTGTTTTGGTTTTGGTTTTTTGTTTTGTCAGGTATAGGGAGAATGGTTTCTTTAAAATTCACTTTTCTCTCTAACCCAACTGTATGGTATTACTATGTTTTTAAGGTATGTCCTTAATACCACCTTCATGGGGCCCAGACACATTACCATTTCTGCTGAAAAGGGGAGTAGGAATCAGTCTGAGAAGACTACAGGTTTCACTGTATTAGATTTACCAAGTGAACCAGGTAAGGGCACAGAAATGCAAGGACAGAGGGACCATCATGGTAGACTTAAAATGTGATCCTTTTGTTCAGAAATAAACTGGATATAAATGGTTCTGACCTGATGTTTTTTTTTTTTTTTTTTTAAGATTTTTAGGTAAATTCATAATCTCAGCAGTCATAGGAGACTTGCTCTAATTTTGTCAAATAGACCAATAAGGACACAGCTTTAGGTACCTGTGAAGTGTCTAGACTGGAAGTCTGACTTGGAAAGCTGGTATTTCTGCAACTCAGACAAGTGCCACCTGTGATAACAGAATCATTTAAGCCGGGAAAGACATCCAAGATAGAATTCAACCTTTTTCCAATCACCACCATGTCAGCCAGACCATGGCACCAGGTGCCACATCCAATTGATTCTTGAACACCTCCAGGGATGGTGACTCCAACATCTCCCTGGGTAGTGTGTAACCAACTTTGAAAATTGTCTCCATGAAGAAATTATTTTCAATGTCCAGCTTGAACATCCCTGATACAGATTAGCACGTGGTCAGAATGTAATGAACCACGTGTAAATGTATCAATCTCTGAGGGTCCGGCCTTTGCAGAGAAGTGACTAAAATTAATTAGCAGGACTGCTCTTCACAGGTGTTTTGTAAAGCAAAAGGTTTAATAAAAAAAAAAAAAAAGTTACAGAAAACAAAAGATAAGCCGTGCACAGCTGTTCGAGAAACCTCTGACACCTTGCTAAAAAACAATCCAAAAAGCCCTTCCTTCCAAAAGTGCTCCTTCCTAAATACTGAATGTTTTAGGAGGGAAAATTTGGCTTTCTGCCAATAAGATCACTAAGAAGCTTTGAGTTACACTCTTGAACCAAATCCATACTCTTGTGCTGGTGCTGAGCCAATTACTGCCAGGAGGGTATGGAAAAATGTAGGTAAACTTCCTAAAATGTCTAAAGGTAAACCAAAACTCTTTCCCTATTTGGAAGCACACGCTTGGGGTGGGAAATGCATTCCTGCACATCCCCTGGCACAATTAGAAACCATATCCCTTGTCCTCTCAGTGGTTACCTGGGAGCAGAGCCTGCCCCCTCACCTGGCTCCACCCTCCTCTCAGGGACTTGTAGAGAATCAAGCCCTCCCAAACCTCCTTTTCTCCAGGCTAAACACCCCCAGCTCCCTCAGCTGCTCTTCCCTCATCAGATTTATGCTCCAGATCCTTCCCCAGCTCTGCTCCCCAATGTCTTTCTTGCAGTGAGGGATCCAAAACTGGGCACAGGATTTGAGGTGTGGTGCCATCAGTGCCCAGCACAATGGGATTTTCCCCTCCCTGCTCCTGCTGCCACATTATTGCTGACACAGACCACGTGCCAATGGCCACCTCGGCACAAACTGGGTTATGTTCAGCATGGCCGGGCACCCATTAATGTCCCTATATGATTGGAATACCTTTTCCTTATTTAAAAACAATATTTATATTTATTTTTGATGTAATTTCTAATTCGATATCAACAACATCTGGCGGTGATAACTTTTCAACAAAAAAATGAAATAAGAAATAAGAGGTTCCTGGAGATTAGTTGAACAAAAACATGTCTTGGAACCATTCACATGGTATTCCTTCCTTTCAGATTTGTCTTGCATATATGCATCACATTTTCTAAATGTCAAACTGAAAAGATCACAGAAGAAATACCATAATTTATTTTACTTCTAATTTCCACTCAGTGATTTTCAGAACTTTAAAAACATTATCATGTGTGTTCTGCGGCTTTGCAGCATTGAATACAAACTCAGAAAAAGAATGGGTTTAATATTCTGTTGTTTTAACTCAGAAGTAATATAAAATACCTAATTTCTGGAAAACCAAATGTCTGACTTATTCTACAGCTATTTTTTATAGTTTTGTACTTATTCCTGAAGGAAAATGTGTTTTGTAAGTGATCCTTTAGGGGTTTTTTTTTTGGTTTTTTTTTAATATGCTTTTGGTTTTATGGTATTAATCTGAAAATGTATATTTCTGTGAACAAAGAACTACAAGAAGATATAAGGAATGAACTGCTTAATTCAGTAATGTGTTTAGTTGCTTCATTCACTTGCCCACTTGAGGCTGTTTTTTTAGGAAACAAATCTTAGTGATATATTGCTTTTCTAATTTTAATCTTATTTGTGCCTTCAGTGCATTCCTTGGGTGAAATTAAAGCCACCACCAACAAAAATGTGTCAGATATCACAATGGGTAATTACATTGGTAAGTATCTAATATTAAGAGCAATAACTAACTCAATCAGAATGACAAAAATGTAGTAAATTCAGTTAAAATAACCTAACATATCCTTTGCAAAATGTCAGTAATGTTTGCATTATTAGCTAATAAAAATGTCATCTGAATTGTTTCCCTAATGATCTAGGCTTTAAAACCTAATCTAATAAACAGTTTAGTATGTTTGTAATTCCTAAGTAATTTAATTAATCTGACCATGTAATATTATTGCAGTTCAGAACTGTGATTTCTAGGAAATTAAAGCAATGTGGCACTGGTTCATTCCATCAGATAGATGAAATATTTTCTAACACTGCACTGTTTGGTAAGTATCCTCAAAATTCTGGATTTAAAAAGACCCCTTACAGTAAATGTTCTCACAAGAAAGAAGTATCTATTACAGTTTCTATCTTCAATTGAATGTTTCAAAACTAATAAAACAATAAAAGAGAATATTTAATTTCATGGCTAATCACACGATAGTAATTTACCCCAACTACCCCCATTATCTCTCTAAGAGGAATTAATTTTTTTTTGAGTCTATGTTATTTTTAGTGAACTTTTAAATGATTTGCATGAAGATCTTTCTTCAGCATGAGGAAATATGCAACATAGACCCTTCATTAAGAAGAAGATATTCATCTTGGAATAGCTAAATGTGTTAGATAATCTTTTTTATTTGAAAAAACAAAGGAAACAACTCTTGTTCATTAACACATCAATGAAGATTCCACAGGTTCCATCTTCGAGTCACCATATCATACCTCCATTTTAACAGAAAAGATGAACAGAATATAATAGTCGACTTGTCTCCTGTATGCACTGCCTGTGAATCTCCAGCCAGTGTGCACAGGTGACAGGAAAACAGGATTGGTAGAGATAGGATTGGTAAAACCCACCCGTGTGGATTTGGGAGCATTCTGCTTTGGCTGAGAACACTGAAGAGCTTCAGGCTGCAAGAAGAGAAGTCTGTCAGTCCTTCCAGTCCTGGAAATCAGTGGTTTGGCAAATGATTCAAAACCATAAGTGGAAGAAAATTCACGAGGAACATTGGATAACCCTCCTAAGTTTCAGGTGAAAATCTAGTGTGGATTGCCTGGGTAAATCTTTGTTGATAGAGAGATGGAGTTGAGCTGGTGTGCAAACCTTGCATCCCACCCAGTTCCAGAAATCACCAAGCTGTGGTTTCCATCACTGCTCTGGCCTTCAAAACCATGTTTCTATACAAATCTTGTTCTATATTTTTAAAGGACTAGCCTAAAACTGGATTTTAAACTATCGATTCCCTTCTTTGCAAGGCAACTGAAAAGTTGAGTGGATTTGGAGCCTCACAGGAAAAATGGCTTTGTCAAACAAGAGGCTGATAAAGGGCAGACAAACAGGGATTTGTTGCACAGCACTTCAACCCCTATTAATAAGTAATTAACACAATGTACACAAATTTGCATCAGTAAATAAAGCTGTTGTGATTAAATTCTCATACTTACTTTGCTAAAATTATGCATTTAAAAGTCTTTTACAGATCACCCAGAAATGAATGTTCACTCTAGACGATATCAAAGGTCTCATTCACAGTCTGGCACAGAAGTTATGGAAACCCATATATGCATATATGTTTTATTTTACATGGGCTGAACTAGGAATAAAATACCCTGGTTTTCCCCACAAAATGAAAAACCAAAATATTTGATCGGTGTAAGATCTTTGACTTTATTTGGAAATTGTAATTCTGGTTTTCTTAATATTGGTTTCCTTTTTGTAATACTTTAATGGCAGATATTTTTTGGTTTGGTTTTTTGGTTTTTTTTTTTTTTTTTTTTTTTTTGTGGTTTTTTTTTAATATTGGATTGTAAACTTTTGATATCTCATAATTTTGATCAGAAAATGCTCCTCATTAGATGAAGGAGAGAATGAGGAAACTCTAACAAAATTTCACTTTTTCCCCAGTAAGCAGATCTAGTCTGTTATTTGAAAGAGCATTTACGCATATTTTCTGCCTCCAATTTACTGTCAACAGAGGGCTACAGAAGGTGATTATGACAATAACAATCTAAAGCAGAAATGCTTTTTTGTGGATGCCCAGCACCTCCAGACTTTCTGTGTTCTCATTACTGGTGGGCAGTTCTTCATTTCTTGCTTGTGTAAGATTTTATGTAGCCTTGATGTAAGTGATAAACCCCAGGAAACTGTTTTAATCTGCCTTGCTTTGATAGTATCTTTCTTCATGTGTTAAGTTTTTTATTTTGTTTCTTGGTCTTTCTTGACTAAAGTCAACCGCCTGTTCCTCCCAGGAATGATCTATTTTGGGCTGGTTTTTCTAATAAAAAGAGGAAGATTATTCAGCTGTTGGTATTACCTTGGTCTCTACATATCAGTGCTATCAATTCTTTGAGGGGGCTGACAGTGCTTATGGATGATCATATCTGCATGGGAAGATGTTCAGCCTCTCAGACTTTCTTGCCCTTCTGAGCCTTTTCTTATATGAAAAAAGGCAGCTGTTCTCCTAAACTTGATAAAAGGATTTTTTAAATAGACTTATCAGAAGTTTACAGACCTGATTCGTCCACATTGCAACAGGCTAATTGAGTATGTGCCAAGGTAACTTATGTAGATGTTCAAGTCCTATAAGTTAATTTTTCTCAGAATTAAGACATAGAAGACACCCAGCTTTAGCCTTAATGGGAAGGGAGGAGTCACTGTGACAGCAATTTCAGACTGATTTTTGTATGGAATTTCTATGAGCTGTTTTTCATCTTGTTTTGCAAGATTGCAATTGGATTTGTTTTTTAAGTAGTGTGTTACATTACAGTGATATTGAGAATACATTACTGAGCCTTTGAAGTGAGATAGTCTAATTATCTAGAACTTGAATAGCTGAATTCAAACATCCCCAGGGATCTGGTGCTCTGCCTGCCCCACTCCAAATAAATCTGAAATCTTACAAGATTCAGAAACTGGGTGTTCTCTTTTCTATGACTACTCCACAAAATCTTTGTTACAGAGTTCCTGTGTGTGAATATTTAATTAAAGACTTGAACTCCCTGAAAGGCTGTCTGTGAAGATCCCTTGGTGTGTGAAGGCTGCAGAAATGGTTATTTAAGAAGACAAGCTTTCAGCTGCATGAACTAAATGAATTTCAGGTCGAGATGAATACATGTGGGGGAAATTAACACAGAAATAATAATAAATGGGGTTTTAGTAAATACTCTTAATGTAAACTGACAACAATCTCTCATTTTTACTGTCCAAACTACAAGTATTCTTTGTATTCTTTCTATGTAACCATTCACATAAGGTTAAATAAATACCACATTTTGCAAACCCTAGTGGTCCTGGGCACTCTGTTTCTTTGGTTTATGTTAGGAGCCTGACCCAAAGGCTGATTTCTTTATGTATTGGACTGGATCAAACTTGCTCATGTTCTTTCTCTCCAATATGTAGACTGCTTCTTCTGGGTACTGCTAGAACATCACTCAGGTTTTGGATGGGATTTCTTTGTGCTATGGTTTCTTTGTCATGATTAGTGCCTTGCTGTTGGAAGGTTTGGTCAACTCTGGAGAAAGGACAGCTCAATATGTGAAGTGCAATGGCAGCTCTGGATGTGATTGCCAACACCTGATGTCAAGAGATTGAAAATTTTAAAACACTTTGTTTACTAGTGATTCCTGATAACCAAGGAAACTCTAAAAATAAATGGTTGTCTTGTAGGAAATTAGAGTTTTGGAACAAGTGCAGTCTATGACAAAGTGCTTCATAGGTTTGTGCATGTAGGTCGTTTGTTACTTCACTTCTTTTTTTTTTTCCTTTCTTATGTTGTCTCTTTGCTTCCTACTACTTTTACTTATTCCACTTTGGCTGATAATTGAAAAAGAAACCAAAGGGAAAGAAATTGAGGAAACAACTTGCTGGCATGTAAAGAATTTCGTATAAGAATAATCATCATTCCACAGAATCCCAGAATGGGCCAGGTTGGAAGGGACCACCGTGGGTCATCTGGTCACACCTCCCTGCTCAAGCAGGATCACCCCCAGAGCACATGGCACAGGATTGTGTCTAGATGGTTCTGGAATGTCTTCAGTGAGGGAGGCTCCAACCCTCTCTGGGTGATCTGTTCCATTGTTTGGTCACTGCACAGTGAATAAGTTCTCCCTCATGTTCAGGTGGAACTTCCTGTGCATCAAATTTCTTCCCTTTGCCTCTTGTCCTCTTGTTTGGCACTGAGCAGAGCCTGGACATCTCTTGTGCCACTCCTTGTTCAGCATTTGGACAACAGCCAAACTGTGCTGGGGGAAGTGAGGATGGGTGGTTGGGGGGGGCTGAGTAGCCTGTGGCTCTGCTCTTAGAAGTGCCCCTTGCAGCACATGCTCCTTGTCCAAGCTGCAGAGGAGCATTCCTGCAGAATGCTGCTCCCAGCGAGCACCAGCCTGACTCCTGAACTCCCACTGGGCATGAGCCAAAAGAACCATGGAGTTTTCACATGCCAGAGGCCAGGTGAGGAAAAACAATACTCTTCTAGCTCATAAAACATTTTTACCAGTTCTTATAGGACACAGAGTACACTGGGGCTGTGGTTAGACTCTTTGCCTAATGTTCTACAGGGATTTTAGAATTGCTTTCATCAGAAATCAGTGAACATAGTGTTGCATGCAAGGATGTGTGCAGAATATCCATATCTGTTCCTTTGGGACACTACTACCATTTTTATTTTCCTTTTACCCATCTGGGGGACTTGCACCCGTGTAAGTGAGGCTGAAGACAGACTTACTTCCAGCTGAAAGTTTGTATTCATGTCTAAATCTCCCCTGTCAAAAAGTTGTGTTAAAGTATGGATGGGTGCGTGTCCTCCACAAAAGTGCAAGTATGCAACTGGGGAATTGTTTATAAACCACCCCAAAAGTTCTGATTCATGGAAAATAATTACAATCCTTAATTAATAATTAATTAATGTCTCTTAGTTAATAAGATCTGTTAAATGCTGCTCATAGCAAACTTATATTAGGGGTAAGTTTTTCTCAGTTTCTAGTTTCAGATATTACTTTAATCCAAACCTTCAGTATTTCCTCACAATACTCTCTGTACTCAGTACTCAACCACATGAGCAAGTAAGTTCATCATGGACAAACCCCTGACAACTGCAGTGAATTGTAAAACAAGCATTTTCAGGTTCACATACTGGCTGTTTTTCATGTGGAATTGTTTTGCAAAGACAGCGTTGATGAGAAGTGCTTGCAGTTTGCTCCTACTGTATCACATTCTGTAATGATAAATGTGTTTTGAACAAAACAATATTGGGTCTATAAAAAAGAAATTATTCATGTGTAAATGGTAGTGGAAGTCCTGCCAAGGGAATAATGAGACTCCAGGAGTGTACTTATTGATATTCAAAGAAGGGAAAAAGCTGAAGGCAATGGTGTCAGCCTAATTTCCTTTTCTGTTCAAACCTTGAATAGTGGTGCAGTCTCTGTAGCTTGCAGAGAACGTGCACAGATTAATTCCATAGGAGTTCTTTACATAGCTCCAGTTCTGGGGTCCTCACTAGAAGAGAGACAGGAAGATCCTGGAGCAAGTCTAATGCAGGACTGTGAACACAATCAAGGGGCTGGAGCAACTCACTTAAAATACTGGTTGAGCCTTAAGGAAAGGTGACTAAGAGGGGATTTAATGTCTGCAAGTATCAGAAGGGAGGTGCCAAGAAGCTGGAGCCAGGCTCTGCTCAGTGGTGCCTAGCAACTGAGAATGACAAGCAATGGGTAAAATCTGGAACACAGAAAGGTTCACCTGAAAATGAGGAAGAAGTTTATTTTGAGGGTGATGGAACACTGGGACAGATTGCCCAGAGAGGGTGTGGAGTCTCTCTGAAGATATTCAAAAGCCACCTGAACACAATTCTAAGTAACAAACTCTAGAATGCCCTGCTTGAGCAGGAGCTCTGGGGCTCACTTGCCACCTAATTAATTCTGCAGTTGGTTCTGTGATTTTTGGTTCAGGGAAATAGGTTTCTTGAGTAAATTTGATTCCTGCAGCATAAGACTCATCCCTGGTTATATTTTAGTTTGTTATATTCATGCAGAAGATGAATTGCTGAGATGATCAATAAGGAAACTTTGTATGGGTAATAAACTTGAGGGTAATCTGTGGAGAAACTGCTTTTGTGAGCCTAGGAGGAAAAAAAATCCAGGCAGATGAGGAAATAAGTCTTATCTTTATACCAGTGGTTTTGGTTTTTTTTCATGGAGTCCAAACTTTCATGACTATCTTCTCTGCCTTGCCAATTTTTGTGATTGCTGTGAGTTGGAGGATTTATTTATTTATTTTTATTTATTTAATTTTTTAATGTAGGGGTGAGGGGAAAGAAACTCACAGATGTTTTTATATGTACAGCATTCTGTACATTAATGTGATCACAAAATCATCCAGGTACCAAATACCTTTTACAAAATAAATTGCTTAGTAGCCAGTTACCTCATTATTCTAAGCAAATTGTTGTATCCATGAACAAGATTTTGTCGAGGTGCTGGAATTGGTTTGTGGGGTTTTGTTTGGAATGGTGCATTTTGTATTTATTGGAGGGTGATATCATTGCAGGAGATGCCTTCCTCCTCTCAGTATTTTGCAGAGGGATTATTTTTCAGATGTATTGCCTCTTTTTTTTTATTTTATTTTTTTCCCTTTACTTAGTCAGCTACAGACTAGTAAAGATGGCTTAGCATCTTAAGTTTATAACTTCCAAGCCTTTGAATTATTTTTTTTTTCCTCTTAAACACCCATAGCCTAGAAAAATATCATACTAGTGTATTGTTGATAAATAAAGATTTTATAGCCGTATATAGCAATCACTTAGTTTGCTATAGGTTTTGGAGTTTGTTTGTCTGGGGGTTTTTTTGTGTTTTGTTTGGTACTTGTTTGTTGCTGGGTTTTTTAAAGTTTTGTCCTTTTGATTGAGAAGGATAGCTAAAGCACAAATCTATTCCAAATGCCCAAAACTCTTTTTGATCTCTTGGTTAGTTTCCTGACAAATGATATTGCAGTCTGGATCGAAGCTCCAAAGAAAAAGCCCATCAAATATAATGGCAAGGCTCAATTGTGCCTTATACCGGCTGCCATGGAAACTTTCCTATGATAAGATGTCAGATGTCAGAGAAGCAAGGTGGAGAAAATAGCTTGACTAAGCCAGAAGCAAAAACTCAGGCTCAGGTGGTTTGTGCTGAGAAGGGCTGAGTGCTTAGTCAAGAATTTAAGTGGTTGGTTTCAGATTAGCAAATCAAGTAGTAGAAGACAATTTTATGAAGACATAAAATCTTATTTGTGTCCTGAATTTGGGGCTGTAGAGTTGTCACTTTTTGATTGAGAACCGTTTCAGGTTGATCCGTGTGGGTGGCGTGCAACACAATTCCTCCCATGGGGAGGAATTAACACCAGTTAATCAAACCTTTTCTCTGAGTTTGGTTTTCCCAGATTTTCCACAGATTTTCAAGAACTGGTCTGTGGAATACTTGTATGCCTGTGAACATTTAACTGAATCATGGAGGACAGGTATTTATTTTATAATAATCTTCATCTTTTTTTTCACCTTTATTCTGTAAATTTCAAATTATACTAATGTGATTTATTGTTTCCATCATATTAGGAGTCATATCATTAACTTTAATGTTCATTAAAAGAAATTCTTAAAGGAAGGTTCAGAAAAGCACTCCAGTCAACTTTGATATAAACTCTGTGATTGTATTTATTCTCTGATAATCTGTTATTCCCTTCCTTTATCTAGTGACATTATTAAACAGGAAATGGCTCCTGATACCCAAGTAGTCATGGGAGAGGAGGTTTATGAAAGTACATCACATATCTCATCTTCTGTAGTTCACTCTGCTCTATTTCTTGGGCTCTGCGTTGACTTCTTTACAATTAGCATCAGCACTGGTTTTAGAACTTGGCCACAGTAGTATTTAAAATCTTTGTTTGATTGCAAAAATTATATGCTAGAACAATTTTTTAACTTTTTTAAAGATTATTATTATTTCCTAGAAGAAGCTGGAGAAAAATATGGGTAGGGTGAAGACAAGTAAAAATGTGCTCATGTGTTTTATTCTCACAAAATGAAAACAGCTTCTCCTTGTAGGATGTTGTCTCTCTCTTCAATGAAATTATTTATTGTGCCCTGCCTTGCCAAAGCAAATCTAGCAGATTAGAAGATAAAATAATTTGCCAGACCATGACCTATGTGTTCCTTCCCAATTTACATGTTGAGGTAACAAGGATAGGCTTCACAGTGTGTATTTATATATTTCTACATCTTCGATTACTGCCTTTTGCCCTCCCCAAATCCATAAAGGTGAAAGATTTTGACTTGCAACATTGTACATTCATATCTCAACAAAAAGCTGTTGTATTGAAGCTAGAATAAATTTTGAAAACATGAAACAATGAAAAGCTATCATCCAAACTGTAAGATCTGGTCAAAAATTATAAAAAAATCAAAACAATCACATTTTTTGACACATATGTGTTCAAAGCACATGAACAGTTGAACATAGTATACTGAAATCCTCCATGCATTAGCCAAATTACTCATTCCCTTCCATGATAAAGAGCTCTAACCTTATAAATGGATCATCAAGCCTCAAGGCATCAACACACCACCTTCATCTCTTTTCCCATTGGTGCTGCTTTTCTTTTGTTTTAATGAAACTGGTTGCCTGGCAGTGTAAAATAACAGGTGTGTGTCTATCATTATTATAATAATTTTTTCTTATAATTATGTTTTCTTTGCAGTGCTGCTGGCAGGTCATTTAAGTTGCAAAATTAGTACTTCTATGGGAATATTGCAATTAAAATGCATACTGCTATCAAACTATTTCCTTTGAAACTCTTGAATATAGTAACTCCATTCTTAAGAGTTTACACTCATAAATTAAAGGTAATTCCCCATGGTTGCATTATCTCCTCTTCAGATGTACCGTTATGTTTCAGAAACACTAGCCTGAACAAATTTGTATCAAATGCTTTTTTATGGCATGAAGGAAACATTAAAAGTCTGGTATAAATCAGAGATAAACTTAGTTTTGCATGAAGCCTACTTGCCTTTACGTGTTCTTTTATAATGACTTTGGGGAGAAGGGGGAGATAAGATAGACTTCCACAGTAGGGGCTGCTCAGCTCACTAATGCAATTTGAATTGTGTATCAACACATTAATGTTAAGGTCACAAAGTTAATGATGTCTAAAACTATATTGTACAATTTGCCTCAGCAACCTCATAAAAAGCAGGAGTTAATGAAGTACCTTTGATTTGTGGTAACACTAACCTCCTTTCTTCAGCATCAAGGCATGAGGTCCAGAACTGTAGCTGGAACGCTGCTTTGATTCTTATTCTTCTGACAATATCTCTCACACCTATTTTTATGGCCAGAGCAAACTCCTTCACAGAGAAACAGCCTCTATCCTCCCAAAAGTTTCAGTGCTGTAGGCAGCCCTCAGAGCTTTCACTGGAGCTCTGAATATAGAGCACTTTGGCATCGTTAAATTGATAATACTCTTGCAGTTTGCACTGTTTAAGAAATAAATCCAAGGTTTTCTAACTATAAAACTATTATTTTTAATTTTTAGAATTCTAGTTACACTGAACTGGGGAATTCACAACAGGAAATGTGGGTAAAGGTTTTACTTTTATTCCAATGAACTGTAACAACTCCAGTAGTCCAAACTGAATAATGAGTATGCAAAAGCCTCACCATTACATACATTACATTACATACATTAAAAATCATATAAAAGTCATATCCAGCACCTCCTCCTTTATTCTGATGTTCTTATCACTCTTTTAATGTTCCCCTGGTCTTTAAAGGATACCGCAATCCTCTCCGGGCAAAATCAGGGAGTGGGAAGTTAAAATGATTTCTCTGTGCAATATTTTGATGTTTCCATTAGGATGACAAGGATGGTTCTTGAGCTAAAAACAGCAGGAGAAATAATGATGTTGACATTTCTTTTTCCTGAACTTTGTGTCTCCTTAGGTTTATTATTACTTCTTTGCATCACTGCTTTCTCCCTGCTTCCAGGGAAGGGGTGAAACCTGCCCCACAGTCCCCCAATACTTCCCAGGGACTGCCTGGGGCTGCCAGCTCCTTTTCCTGCAGCATTCCCAGAGGTGAGCTCAGACAGGGTGGGCAATGGACGTTCAGCCATGGGGTACAAGAAGAACCCAGTTCAGCCCCACTCAGGGCAAGGGGTAAAGTATAAGGAGATCTTGATATTAATGCCTTATATATTATTTTTTTTTTATATGTCCACACATATGTATATTTGGTGGTATGTAAATAACTAGATGGACAATTGAAGTGAATATTGAACATGTATTCTGTCTTACAGCAGAGGAAAGTGCAACCATCCAAGGGTGAATTACCAGCAGGTTTGGGAACTCTTCTACTTTAAGTCAACGAAGCATTTCACTTACTTAAATACTTCCTCATATTTCTCCTTGTAGGATTTATCCAGTCCTGTTCAAAGCCTCTGGGCTTTCTCCTTCTTGGATCCATCCTTACACTAGAAATCAGAAACATCTCAATTAGGAGAAACTCAGAAACCTGAAAAATATATGCAAAATTTCTCTTAAAAAAAAGAAAAAATAAAAAGAAAACTTCCCAGAAAATAACAGTATTTTTAAGGACTTGGGTGAAATGCTGTCATTTTTCTTTATTATAGCTTTGCTTGAAATTAATGAGTTACTGGATGAATAAGCATTAAACAGTCTGGAAACAAAAATAATAGCTATTTATAAGCAGATTTTAATTTTCTTTTAGATTTTTATCGGCTGCATTCCATCATGCTTTACTCATGGATCTGTTAATGTAGATAAGGACTTCATAAGAAGTTGTGTCCATAATAAAAGTGCATTAATATATTGTGCCTACTCAGTAAGCTGCCTTAATTTTTTTCTCTTCTCTTTTTCTGCTGCTGTACCAATTCCACTTAAATGGTGGCAAAGCTAAGCCCAAGAGTACAATTAAATTCTTCTTGAAATATAATTAGTTCAACTGTGATGTCTTTGATTTCTGGAAATAGTTAGAGAATATGGTAAACATATTTGTATAAGAAAAGAATTTAAGATGTACTAAAACACAGACAAAGAGCTACAGACAAATATAACCACAGATAGGCTATTCTGAGTAATTTATTGTGCTGGTTTTGACTGGATAGAGCCAATTTCCTTCAGAGTGGTTTGTAAAGGGCTGTGTTCTGGATTTGTGCTGGAAACTGCCAATATTTCCCGGGATGTTGTCATGATCATTGAACAGTACTTGCAGATAGTCACCCTCTCAGACTGCCCCACCAGTGAGTGGCTGGGGGTGCACAGGGAGCTGTGAGGAGACGCAGCCAGGACAGTTGACCTCACCAGTCCAAAGGGATGTTCCATGATGTATGTCACCATGCACTGCATATAAAGTTGGGAGAAGGAGGGGAATGTTTGGAGTGATGCCATTTGTCTTCCCAAGTCACCATTATGTGTGATGGGGCCCTGCTCTCCTGGGGATGCTGAACACCTCCCTGCCCATGGGTAGCAGTGAGTTAATTCCTTGTTTTGCTTTGTTTGTTCACCTGGCTTTTGCTTTCCCCATTAAACTGTCTGTGTCAACCCACAAGTTTTCTCACCTTAACCCCTCTGACTCGTAACACTGGGAAAAATTGAATGCCTGTGTTGCTCTTAATTGCCAGCTGGGGTTAAAGCATAACAGTCATGAAAATACTTCGCATTTCACAGCAGCAGTGTCTGTTGCTAATTATTCTTATGCTAGCCTTAAATCCAAGAGAAAGTTTCTGTTGGGCTTGGTTTCAGCAAGGGTGGTGATAGTGTCAGAGGCAGAAGGAACAAGATATCTCTAGCACTGTGTCTGTATCTACATATGATTTTTAGGCTACAACCAGTACTTCTGCCTGCAAACCAGAACAGGACCATCATTGCCTCATAATACCATTACCGATGACCTATTTTGCTTACAAGGATTTTATTTTTAATTATTTGTTTTGCTTGGCACCTCAACTACCCATCCAGGCAGGGACAAGTTTAAGGCAATAGATGGTGCCTAAATTTCCTTGTTGCCCTCTGGCTGAGAGCTGAACTCTGAAAACAAAAGGTAGTGAAATAATTGCTTATGGAACACAGGAAAATTCTCTTTGGAGATGTTATTGATAGACATTCATCCCCTGTGACTGGAGTGCACTCTGCATTGCTTTACCCTTACAAATCAAAAAAAAGACAGTTCCATTTAGAAAGAATTAGAAACATTACTTGTGCTCAAGGTAAGAGTACTGATATTTGTTAATAAAGTTAATACAGGAAGAATGAAGAAATTTTTTGTCTGGATGCATCAATTCACATAGGTGCAAAAATAATAAATTTTGCAGTTGCGGTGTGGATTAATGATTTTAATTCCTGTGCATTTATCAGCAGTCACAATGTCAATGCTCTCTAGCAACCTGAAAGTTAGCTGCATCAATCAGTGCTACTAATTCTGTTTCAAAACCTGCAACTCTTATCCAAGGCTGCTTGTTTTGTTTATATTTTCATTTTAGTTTTACCTCCTTTCCTCACTCATCTCCTCTCATTTGGCAGCCAAGAGACATTCAGATCATGGGATCAGATTCTGATTAGCCTGAAGGGTTGCCTCTAGATTTCAGCTGTTTGATATTTGGATCCCCAGTACCAGATATATAGCTATATCCATCTGGCCCAATTGTTCTGTGTTTTATGCGTGATTATAAGGTATTAACTTCATATTTTGAGGTCTTGAGGTGTTGGGTTTTTTTTTTTTTTTACTGTTTATTGGAATTTTCTAGCTTCCAATTTCTTGTAGAGGACTTTAAAAAATTGCCTGTTCTTCCCCAGGTTGTATGGAGAAAATTCCTGGTGACTTACTTTAATCATAATTGCTAAATCAATATTTTGCTCTGATGCAGCCAAGCTACCTCCTTTCTTGCTGTTTTACTTTTCTAACTGCAGTTTGAGAATTTACTAGTCAATGAGGGAGTCCAAATTTCAAAAAGGAAAAATTCTGCCACATTTCACAGCACCCCTACAGAAAATGTTGTTTTGTTCTCAAGTAAATGAGGTTACAATTTCTTGTCAGTTTGAAATTTCTTGTCAGCTCTCAGGCTTGGATTTGGTTGAGATTCCCAGAAAAGATGATACAGAACCATAATCTGATTCTGGGGAAAAGAGGAAATATTTTGCATATGGTTTTGGAACTAAAAATTCATTGTTATTTCATTGAATGATTTAGCAATATAAAGCTGGAATTAACTAATATTGAAAAACTTCATGAATTATACAAACTAATTGCATGCAATATTTTATATGGATATAAAAATATGAAGGACTTCCTATATTTTTATCCATCCCTGTGTTCAACACTGCAGCTTTTCTCTTAGTTTTAGCGTCAACAGTTCCTGTACTTCTCAATCAAAAATGGTGTACTCTATTAAATATTTCCAAGAATTACCAGCAAAGTTTTGGGTTTTTTTCATTGCAGAAGAATTAGTGTAAATAAGAAAATACGAAATGATCCTGATTTTGATGCTTAGATATATTTTCCTTTTCATGCACTCATCTAGGATTTTGAGTGAATTTGAGACAAGTGGTCAATGTTGTTAATTAAGCCTCTTGAGGAGACATTGATAAAAGAAATTATGGCTGAATTAGTGGAATGAAGAACTCAGATAAAATTGAACAAAAAGTGTTATCAGAAACTATCACAAAAATTGAAGGATAAAAGGGATTAACTCTATGGAATGAAGATCTGAATATAAACTCTTTGGAATCATAGAAAAATTGCTTAAGCTTACAGATTGTGTATATACATCTTCTTTTTTACATGACATCTTTTTATACTTTTCAGGTTTTGGTTGATGTAAGCTGCTGAGGGAACTTAAATGTATTAGAACATATATTTTTAGGTTCATCCTGACTATGCCCTTTCAAAACAAACCATCACACTGTTATTTTGGGTCATATTCTGCTAGACCAGATTCTACCTTGGTGTAGAATAAGGTGTAGAACAGATAAGTGAAGAACTTGTAGCTTCTACCCTTTTCCAAGTAAAGAAATTTGACAAGACCACCATGGCTCTATACATTACTCTATACAATGAGCTACTTGCTGTATAATTTCATCATACTGTTAGTAATATCAACATTGTGCAGTGTCAAGAAATCATATTATCAGAAAAAATCTCAGCTTTTCACTTCAACACTTGCATCATTTAAGCTGATGCTTGTAATAAGGAGGATGGAAAAAAACTTTGCAATATGCCAACTGTCAGTGAAAGGTGGAAGGTAATAAACCATCCTGGTCTAAATGTAGCAATAGATCAGAAAAACTATCTAATCATAACAGCTGCTGAAGATCTTAAAATGCCTTTTTTTTTAAACATAGCCCAAGGTTTGCTCTAAATGTACATATGAATATATCTAAAAAATAGATGTCTGTAGGAAATGGTACTCATTTTGACCTCAACAGTCCATAAAGCAGAACTTCTCTGTGTTGCATTCAGGGACTCCATGACATTTCAGTTAGAGTTTTGGATGACTGATAAACTCTTTGCCNTCGGGCAACACCGGTGCCATGTCTCACAAGAAGTTATCCATCTTCCTAAGGTTACAACTGAAAAACAGAATTCCTGGGCACAGCATGTTCTCAGCCTTATTTGTCCTCTGAACCGAGAGAAAATTAACTGTAAACTAAGAATTGTGGAAAAGGATGACAAATACATTCATAAATACAGTAGTCAGAGTTGCTAGTCATGAGAGGTCTGGATTTTTTACCTGAGGCATGTGGAGCTGTATTCCTATGGATACAGAAAGCACTTCAATTTGTGTTTCTCTTTTCTACCAGACACTGGCTAGAAGCACTTTCACCCTTGGGAATGCATCTTGCCATAGGAAGACACTGCTGTTGATTCTGGTACTTTTTTTATTGCAGAACCCTTTGGTGCATTTAATTTTACAACTGGGTTATCCAGTCTAAGGCTTGTGCCCCCAAATGAAATGTAAAATAATGCCGTTCACGTCAGCTTGATATCTTTCCAAATGTGTGTTTTTCTGCCTGCAGCAGCTGGCTCAAACACTAAACTCAAGGCCAGATGATTTTTCTGAACACCTCATTTTTTTTCTCTAACGCAGGAAAAGTTAAATAACAATCAGTGTATTTAATGTTAGCTGTGGCTTTTGCAAAATTTTCATTAAATATCAAGTTTATGTTAATTCTATAAAAGAAGGTTCAGACACATTGGATTGAGGGAAAAGGGCTGTTTGATGAAATACCTGACTGGAATGTAATTATTTTTCATTAGCTTAGAAATAGTAACATGAAAGGACAGTGTTAACTATATTTGCTACTTTGCAATCAATTTATATAAACCCTTCCTGTCTTCTGAGTCTGAGATAAAAGTGTGTGCATGAGATATGAAAGTGAAATTTGAGCTAGCTTTCCTCAATTTAGTGAGTCTGCAACACACTAATTTTACTTATAAAGGACTGAAGCTTAATTTCCCTTTGAATCTCTATGATGTTAAGGGTATTAGTTTTTAATTGAGGAAAGTCTATAATGAATTAATTATTCCAGTATTAAGTTGCTCCATACAATTATTTACAAGTGTCTTTTCAGTTGAGTGTATTTTTTGAGTGGCTTGATTTTGTATATCTCTGTTCTTTATCTTTTTGATGATATAAAAACTATATTTGCCCTTTTTGATCCTTTTCTCTTTTTTTTTTTTTTTTTTTTTTTTTTTAGAATATTCTCTATGGCCCAATTGAATTCTCAGCATCCTCTCTCTTTAGGAGAATATGTCAGCTCTCAAGTGTCCAGTAGTCCTTTTTATCTGATGTGGACTCTTTAAAACCCACAAGCCTGTCCAGGATATCAGATTAGCTTTAAAATGGTGCCATTCATCTGCTCGGTTTAATGCATTCTCAGTCAGGACTTGCTGTGTTGGCTAAAGGCTATGCCACACTGCAGCTTAGAAAATGAGAAAAGAAAGGCAGCCAGGCTTGGGCTAACTATACCATTAACTTTCCTTCAGCCTGCAACACATCAGCAGAGCATCAGACCTAATCATGTGGTTTGGTTTTTGGGGTTTTTTTTTTGTTTGTTTTTTTTTATAGCTGCTCTACCACAGCAAATAATGATCAGAGATATTTATTCAGAAAGGAGCACCGTTTAGTCCTCTGGTAATTTGCTGTTCTCCTAAACATGATATGCACTGACTGCCCATTAATCGTGTCATGTATTTTTTTCTCTTTACTTTTAAAAAAACAAACTATGCTTTGAATGCCCAAGGAAAGGGGAGAGGGGAAGTTTTTACCTGTAAAAGGCAAGATAACGTAGTTGACTAATACAGGAGAATATCTAACATAAATTGTGTTATGTTGCTTTTCATGCCTGTGGATATTTTAGAACCCTGTATATTGATTAGCTAGTGATGCAAACCATCTCTTTTCTATGTCCTATTGACTGGATCTGTGTTGTACTTGCTAATACCTAATTGGATCTCAGGGCAGTAAAGCTTGCATTTAATTTATAGACAGTTTGCTTTTATTCCAACCATGTCAGGAAAATCAGGTTTTAAGTACCATGGGAGCACAAGATTCAAAACTAATCACCTGTAAACCTTGAGAAAAAAAAAAATTGGCTTGAGGCAAGATCTCTGCAAAATATTTAACTACTATAAGGAGGGAGGAAGTGAGAGAAACACCAGTTCACAGCAGGATTTTTCTGTGTGTGATTTATGAAAGATAATGGGTAAATTCAGTAAAAATGACAACAGCAAGCTGCAAATGAATTTCAGACTGAACATGCATTTTAATATATCATCTGTTTAACCAAAGCATATGCTCTCTGCAAAATAGATATTAGCTGTCAGAGCTTGAAATTTGTATTTTAGTTTAGAACACTACTATTCAATTTATTTCAGAATGTAGAAAGCCAACTGACTTGTTTTGAGCAAAATGTAAGGACTTCTCATTTTATTTTGTGAGAATAAATGTGTGAGTAACTATCACATTATCATTCGTATAAAACAGATCAGCAAGCAATATTTTTATTTCTTTCTTTTCAAATGTACACTTGCAAATCGTCTGCCTCTGCAAAGAAATGCATGAAAGGTTGTATAAAATTAGGTATGTGGCCAGATGTGCCATGTTTCACTATATTGCAGGTGTTCAGTGACATCACTTGAGACATGTTGCCTCATCTCATGATAAAAATAAGAACAAAGAACAAAAAAAAACAACCTGTGGCCACCAGTCTACACATGAGAGTTGTTTTCCAGCAGTTCCCATGTTACTCTGTGGGTGCCTGGGTAGAGGGACACAGGGATACCCAGGTATGCAAGAAAAGCTGCTGAGCAGCTTCATGAGAATGTTAAGGACTGGTCAACCTCCACTGCTGTTGTGTCATGGTTTGAAAGCTGCAGGTGACTGCTGGGGCAGTGTCTTGTTGCTGCTGGCCAACCTGGCCAAAAGCACTACACGAATATCCTGCATTCCTGTTTTTCTGATTGGATGGCAGAAAGCCACGTCATGGATTCCCTGAGGGCTCTCATGAGGATAAGTACTTAGTGTTAACAGGGAACATGGACAAAAAATTACAGAGCTGACAAAATTATAGACACAAACACCCCATCCTGGTTCCATAACTTGCTTTTTCTGCATCTTTGGGGCAAGAAGAAAAAGCAAGGAACTCGTGGGCCTGATATTTCTGGGTCTGAGAGACTTTAGCCTGCTAGCAGCTGCTAACTTTCTCCCAAGGAAAAATTTCTCAAGAAAGTTTCTTCTCAAAACAATCTTGGCAAACAACTATCCTTTCTCAAAACAATCCTTCTCCATGTGGTTTTTGGTGTTTCTCTAGTTTAACCAGTGGGGTTAGAGAGGTGTCATTCCAATTCATCAATCATGTTAAGTCTGTATTGGAACACCTTATAAAAGGTGGTAAGAATTAGACAATAAAAACTTTTTTTCTATGCTCTTTGCCTCCTGAAATATTTGGAGCATTTCATCTTTCTTTTGTGTCCAACAGTGACAGGAACTCATCTGACTAAATTTCAGTCTTGATGCCATGTAAGAAACAAGCAAGCTTACACAAGTAATTGTATTAGACTCTTGGTGCTAGAAAGCATATGGAGGTGAAAAGAGACGTCTGAGCATTTTTTTGAGATAGTGGAGTTGTATTTTTACCATTGTTCTAATAACTACAACTCATCCCTCTGTTCCTTAATACAATCAGAAAAGATGTTATATTTTTTGAGGGTTTTCTGTTGGCTGTCCCTGTGCCCAGGTCCCTCTTGGGTTGTGTATCTGTCATCCCCCATGGTGCAATTATTGCTCTCAGTATGAGAAGTACACACGTACCTGTGGCTCATTTTCTCTTTGCAAAGGTACTCTCTCGAGCATGGGTAGAGAAAAATGACACACTACTGGCAGAAAAACACTTACCCTGACCCCATTCTCCCTGAATGTTTAGTGATATGCTGACACTGCAGACCTTCCTTCCCTCTTGGATCTTGACTTCTTTTGGTTATGGTTCCAGTGAGGCACAGTCTATGAGCATGCCTGGACTCTGCTGCACAACCTATCTACAAATAATTTTGTGCTAATAACTTCTGATCAGCTACATCTGTTGACACCTTTTAACTTTCCCCTTTACACCTGTTTTTTCTGTGCTGCTAAAACGAGCTCAATGAGACTTTATATCTTCCCAGCACTAATTGGTTAGAAAAAGTTTGTCTTCATTTCAGTAGATTAAACTTGATAGTATTTCTCATCCTTCCATTTTTGTGCTGACAGTGTGTGTTGTAAGGAAATTGTGAGGATCTGGGAAGGGTCAAAGGTCAAATGTTTAAAAGATGATGATGTGAGAAAGTTGCAGGAAAGTGCCAGACTTCAAAAACTGAGTAGAGGTGTCAGAGTGATAGTGAATGTCTAGAATGTTGGCATGGAATTTTTAGTGGCAGCTCATGAAACAGATCTGTCTCATTTTTGTTCTTCCTTAGAGCCAGAAACAAGGTATTATTCAAGCAGAAGGCCTTCAAGGAGCTGTACAGCCAAATTCTTTCATTTTTTCCTTGATGTCTCTTCAGAACTGGGAGCCATGAAATTATGGGTGTAAATAGTTTTCCACTAAACAACTGTTGCGAAAACCTTATCATTCTGTTTTTTGGACTGTTTGCCTCAGCCCTGCCCAATCCTCAAGAATACACTTATCTAAGACTGTTTATCAAAGATCTAATAACACTGTCCCAAAGACAGAAGGAAATGAGACTGGGATGGGGGAATATGGACAGCATTATATTTTGTGCCATACTGAAGTGCAGGTATCTTCTGTCTGTGTGCTTTTCTTGTGATAGCCTATATCCCGGGGATCTTTTTTATGTCTCTGCTGAGTAACTGCTCATCTTGTTCTCAGCTAGGGGCTCTCAGTGCTCTGGAAATATGAAATACCTGCTTTTCTGTGTGCTCCCTCTGAGCTGTTTCTGTGAGATCTCTTGTGGTGGTCAATGCCGCAGCTGCCCATTTGGGGATTTGGTCTTTAATCACTTGCCTTGATCTGCTCCCTGTGTGTCTGCAGCACATACTCAACTGAAGGTGGCTCTTGTTGGAGGCCCAAGAAACATAATGCAGACAGAAAATGAGAAACAAAACCATGTCTGTATTTGTTGTATAAAGTCCATTTCCCAAACCTCTGTAGAACTTTTTGTTCTCAAAGAAATTCTTCTTCCAAACTGAGCTCTTTCTTATTTCATTGCATTCACTTTCAAAATTAAGAAAACTTCTACATGTAAGAAAAAACCTATATATGAAGTTAGAGCTCTCTAGGTTTTTAAACAGTTAGCTTTTTATTTCACTAAACTCCACTTAAAAGAAAAAATGTTTTATTCATGCAAATAAATATTGAATATTTAATATAACCTCAGTATGGTATGTAATTTGTGCTGGAATCCTTTTCCTTTAAGCAATTAGGCAGTTATTAGAGAGCTTAAAAAAGAAAACAAAGTATCAAGTTGATAATTTATCTTTAATGGCTTGCTCAAAATAGTATTTTGCTAAGCTTAATATAACAAAAACCCTCACTGTTGTGTCTTTATTTCCTCCATACAGCCTCTAGTAAAAATTTGTTTTAAAAATATTAGTTGAGATGATCTTGAGAAAAGATTATTTTTTTTTGACTTTATATCTATGAAAATATATTTTTTAGTACATGTAGGAATGGATAGCTGGAAAGAAATCTCACTTCATTCACACTAAAGAGCAGTTACACCATTTCTGTGCAGTTCATGATTTGTCAGAATAAACTTGTGGCTTGTTCAAATTGAGAGGTTTTGTTGCAGAGAAGATTGCTGAAGGATTGCAATGGCATGCACTGTTATCTTCTAATGGAACTGGAGTCAGGACTGATATGCAGACTATCTGATCAGCCAGGCTAGCAGGGAAAAAAAGGTATTGATTTGAGGAAATGCTTGAGGGAGCGACATTGGCCTTACAATGACATATCTTTAATGAGAAGGCTTATGACTTGCCCATAAAAGCCTTAACCATATCCCTGTGTAACTTGGGCATTATTGCTCAAAATAAGTTAAGGGATTTTCTGACTAGCTTTAAGTGCCTTTAAAGAAAATTCTGTTCAGGTACAATTATAGTCAATATGCTTAACTAGTGTTTCTCACTGATAAAGGTCTCTCTTCTTTAGCAGCTTAATGCAGTATTAAAGAAAAAATTCCGTGGAAGTCTGGTTGTTCCAAATCTGGGATTTTCCACCCTGTGTTCTTTCTCATCTGCATCTGTCTTGCTATAGTTAACAGGGACAAAAATCTAAAATTTCAAAGGGACAAAATGTACCTGTAAATCCACTCTACAAGATGCGTTAGGAGATTAGTGATCCTGAGAGAGAGAGAGGCTTGCTAACTTCACAGTCCTTAAACATGGTCATTACACCTGCAGTAGTGAGTAAATTTAGAAAGTGCTGAGAAATTGGATCATAAGAGGTATAATTCCTGCTCCACAGCCATGTCAGCTTGGGAACACTGCCTTATGTTGCATAAAGCCTAATCACTGTTGGAGATGGAATGAGCATTAGAATTCCTAGAATCAGCATAGGTAAAAGCCTATTTACCTGGCACATGTGCTGCTCATGGGAAACACATTCAATCTTTATCTATAATTTAAATTCCGTGTGGCCAAAAGTTCCTTAGAGATGGTTAAATTTCCTCTTGGGGAATCTGTGCTGTGAAAATCTCATGTAGCACTGAAGTTGCTGTCTGAGATGTGGTTCTGCCTTTAGTAGGTTTCCTGTGTTTTATATGGGCAAGAATAGCAGAATATGGGAGCAGGGAACTGTGTCTATTTGGGTGCTTCATTCCATTCCTCTGGGAAGCCTCAGTCATTTTCAGGTTCTTGCTTTTAAACCACAAATTCCCCAAACTGATTGAGACGGGTCCTTCTGACTAATGCTGAGTACAACAAAAGTTCTGTTATTGTAGTTTATACAAAGAAAGAATAACTCACTGAATGCAAAGAAATGTAAAAAAAATAAACTGTGTTTTATTTCAGTAGGTGTATTGTTTAAGACAAATGCCTTTTTAGCCACTTTTGAAAGCTCCTAATGCAATCAACCTGTTAACTGTAGGGCCACAATACATTTTTCATCTAGTAAATATTTTCCCAAGCCAAGGGAACTATAAATTATGGATAAGCCTTTAATGAAAATACATGAATAGGTAATACCAGCTACAATCTCCCTATTATTAGTAGCACAAGATATTGCCTAATGTTATATTTAAATTATGCAAATCAGAATAATTTGGTATATATCAAGGGATAAATTATATTGTTCTGTGCCATCTTAATTATATCTTTTGACATGAAAGAAGCTATCTGAGTGCTTTGCTAATTAATCTTGTCACTCTTGACCCAGAAAAATACTCTGTGTGGGTTGTTTCAAATTGCTGCAGTTAAAAATGCTAAATATATAATTTAATTAATATTGATATTAGAAGGCGTTCAAATCCATCCTGCTGTCAAGGAAAGTTTGAAAGCTGGTTGTTTCTACACCATCATGCAAGTGAGAGATGTGCAGAATTTATTTATTTCATATAGAAGGGCTTTTACTATATTGCACTTTTTGCTTTCTGTTGCAGTGACTCATCATTCTTTTTCTCCTATCAGTATCCAAGATGATCAGGCAGTTTCACCCATTGTGAGCTTTTGTTTATGCCAATATCTAATACCTGTAAAAGAAATCCAACTTCCTACACCACTATCTTTAAAAAAATATACGTGTAATAACTTCTCCTTTAAAGATGTGGTGGTACTTTTGCAAATGCAGAAGCCAGAAGCTGTATTTTTTCTCAAGCTCAGTACATAAAATACATGGGAAAGCCTTTTCAACTTTAGCCCTCATTATGCTGTCTAGATCTAACATGTATTATTTGTTAGAGCTAATAGAAGTGACCATTTCTAATACCTTACTTGAATAAAATACACATATTGGTACTTAATAGGTTATGTATTCAGGGTTCCCTTATCAAGGAGTTATCCCCCCAGACCTCCTGGATGTAAAGGAGACCCTTGTTTCTTTTCTGACCTTAAAGCAGAGACTATGTTTATTTTTTAACTGGCGTTACCATCTCTTTCAGTGATACAAGGATTCATTTATTCATTCTTGCAATGCATATAAATGGACTTTTAAATGCAAATGTACTCTTAGAAATTACTTTCTTGCCAGAAAAGGGGAGTTTAAGATACCTCAGACAGGTTTTAGGGAAGATGATGATTCAGGTCGTTTAGTTGTGTCTCCCCTTGGTACACAGCAACCTCTCTCTGTTGCACTTCAAAGCAGACAGGCCCCAAAATATGTGGTATATGACAGCACAGTATCTTTCTGGTGAACATCCTTTTTCTTCTCTACTGTCAAAGTTCAAAACTGTGGTTTTGTTTCTTTTTCCACTTTGCCTATGCTACCAAGGTGTATCTACCTTAAAATTAGCTTGCTTTTGAAATAAGTTGAGAAGAAATTTTAATGCCCCTGTAAAAATATTCAAAACTTTTTATGGTAATCCAAGAACTTGAAGTATAAAATCAAAAGAATCAGTGGATTGTGTGGAATTATATTGACCCTTTTATAGCTGGTTATAAAACCTAGCAAACAGCTTGGATCATTATGGATCTGAGTAGTTTTGCTCTTTCTCCCCTTACCAGGTGTACTGACAGCTTCATGTGTTTGACTTTCAGATGCAAGGAGAAGGAAACTGTTCCAGATGTCCATGAGACAGCTGTTGTGGTGGCATCTGTTTGGCCATTAGCACACTAGCTCACCTAAAATCAATGCTATAGAGGTTTCCTCATGTTCTTATTTATGCACCAATATTTTGGTTTTTATTCCTGAGGAAACTTCCTCTGGGGTATGAGAGAAGGGAGGATTGCTACCAAACACAAGGGTGATAAAGAAAACTCTTATGACTGGGAGGCTCCTTGATGACTAGGAAGGAATTTGAAGCAGTACGAATGCAGGCTGCAGTGTTTCGAGGAATTTTCCCAGTTCCCCATTCTCTTCAGTTGGAATTAACATCAGATAAACGCCCAGATTGGAAAGATCAGTGTTTCACAAGATTGAACTCTCAAAAGAAGATCCAGAGTTTTCAGTGTGAAGGTTTTTACTGGCACTAAGATTAAAGCAGTTGCATTCCACTCCCCTCAGTCCCCCAGGAAATTTGCCAGGTGCTCTCCCAGCTGTGAGATGCCTCTGTCTTGGCCACGAGAGCACACAGGCACAGGATTTATGTAAACAGAAGTAACAATCATCCAAGCATGAGAGAGACTAAAAGGAAGGAGAATTTGGGTTTTATCAGTCATTAATGTTCCTGCTTGAGTTTGGTCTTGCTTTCCTATAGACAACTGTGTTAATAATCCATGCCTTGATTAGAAAAAGCTGTGAACAACTGATATGGAAAATCTGGATCTTAGCATGGGTTCTGATGCTTTCCATCAGTTTCTTTGCCAAAGGCAGCCAAAAGAAACAGTTTAGTAAAGTCAGGAAATGGCTGGTAAACTTGTGCTCTAATTTCATTTATTTCTTCATATTTATATTAAAACTGCAAAATATTGTATAAATTCCAGTGAAACAGATCCCAATATTTTATTCAAAACCTTTAAGCCAAACCAGGTTCTCACTGCAGATAAAAGCCTACATAGCCCAGCTATGTAAATTTTATTTATCAGAATGAATTCAATAATGATGTGGTTTACACTTCTACATTTAATTAAATTTCATTACATGACAAATTTGTCTTATAAAGAAATCTTTAAAAACATTATAATCAAGGTGCAATATTAAATTTCTCTTAATAAATAAATACTGATTCCCCGTATTTAAGTGGTCAAAAAACATTGTGTTAGCTATAGTCAGAGTTTATTTCAAGTCAATAACAATCTCTCTTAACCCACAGCACTTTCATACAATGTCTTCTAGTTTTTACAGGCAATATTGTATAATGCTGAAAAATGTGTAGTACTGAAAATATGCTGGTAAAATCAAAATGCTATATATAATGAAATTAAATGGAGCTCAACCGGGAGGTTTTGATGAGCAACATACTTAATAGGTGAGGCCAACGGCTTCAGAAATGCTGGTTTGCAAATGGACAATGTTTATTCAGTTTATTATTTCTTTGGAGACTATTTAATTTCACTTAAAGGTAATATATAGATTTGTTTTTCATTAGTTAATAATTTTGAAGAAATTAACTTTTATTATAAGGTTTTCAGCCTGCTAAGTGTTGATTCTTTCCTTTTCCTCAAAATATAATTCATCTACTGGGGTTTGTTGGACATGCTCCACCACGAAGTAGGATTTGCATTGTTTTTTAGTTAGATGATTCAGCTGATTCATTTCAGCAATCCATTTTACATATATATAGCTCATGAATGAGAAAACATTTATCTGAAAAAGAGCATTTCTCTATGCACATTTATTTATTTCTCCTGAAAGAAAGAACAATTTCTGTGCAGTAATCATGTCTTTAATTACCCCTTTAAAAAAAAAAAGCATGCAAGAGGGTGCAACAAACACATTTTTATTAGTACCAAATAGATGGAATTGGAGAGATTCTTTAAATGTCCAACTATAGTGTCCTTGTCATAGAAATTGTTAGCCAGGAGAGATATTGCATTTCTTCCTAGAACAGCTCAAAATATATTCCTCATCTAGCAAAAAGAAAGAGTCCTTTTCACTAAAGTGTCAACGTTAAGCTGACATTGGAGTCAAGAGGTGATAAGGATGTTGTGGGAACTAGAAGAGAGGTCAGAACTGAGTCAGCCTTTGCCTTCCTTCCTGCTCCTGAGAATATGTGGAGGAATGGAAAATCTAATGCTTAAAATAAAACTAAGTGATAGAATACTGCCCTGAGGGCTTCCTTCAGGAACTGTCAACTGCATTAAAGGCACACTGATAGTCTGTCCTGGAAACCAGGTTATCCACATTCCTCAAAATTTCTTAATTATTCTGCCTTAACACATTTGTTAGGAACATCCTCAAAACTGAGCACTTTATTGGTTAAATTAGTTTTAAGTGTGCAATGATATCTTGTTTTACAGTTCTCCATACCAATTTAGATTTTATTAGCTAAAATAATACAGTAAGTTACCAATTAGAATAGAGCAGCCAGATAGAATATACCTTGGTGTAAATTGTGTCTAAGCTAATTTACTGGCATTAGAATGATCAAAAATATTCTTTGTCAACTGGTTCAAGATCCTCAATGTTTTTAAATCTTGAAGGAAAAATATATCCCTTTCTAAGTCTTCAATTAAAAAAAACCAAAACCCCAAAACCAACCAAACAAACAAAATGAAACAAACAAACCAAAAAAACAAATAAACAAACAAAAAAACCCCAAGCAAACAAAAAAAGCCCACCCCAAACTTGTAACCAAGACAAACCTTCATTGTGTTTTAAGGATATGATGTGGTCTTTTCTTAATTCCTTAAGAAAAATTGTTATTTTAACAAAAATTATTTTTCTGTAGCCTTGTTTATTTAATTAATGATATGATGGATGCTGTCCAATGGTATATTAAGGTTAATTTGATTTTTTTTTTGTAGCATGATGCAGTATTTCAGTGCCCAATGTGTCATTTTTTTCCCATCAACATCATGGTCAGATTCTTTCTTAGGGCATAAACTCAACAGATAGAAAGTGCATCATATGGAGCTGTTATTTATCTTAAATGTTTATTACTTTTTATCTGTCACTCCCAGTTTCTCCATCACAGTTTTGTCTCTAAATCACATAAATGCTCTTTATTCTCAATATAGTTTCTATACCATTATGTTTTTCTTCCCCACATTTTCTACAAAATAGATGAGAATAAACTTTCAAAGTCAGGCCATCAGACCCAGTCCTCTCATAACTCTGGTTATGACATAAAGCAAACATAAATCTAGATCCATTGTTTTTGATTTGTCAGTAGGTGAGACAGTATCATCCATCCCTGCTTTGTGGCTATATTATCTTAAAATATACATGTCAAAACTTCTTAAAAGTTATGAAGTACCAGCTCTGTCTTCCGTTGTTATACATCAGATTCTCACAAATCAGGATGGGTATTGAAAGGACTTTCTCCAAGACATAAGGTAAAATCTGAAATAGAGTTCAGAGTTTTGGAAGGTCTATTTCTATAACTGAAGAAGAAGAAGGTTAACTGGTGTGCTTAGTGATAATAAGCAATGACAACCATATTTCCAGTTTTTCTTATGCTGTATTATTAAAAACAAATCAGAGTGGTAAAACCAGGACTTTTTTTAACATAATGTTCATCTCATGATAAATTTAAACACTTTCAGATTTTCCATGCATGAAGATAGTTGCATTTTCAGAACTTTTAGAAAGAAAACAACTCACATGTAATATCAATGCAAACATCAAAAAAATCAGATATCATACTTGCATCATTAAGAAAGTACCTAAGTGAATTGTTGTAAAAATAAGTTGGTTTAAGATACGTTTCGTGTATGATGTAGTAGATGTGCTGATTTATTCTTAGTTGATTTTACTGAAAAATATGTTTCCTGAGAGAAATTTTCTTGCTCAAGTAGTTTTTTCCAGTAGTTCAAGTTTTACTGACTTATTTTAAAATAAAACATCCTGGTTCTAGATATATCTGGAAGAAAATGGCCTAACTCTTCACAGACATTTTTAAATATGCTAATTTCAAATTGTTTTTTGGGGCCAGCATATGGGCAGGAGGAGAAGAGGCAACAAGATATGTGGCACAGGACTGAAACTGGATGGTGTTCCATATATCATATGCTGCTTTTTCATTTCTGTAATCTTTAATTATTGACATGATCCATATTGATTCTGATGCAGTGGTATAAGTGTCCTCTACCTGGACACTTCTATTAACTTGAAAATGCTTATTTAGCCTTGAGAGTGTTACAATTTATAATAAAATGTAATGAAATTTCAGTAACTCAGAATTCTATAATTATATGGAAATATCCAAGAGATTCATAGAGTTAAGGACCACATTCTTCAATAGAATTGTATTGTTTTTAGAAAAAGACACATTTTTATTAGAGATTTCTTTATAAGTTGTCTGCAGCTTGATCAGCCTTTCAATAAATAGATAACCTAATAAAAAATTGCATTGAACAATTTATTCTCTTTTTAAACATCCTTAAAATTATATTTAATTCTTTCATATTTCATTTCACACGTTTCATATAAGATTTTAATTTACATTCCCAATAGACTGTAAGTACAAGTTTCACTATTTAATCTGAAAAGTTAATTCACATTAATAGCATGTTAATCTATATGCTTAACATTTGTCTTTGGTAATAATTGCTGTTTAGTTTTACAAAACACTCATTAAAAGTTTTGCTAAATTACATGAAGATCATCACAGGCATTTAATAGATGCTTTAAAACCGAAGTAGAAACCGCCTTAGATTATAAGTAACTATAGGTTTAAAAAGTCATCATTATATATCTATTAAGACTACTTAACCTAAGTGTTCCATAATTAGGGAAGAGCCAGAATTTTAATTGCACATTTGCAAACTGCTACCTAGGACTTCTGAAAGTAGCTCCCCTTTTATCCTAGAAGAGTCTGCACTCTCTGCAGGTCTTATTTAAGAAAGTTTTTTTTTTAATTTGTGAGTAATATCTTTCTAGACTGTAGTCAACATTATGGCACAGAAAAAAGAAGTCATCTGATATATAATTAGTTTCTTAAAAATACCTCCAATATTTGAAAAAAAAAATAGTTTGCAAAGTGTTACATTTGAATCTCTCTATGAACTGTTTCAGCCAAAGTATTGATGAGGGGAAGCAGAGTACTTTTACCAGGATGGCTGACTGAAAACAGGCAAGAACAATAACTTTGAGCAAATTGAGTTCTTTTGACCTAAATTTCTCTCTTAGGTAGCTGTCCAAATCATAGAAATATACCTGTCATTGGTTCTTCTCTACTCAGTATCATTGGACATCCCAAAAAGGTTTTACTTTTAATCATAGAAAAAATAAAGTGTGTTGAGTTCCCAGTGTGGAAATGGGGTTACTCAGGACAGCAACCTTGCCCAAGTTCCATTCTTAATTCAGTTGTCAGATCTCACTTTTCTAACAGTTGACATTCAGAGTTTTAAATGTTCTTCCATAGCTCAATAAAGAGATTTTTCACCTAAAATCTTTATAGAAAAACAAAACCAAAAACAAACAAAAACAACAACAAAAAAAATTATCTTGGATTACTTCTTTACTTACATGAAAACACAAAACAGATCTCCCAAAGCAAAGGTAATACATAGAAAGATCACTGGATTCTTATTTCTTTCAAAAGCAGTTTAATGTCATTAGTGATACATCAGTTGGTATTTTTCAGGATGGGTATGTGGATTCAGAAAGAGAAAACCTTAAATTGAAATGGTGTCCCATTTGAAATACTATCTGATCTCCCTCTGTTTAAACTTTTGAATTTCCCACTGGTTTTGATGTTCATATTTTCCCTTCAATGTGTGCTCAAAGCAAAAGCAAAGTATTTGTATTCAAGTAGTGGAGTGTTAGAAATGGAAAAAATGGCAGGAATGGTTAAACTCCATCTCACACCCATCACTGCTCCCCATTTCATTGAATCTGTTTCCTTTCCATTACCCTTAGCTCAAGGCTGACAAAATTGCTTTCTTTCTGTTTGGTTTTGTTATGCTTTCCTCCTAAGTCTTGCATCAAATGCAGTGTGTTAGTCTCAATGGGCCCCCAAGAGAGAATTAAATGATGTGACAAACAGTCTTGAAGGCAATTTTCCATTAAAATCCAGTTCTTGTTTTCTTTTGTAATTCTTCCTGCTTGAATTTAAGGGGTTTTTTCCCTCAAATACATTTAGCTTGAGAGCAATTTTATAGAGCATACAATGTACTTGGGTAACTGTATGCTTTTCTAGTCTGAAGTTCATCTAATATTCCATGGCTGGAAGAAACCACAGAGAGCTTCTTCTTTTTTTAAAAAAACCTTATTTATCCTTTGAGAAGAATTAATAATTTTTTCAAGAAAAATAACTACCCTGTAAATTGACTGCATTTTCTTCACTTCTGAGTTGTTTTTTTCTTTAAATATGAGCTCAGATGAAGCAGTTCTCCATGTTGGCTCTCAATGATCAGTTCCCTCTTTCAGTTCAGTCATAGATACACAACAGAAAAAAATAAATCCCAAATAATATTCTTCTGATCTAGATTAGTGCACCTACTTTACAAAAAAAAAAATATTTATCTTGGGTTTGAAAAGAAGCATTAAATAGTATAAGGAAATAGAAAATAAAAGGGATTTGTATGAAGAAAAGATGGTATAATAGTTAACTATTAATTAATAGTTAAATAGTAGTTAACTCCTAAGGTTAAAAGTGGGAAAAAAAAGTAATAGGGTAAAAAAAGTAAAAGGAAAAAACATTTGCAAAATCACCTGTTACTAGGAGAAGGGGAACATAAAAGCAGAAGATGGAACAATAAGGAGAAAATAGGAAATTAAAAAAAGGAGTAATGAATACAGGCCATGTTAAAAAAAGAAAAAACATGTTGAAGAACACAGTTGAAGATTTAGTAACCTAACTGCACTGGAACACATTTAACAACAAGCCTGGCAAAAATGGCAGACAGAGTATATTAAATCCTCCAAATTGAAATAAAATTATCAGTAAACAGTTGTACTTTGGGCCAGGCATACTTTGTCCTGAGAAGTACGAGGGATTGGTGTGTTCTAGTAGAGATGCTGGCATGATACTTTCATGTGGAGTCATGCATTGCTATGAAGAAACAAGACCTTATTTTTTCTCCTTCAGACATTAGGTTTGTGGTGACCATCTGCTGGAGATGGTATTTAGAAGGGAAATGCTTGCAGCTGCTGTCTCAGACCTGTTTTGCCAAAAAAAAGGTCTGAGTCTGATCTGCTTTTTTATAAGTGCACAGAAGAATTTAGATTTTTTTTTTCCTTAGATATCTCAAGTCTGTATTTCAAGTCTGTTTCTTCAGTAACTGAGTTCTTGGGCTTGATTTGAGTAACAAACCTAGAAAAAAAAAAACCCTTCATTTTCTGGATTTTATATTTAGTTCCTGATTGCTTGATGTTTCAAGCATATAAATATTTATGCTACTGTAATATCTCAGTGGCACTGGAGTGTTCCAACTTCATTAATCAGTAAAATACTGAGGCTGGATCCTGCTTCTTGTGTAACTGTACCAAAGATTTAAAGTACATTAAAGACTGTGATTTTTACCTTCTAAAAATCACCAATACTCTGGTTGTGCTAATATACAAGTAAAGAATTTAGTTCTGGACAAAATAATAGTATAATACTGGCAGCTTCAAGTGAACAGCTACAGATATCAAGAGGTGCAGACAGCCTTAAAATCATGACACCAAAACTTGTTGTTATGGAAACTGAGTTTCCCAGGACACATCTACAGATCTTAAAATATTTCCTCTTAGCTTATAGGTAGAAGTTTGGAACTGCTCTCTACTTATAAGAACTTACTAACAGCTTTTCAGCCATCTGTGGGTCAGAAATTGCTTTCCTCTGAGAGTCCAGAAGTATTTCCCCAAAAAATTTTCAGCTTTGCTACCTTCTTCAAGACATTGTCCCTGAATAGAAGCATCAGTTTTGAACAGAATTCTGACATGCAACAAGGAAGTGCTGACTTGCTGCTTCCATAATAAACCCTGATGTCTATGTAATTTCTTTTAACACTGCAAGTCATCAGTTGTGACATGTTCCTAAAGCTCCATAATTTTCATTTGCATGAGATGGATACTATACTCTATTAAACCATTTGGGTTAATTTAGCTCATAATTTGTCAACTAGATGCATTTTTATTCTCTCTCAAATGGAAAGCTTAGGAAATGACAAAGACAGCAGCAGGCCATATACAGTGATTTCTTTTCCTGGAGAGGATTTGACAGTCAATATTTGTTCTTTTTATTTTCAATGCCTCAATTCAGCTGGGTTTTTTGGTTTAGTTTAGTTTATTTGGTTTATTTCCCTCTTCAAAATGTCACAATTCCTATGGAAATAAAAACTGCATTCAAGTTTTTATTCAAGCTTACAATGGATGGTAATATCTGGTCTTGGAATACATGATTATTCATTATTCTACAAGCATTAGCTGATCTTTATGTGATGTGTCAGAGTAAAGACATAATAAATAGTATATGAGAAAAAATGCCCTGAAGTGGAATCTCGGCTTCATTGAAAATCAATGGCAAAACTCCTATTTCCCATCAGTTGGACAAAAACTTTTCTGTCCATGTGAGAATTGAAAGACAATTTAATGTCTCTACTTGTGAGAACTTGTATTATGTGATTATTTTATTTGGGTTTAATTCTCAGTTATTTCTTCAGGCAAAGCTCCAATTGAAATTTCTTGTCTCTTATAATCAGTGGGATTTTTTCCTAAGGAGAACATTTTGCCAGTGCTGTGCAATTTGTTCTTTCTCAGTGTTTATCTTTTGTCCATTTTATTGTTCATCTTATGGAAGAATAAGGGAAATAGGCAGCTTTTTGGAGCTGAGTAAAGTGAAAAAGAAAAAAACTACCACAAAAAAGAAACAATGATTAAATGGGGTTGATCAAGGTTAAATTTATGTTGTGAATATGGATATAGGGCTGCCTGACTTACATAAAGGCTCTGTCACTTTTTTTTTTTTAAAGTCTGAGAAGTTAATACAGAAAAAAGGGTTGAAGAAATTGCCCCTAGACCCTGTGTGCTGCTCAGCACCCTGTGCTATGGAGCTTTCTGGAAGGCACCTAGTCTTGCTTTGAATACTTGGAACATGGTAACATTTTTAACATGGAAAGAGTTTGTTCCTTGGTACCTGGTGGAGTAATGGAATTGTCCATGTTTTTACTGTATCTGCTTTCCGGTATTATTTTGCTATTACCTGCTGGAGGAAAAATCCACCCACTTAGGTTTTTAAATCTATAAATACTTGTAGACGAAAAGCAAGGCAGATTTTACATACAGATTGAGCTAAGGTTTATAACTACAGACAGGTTTTAAAAATCCAAGTCACTTTTATGCAACTACTTTTAAATTCTGAGCACTCTATTGATGTATTTTATAGTATTTCCATCAGAAAAAAGTTGCTGTATTTCAGTAATAGCCTCATTATGATTTGGATAATAAACCTCATTCATTGAGGATTCATCCATTTTAAGGCCTCTGATAACTTTATCAACGTCATTACAAAGAAAGATAGAGTTGTGTTATTGAAAAATTGCTTAGAAACTCAACAAAATATGCTTGTTAATGTTCTGTTGCAGGCTGGCTACTAGAGAAATCCACGGAGAAAAATTGCAATAGAATTACCCCCATATTACTATTACATCCAAATGTGTTTTCCTTTTTCCTTCATCTCAGAAAGGAGCTCATATTTGTGCTATTGATTTAATACAACAAAACTGCAAATTTAACAAAATACTCAAAAGTTTCCAAGTCATTTAGCAATATAGATACTCAAAAAATTGTATTTTCCCATTTCTTTTGTATTTGTCTCCTATGGTTCATCTCTTGGTCATCTTTGCAGCCCACATGAGAGGAATAAATCATATAGACTTTGAACTGCAAAGATTTTATAGCTGCTGCAAAATAAGGGTAAAACATTTTTAACTTTGGATTTCTTAAATGTTTGTGCCATTTAAAAGTGTCAGTATTCTACCTTTTGAAGATTAATTTAAAGGTGAAGTCTAATTGGTGTCACTTCTCCTCCCATGTAAAAATTAAAAATGCTGATATTAATGTTATCAAACAAATCCATCCCTTTTTTAAAAGCTTAAGACTGATGAGATGCTGAAGAAAGGGAGGATGGAGAAAGAAATAGTTTTAGTTCTATGTTGCATAGTAGTTTCTTCCACTGTGTCTTTGATTCTGGTGTGGAGAGCTGCATCTGGAATGGTGCCATGTGTCCTGAGGGCTAGCTGCAGGTACTAAAAGAAATCATGAAATCTATTTCACTCTTTGTACAGTGTTAGAAATAACAGGGGGAAAAGTAGCTTTCAGAAGAGAAGGGAAAGAAAAAAGTTCCCTGTAGTCTGGATATATTTTTCAGCACAAAATTATATAATTCTTGAAATTTTTTGGCTTTTGTTTTTTATGAAAAAAAAATTAAGAAGGCTCTTAAAAATAATCTTTGCCTGAAAAACACCAAAATATGCTATTATGCTATTATTTACTATAAAGTGAAGGGAGATTAAAACAGAATTTATATCAGAGACATGACAATATTTCCAAATTACATATTAGTCAGAAGTTATAAACACTATAAATAAAATTAAAATGTGGTATGCATAAAGCTGCATAATACAATTTTATACAGCTAAAACCAGCCATTCTCATATGATAAAGATCCAAGTTTTAGGAGCTAATTCATTTCCCATTAATGAACCCATCTTGGGTTGTGCAGTTATTTTCTGTTAAGTTTTTTTCCACTGCTCAGGGTAAAACTCCAGTACCTGCTGAAGGTACCTCCAATGCCAACTCTAATATCTGTCAGCTATAGCCACTATTACCTGCTTTTAAAATGAAATCTAAAAAATAGGACAATAAATACCAACTGGAGAGTGTCATAGAAAAAAATTATATATAGATGCTGAGTTTTCACATATAATACGTTTTTTGTTTGTGTGAATAAAAGATACATAGTTGGTTTTATTGGGTATGTTGAACAAAAGCCCAAATAATTATCTGTGACAATAAATACAGGACAGTATTATTGCATTTTATACAGCATCTTTTTTTTTTTTTTTAATAAGATCAGAACTACTCTGAAATAGTTATAAAATTAGGAAATTTGCCTCTTATCACAAGTACTTTAAAACTAATTTTAATACTGGAGGCAGAATACGGATTAAAAGCCTTGAGTTTTGGCTACTATACACTAACACATCAATGGAAAATATTTACAATTTTTTTTTTCTGTAGAATGGCTGAACTCCATGCCAAAAACAGCTAATGAAGGGAAAAGGGAATAAGGCAAACTAAATAAATTATATGGCTGCTGTTTGATTAAAAAAAAACACTATGTACTTAATGATTCAGATTCAAGCCTTTAAAGTCAATTTTGCATGTATTGTAAATGCATTTTCATTGTAACGTCAATTTGCATATTATGTAAATAACACAAAATGCTTTCAGAAATTACACAGAATTAGCTGTTTGAAAACTTTATTGTATTACTGAATTATTTCTGGGTTTCTACAGGGTTTTATACACCTATTCTTCTATCAATTTTGTTGTAAAAACCAACATTTCATATGAATGAAATGAAACGTTTCCAGTTCCTATGGGTTTTCTATTTCCATCTTTACTTGACACCAGATGGCTCCAAAAAGTAATTTTTTAAATTTTTTTTTTAATTTTTTTCCCTATGGTAAAACACTAGAAAAAGAAAAGGAGATATTCTTCATCTGATTCACTGTGAAAACAAAGGGGAAATCATAATATGACAATAAAGAAGTGGGGAATCCGGGTGCAAGCCAGAGAGTTTGCAGAGTGCCTGGCTGTTGTATAGGAAAGAAGGACAGCAGAGAAAACAGAGGTCCATATAGATGTGAGGCAGGTGGAGGGAAATGTGAGTCTCCAGTTTAATTAGCTTTCATAATACACAAGCTTTTCAGTTTACAAGGGCAACACTTCAGTTGTTTTAGCAAGTTAGGCTGTACCTTCAGTCATGATATCTAAGAAATCTGACCATGTCGAACAGATAGTCTAAGTACAAAGCCCAGAGTACCCTTTTTTCCATTAAGTTTCTCACGTATTTTACCTCCTTAACTAGTTCACAGATGTCTGTTTCAGTATGGTACAAAAGTTTGCTGAAAATGCTTTTTACAAAGCTGAATTTAATAAGGACTGAAGTGCATTTTGTAGACCAAATGCTTGACCTTTGCTCGAATTGAGAGCTGTGTTAACTAAATTATTAAGCAGGAGTTTATAATAATAAACATAAATCAATATCTTAAAGAATATTCTTTCTTTTGGCCTGGTTGAAAAAGCCAGCTGATTTTTATTCTACAGGGAACATTAAGGACTTGATAAGAATTTTCATATCTCGGAGTCAGTCCAGTGGGAATGTTTTTGACATTTCTTTAGAAAAATTCTAAGCCGTGTTCCTCACCCTCACTCCCTCACAACTGACCAGTGACACACATAAGCCATTTCTGGTGCCTCAGATATTGCTCCCAGGATCAAAGGCCACTTCTGGCTGTGAAATTCTGGAGATTGAAATGTTGTTGTGTACTTCAGGACACAAGGTTATGCTTCACTAAAACTTCATCCTGGAAGTAAATATTCAGGACTTGAAAGAAAAGCAAGTGTATGTTGAGAAAAGTGAAAATCACTACTATTAATATTTTTAATTCCCACAAAAATGATTCCTCATGTTCTTGTCTTCACTTCCCCATTTTAGCAGAACCATGTTTATTTATTATGAAGGTGGCACTACAAAAATAAAGTGCATATAAACTGCCTGTTCTCTGTTTTTATCTCACTTTTAAAGTACATCTCTCATGTATTTTCAATGTCTTTATTCATTCAGCACAAGAGAAGACTCACTGATGAAACTGAGAGCAGAGATTGGCCTTGGTTATTGATTTCAGAGAGATGTCCCTGCTACTCGTAGCATTTGCATTCAGGATCAAAATTAGGTCATATCCTCTCACTGGGATATTTTTCACAGTTGTTTGTCTTCCTGTCAATCAGTTCTCAAGCCCTAATCATCAGGGTGTTTAAGCAAGGAGTGTTCATAGTAATGCTGTGGAAGAGCACTGCAATAAATCCTTCTAGAAATAAATTTCAAATAAATGAAATTTATTGAATTTTATTGTCAAAAAAGCCCTTCTAAATGAAAGTATAATTATGTTGCATGAGAATATTACAAATATCTTGTGTCAAGCTACAAAATCTGAAAATTTCAAGGTAGCCCAATGCTGAGAATTTACATTAAAATTTAAGCTTTCTAAACCCCAACTGCCCTCACTGCCCTCACTGCCCTGCTCACACACTCGTGCAGTGTCACATATACATTTGCACACTTTTGCAATAGAAGAGTAAATGTTCTTGGGCAATGTACTTTACTTAAATGCAGGTGGGATAGTGAAGCCATTCACATTTTTAAATGATTGAAGAATGGGAATAAACCCATTGATGTTCTTTACTTTGTGGCTTGAGATATTGAGGCATTTTGCTAATGTGGTTGATTTTGCTTTTTTTATTATTATTATTAATTTCTGAAGTTTGAGTTGTTCTTTGGGGTGTAGAAGTGGAGAATTCAAAACAGCATTCAGCCTTTGTCCCATAATCAGGGTATGGCCTCCATTGTCATTAGTACAAGTCTGTGTGACTTGGAGGATGTCCTATTACCAAACAGCTGATTGGAATCAGACAAAGATGTGTAAGTCCATTTTATTGATTAACCCTAATAATTCAGAATGTTCTTCAGAACTTATGCCATATTTCTGGATTTGTTGGGTTTCCTTGGTGCATTTTCTAGTTCCACACCTGTTGCATGAGACCAAGTAAGTGCTGGTGGGGATTTTTGTTTTGTTTTAGAGGGATAACATCAAACAACCACTGACATCTTTGACTTGCAATTAGATTGTAAAGGAAGGAAATGCTCTGCCAGGTCTTTGAAGAAAGAGCCTTGAAGCTAGATTTGTGGTGAAACTGCAGTCCAACACTTTTGTGTCTATGAAAAAAGAGATACAATGATTTTTTTCCTGCTCCATGAAGTGACTAAGCTTTTAAATAACTCTTCAGTTCACCTGTTCTCTCTGTGGGCCTCCTAATCAGGAAGATTCTGACCATCTTTTGTTATCTTTTTCTATAAAGGATGGCCTCATTCCTCCTTTTCTTTGCTCGTGTCATCCTGCCTAGATTACAATTTCTCCAAAGCTCCAATCTAGATAAATTTTTGAAGCAATTAATGTACCAGATAATTTAAATACTTATGCACTTAAATAGTTGAAATATGAAATTAATTAAAAGTGATTACTTCTTTTCTGATAGTGTTTTACCATACAAACCTACCCAGCCAGTTTTGATAAATCTGTTCCCTGTCACTAGTGTCAGATTGACATAGAAACATGACTGTTGTTAATAGCAAAATGTTCATTTCTCTAAATAGAAAATAATAGGTTCTTTCATTAAACTACAGCTACAAAAAATGAAAAATACATGTCTATTCCATGTGCATCAGCAGAGAGATCACATAATTTGCCCACAGAAGGTGATCTCGATCTGGTTATGAATAGTGTAACACCAAGCCTCTGGGAAATATACAGGTAAGGTCAGGGGGATTAGAATTCAATGACCAGGGATATAAGGAATTCAGGTTTTCTGCCCAGTAAATGCAATAATTTCTGAAACTTGGATTTTCTTTTCTTCACAAATATGTAGGATTGCTCTTTTCTTTCTTGATTAAGTCTTTGCTGTAACTCAAACACTTGTTAAGTACTCATTAAAATTGTGCCTGGATGGATATTTGAGCAGAATCATACAAAAAGCTTCCTTTCAGTAATTTTTAGAAGAGTAGAGAAGTGTACTACTCCAGGTAATTCTAACTATTCCCACAGTAAACTGAAAATATTATCAGGTAGAATAAGGGTCACAAAGTAAAGGAGAAATTATAACTTAACTTTTTAGATGCAAAATTGATATTAAAACTTCCTGTTCATATGAAGAAAGGCAAATATAGAGGGAAAAACTAGAAAAGAACCATAAAAAAACCAAGACTTTATATCCGTTTAAAGACTTTCTCTCATGTCAAGCACATGGACTGTGTGAATCTTCACAGCTGCAGTTGGATTAAAGGAGTGGTACATGCTAACCCCAAACAAAAACTCTGGTCCAAGAAGCCAAGTGAATAGAATTAATCTTTGAAGAATAAAACATTTCACAAAGCCATGGAAATCTCTAATTTAATGATTTAGGGCAGAGGAGTCCATGCTTGCTATGAGAGGTCTCAGAAGGGGAGGCACAGGATGCAGCACGAAGCGGGACCAGGCACAGGGTGGTTGGGAACCAGGGCTGGCACTGGAGGACACGTGGCTGTAGATGTCCACCCAACAAGGAACGACCAGAGAAGGAATTACAGAGCTGGAGCTGGGAAAAGCTGGCTTCAGGGGATGAAGAGACACAAACAAAGTGCTTAACACAAGTAAAAACACTCCATGTTGGATGGATTGCATGCAATGTAAGATTGGATGTTAGAGGGAGTTGTAGATAGCAGAAGATTACTGTGATACCACACACACACACACACACACACACACACACACACACACAAAAAAAAAAAAAACAAAAACAAAAACAAAACAAACAAAACAAAAAAAACCACCAACAACAACAAAAAAACACCTTCTTTCTCACCCTGGGATATGAGAGAATTAACTTCAACACCATATTTTTCCCAGGGGAAGAGTCCAGATGCTGCCATCTCATCACACCCGTCCATAGACCGAATCAAGCACTTTGGGACACAGAGAGATAGTGTAAGTGTAAGGAAGTGACAGGTTCCAGGAAGTTTTTGTACAGTACTTTTAAATGTATTATTGTAGTATTTCGTTTCTTCTCTCTTTTTATGTGTAGTAGTAAGTACACAGAAAATGTGAAGTAATTCTGTGATTAGATTGTCAAAATAACAATAATACAGCAAATCCTCAGCTTTATATTTCAGATGTCTCATTTTTGCCTGGAACAAGGCTTTCAGCATAAGAGATGGCATGTTATCAGTTTCCCAGACACAAATTAATGAAAATAGTCAGGCTAAAAACAAATTTACAAGAAAAATAATGGGGTTTCCACATGTTCAGTGTTTTCAGGTCACAATTTACCTTTTCAGAAGACAGTTTTATCAAAACTAAACATAAGTTATTTGGTTCATTACAGAGGTGATTCCAGAAAATAGAAAGTAATTCAAAAAATAATAAACAGGAGGTATATAGTCTATATTCTAGTAAGAAGAATTGTATAAAATCATTAATAAACTTACTAAAAATAATAATTAAAAAAAAGAAATTAAATGGAAAAAAATATTTTTCTCTAGATTTCCCTGGTGTAGAAGTAAATGCAGATAGAGGAGAAGAATATGTAAGGTCATGGTTTTGTTTTTTTTCTTTTTAATAGTATTCATTGCCTTTTCATCATTTTAGAATATTCAATAATTATCTTATTGATCAACAAGATTTTATTGAGGTTTTTGTGTGTTTCCTTCAGAGAAATCTTTTCAGGGTACTCCTTGATGCTTAGAAAACAGATGGTATTTAATAAGTAGATTCTAATTGCAATCAAGAGTGAATGATGAAGAAATTTAAAATTAGATTAAGTTTGCAGAAGTATCCTGCTATCTTGTTTTGCAAAAGATTATATTTCTTTTTAAAATCCTAGCACTAATCAATGATGGTTGGATCTGTATGCTATTAAGTTTTACATTACCCTTGAATTTTCCTCAGCTGAAAACAGCACATTGAGGAATAATAATTGAGAAAGAAGGTTAATCTAAAAATTGTGAATCTCCTTTAAATGCTGGTTTCATGTGGCTATAAAATTGCATATGGAATTTAAAGGCATTGGCCTGAATTACTATCATGATAGTAGCAGTTGATACAGGCTCATCTCTTCCTAGTCTAATAAAAGAGAGAAGAGAGGACCTGATTTCACACATTCAATCTGAAAAGGAGCTGCTGACAGAATTAATAGGAATGATGTCCAAGGCAGTTGTGTCACAGAATCAAATTTACTGTTTGTAGGAAAACTTTGTAAGTCACACTTTTTTTTTTTTTTGCCAGCTACAGTGGGTTGCTCGGTTTCCAGAAAATGTCACAAAAATGTCAATTGAACTAGAGAATTCTCTGCTCTGTTACCTAGGCTATCTTCTGTCCAGAGCTGCTTCATTTCATTATTTCTAAATCATCTTTGATGGATGTTCATACCCAGTCTGCATAGCCTCTGAATATTTATAGTAGTGACAATACTGCATTTTCCTGCTAGAATCTAATTATTTGACTGTCTATTTTGAAAGTTTATTGGCTGGGCTGTTTTATTCTGCTAAACCGAACCCTTTTTTCTTTCAGCTACACTTTTTTTTTTCTTTTTTTTTCATTGTTATTATTACTCTTAACTCCATTCAAAGCAGCACAAAAATTATCTGTAAGTGCAAAAATCAGCAAAGGGAAAGAGAAAATTGAGCAAGTGCTTCTTGTTTCTTATGGTATATAAAGGGAAGGTTAGAGATCAGAGCAATTTTTTAACAAATTTAATCGAAATAAAGTGAGACAGGAAATGGAGGCAAAGCATACTTGAAATCTTGGTAAACAGATAGACCATGGGTAGGATTACACATTAGAAACACTGATCAAATGAAATCTGAGTAAATGTGAATTGAGGCTCAGACTGTTAAAATGTATGTTTTGGTATCCCTTTTTGATGAATCATCTTGCTATATAAGCCCTAAAATCACTGTAAGAAAAGAATTGTCTTATCAAACAGAAAAATGTGTTCAAATTATATATCTGAGGAATTATTCCTGTTTTAAAGAGTGGGATGCAGAGCTGAGTGGGAACACACATTAATTAAGCTGCCTTGCCTGGAGAGTCACTGCTGCCAGAGTTTCTTGCTGGGCAACCTGGATCACCTCCTGTTCCCCTCTGCTCTGGGCTCTCAGGGTTTAAATTTAGATTTAGCCTGTTCTACCCTACCCACGGGAAGGGGCAGTACTACCAAAACTTCTGGTGAGCTGACCTGAGAAACCAGGCAAAGCACCAAACCTCCAGGTAGCAACATCACTACTAGATATCAAATGGTAAGTTTAGAGGTCTAATTAAATTTTCATAAAGGAAATGGTGGAATTAAATGTAAGAGGAAGTTAACTAAATAGAGAAGACTTGAGGAGGAATACCTCTGAGATAAACTTTCTCCTGCTGTGTGTTCTGACTTCAGAGACAAGGCAGGAAGCTGTTTTATGTGTATTGGAGACATGAGAAGTACTAGATAGTAATAAAGTGGAACTAATAATTAAATAGTTTACTAGTATTATTTACTGTTGTCACAAAGAAAATAATTGCTTTTGAAAATCTTCATGTCATAAACCTTCTTCATTTTTAAAGCTGATATTTATTTTGTGAAATTTTTATCCATGTTTTTAAAATCCACATCTTAAAAAAAAAATCTAATTTAGAAACGTCTAAAAGACCCCAGCCACTTTCAAGTAAGGAGCAAGGGACTCAGACACCTGTTTTGATGGTTTCCTTTATTTTGCAGCTGCGGGTACAGGAGTGACTTTGAAGACAGCTGGCACTGAGGCTGGAATGAAGACAGAGGAATAAGTTTTTCCCGTGGTACCCATTGGCCATTGCTTCTCTCTGATTTGAGGTCAGGTAGGGACTTTTCTGCAGTCAAAGTACCTGTCAAGAAGATCTACACTTCACATAGCATGAGGGAAGAGCTGGCCAGCATACTGATGTAAATCTATTGTACAGCACCTTTCATGTGGCTGTGAAATAGAAATCCTGCTTTGTTCTGGTCCTGACATTTTCCAAGTGTTTTGCAACACTTTTGGGAGGGACAGAATTTATGAGCTCTACTAACTTCAAGAATTGTTTGGAAATGTCTATACTAAAGGTAGGAGAGGGCTACTCTTCCTTAAAGACAAGACTGTTCAAAGCACTTGTAAAAAGTCCATCCCCAGCCTTCTTGCTGTCCTCCTTCAGGTACTCTAAGATCTCTGCTGAGCCTCCTCAACTCCAGGCTGAGCAACCACAACTCTCTCAGCCTGTCTTCATAGGATTAATGATTTACTTTACATTGTTAATAGACTACGCCAATCTAGACTGAGAATTTTATGAATAGATCTACAGAAAATAGTGTGGCACAAGAACAAAGAAACAGGGAGATGCATCAAGAGTTACATGTGGGAGATGCTGGCAGTTTAGATGAACAAAAATTGGCATGAAGCCATCAATTCAATCAAAAAGAAAAAAAAAAAAAGGCAGAAATGCTTGCTTTTGATAAGAAATATAGTGGGATTTCATTATAACCTTTTGTGGTTTAGTTTCTGCCCTGATAGCTGACAGGAGCAAATGTGAGAACAGGAGACATTCCCAGAGAAGGTGATTCCCAGTCAAAGCAGTACAGGCACAGCAGTTCTTCAAAATGCTACAATTAGGATTTTCCTAACTGATTCCTGCTCTGTTTGGATTCTCAATCTGAGTTAAGTAAACTCGGTCTTTAACATGGAATAAATGTGCATACCTGAAGACTCTCCCCCTTGAGTCAACTGTTGATAAGAATAGTCTTTGGAAAACATCTTTAAAAAAATTGCAAAGTTGGCAACTAAAACTCTGCATTGGGTTGAAACTCATCCTCAGAGTACTAAGAAACATTGGAGAAGGAACTTTTCAGTAAATTACATACTGCAGTAACAAGTATGCATCCTGCTGATAAAATCTTGCAACGAGTTTCATTACATGGATCTGTTTATTATTTAATGCTTTGGAAACCACTCTTCTAGGGAAGGTCTCTAACATCTGGCTGTATTAATTTGTGCACCTCAGTTACCATTAGTGATGCTGATGATGCACAGCCTCATCTTTCTTCAATTTTCCTGAAAAAATATATTTAGAATTAAGGCCTCAATTTCCATTAGAGTTGTACCAGAATAATGATCCGAATGCAAGACAATAGCAGTATAAAATGCATTGAAACCAGTAGTTTCTCATGTTTGAGCTGTTTGTAGACACATTTAGTCCCATGTTTGATTCTGCAGGCTCCAGATTGTGGTCCCACGGGTATTCAGATGGCATTTTAAGCTGAGGTCTCTACACATCGCAGCAATGGAAGTTTTTCTGGGTATTCTCAAATACCAGTTATAGGCCAAAGAATTATATCTTTGCTACTAAAGATGACTATAAAAGGCTGTCTTGAGAGCAAGCTCAGCCCCATCTTACTGGAGCCTTTGCTGCCAACTGGCCTACTTCCCACTTGGGGAAATTCGCCCTCATCTGAGGATTTGGAGTCTTATTCTTGTAACTTCTTCCCAACATTGAAAGGTTTTGTCTGGTTTTATATGAAGGTTGGGGGTAAGGGACTTTGGTTGCTCATGTATTGTTCAGAAATGTTGTGTAAGAAACCCAGTATGACTGACTGCAAAGCATGCGTGCTTTGTGTGTCTAAAACTTTCACAATGTAAATATGTTGTCAAACAAGGACAAAACTCTCAGTCTTGATATTTCATAAATATTTTATGGCTTCAGCACCAGGAAATGATAATAACGACCTATGCAAATGAAACAAACACATGCAAAGTTAGTTGGTTTGGAAGTTCACTGATATCTTTATGTGCAGATTGCAGAGTCTCATTAGGCTCCAGGGAGTACATTTAGCATTCTTTGGTTCGGAATTACATCTTAAAAGTAGATATCTTGTGAGGGGAAAAGGAGGAGCAGGCACTGATCTCTTCTCTGTGGCAACACCTTATGGAACAGCCTGAAATTGTGTCAGGGGAGGTTTAGTTTAGATATTGGAAAAAGGTATTTCACCCAGAGGGTGGTCAGGCACTGGAACAGGCTCCCCCAGGGCAGTGGCCAGAGCACCTGACCTCAAGTGTATGGACAACACTCTCAGGGACGTGGTGGGATTCTTGGGGTGTACTGCGCAGAGTGAGGAGTTGGACTCAATCCTTATGGGTCACTTCTGACTCAGGATATCCTGTGATTCTGTGAATATATGCTTACATGCAACTCTAAATCCCCATTCAGCACATTCTGCCTGAGTCATGGCCTGTTGCACTGTGTACCTTACTGGATGGATTTTAATTGGCCAGGGATTACTGGTTAAATAGATCTGATATGTGAGTCTTGGAACATTTATAAGGCAGCAGAAAAGTTTGAAGTACAGGATAATAAAATAAGTCTGTTCGCTGGAATATCTCTCTATTATTTTAATCTGATATAATACTAGTCTACTTCTGCAGAATATTTCCAAACGCATAGAGCTGAAGTTAGATCCAATTCTTGAAATGTTATTTTTCCGACCTGAAATAATAGCAAACTAGCCTTAACTAACCCATCTTCAACTGAAGTTAAATTACATGAAGAAAAAAGATAGCTTTTTATTTTTTTTTATTACAAGATAAAGCTAGGATAACCGAAGTATATTTTCTTTTTTATTGTACTGTACAGCAACAGCAACTTATTGTACATTTTTATGTACATGTGTATAAGTTTTCCATCAAAACTCACAAGCAAATTTGCAAAAAACTGTTCACTTCCACATAATTCACAGGGATGATTTCCTCTCCTGCCAAAGTTCCTGGCTGAAACTTCAGATTCAGCTCTACACGGGAGGCTTAGCCTGCGATCGTGACAATCCATTTCAGCCTGGGACTTTCCAGCTCGTCTGGCACTGATATGCCATCCCTGTGCTGTGTGTGCCTCAGCATCTTTGAGCTGCCTGACACCCTAACACCAGCTCAGGAACTAGCACTGCACACATTTAGGGGATTATGCCTTAAAGACTTTAGCTGTTGGTGGATTTCTGTAAAATGCTGATAGAGTCAACATTGATACCGTCTTATACTGTCAGAAAGAGCTGAGAAGGCACATTTAAATCCAAAGATACAACTCAGCTGGAGTCTAGAAACATTCTTTTTATTCCATCACAGTTTTGTGTTTCATTCCACTCTTTCTTTTTCAGGTCTATGAGACTTGGTTGGTTTGTCCTCAGAGCCCACCTCTCGCTCTTTGGTATTCTAGACTAGATGAAATTTGGAGTTACCGGTAGAATTTCCTTACAAGAAAGCACAATAGGAAATCATATACCAGAGCATCTAATTAGAATGATTTGAGGAGTGTTAAAGCCAGCCAAGTATTTCAGTTCAACTGAATCACAGCAAAATTCATTTTCCTAGATCTATTACTAAATGGGTATAATGGTTTCTTGTGCTGTTCAAGCTCAGTCACTTGACAGGCTTAATAGTCTGCTGGAAGCAGATGGGTGCCATTCAAGTTCCTGTCCGTCAGATAAATATATATATATCTATACAAACCCTCTTCCAAAGACTGAATAATAATGTAGAAACATGAAGAGGAACTGTTGGATGTGGGTCACCTAATACCTTTCTGTAAAAGAATATTTCATTTCAGTTGAGAAAGCAATTTATAGTCAGAAATCATGTTTATGTGTTATTTGGTATGTGTTCAAGATGATTTAGGTGTACCCACCATAAGAATTTACTAGTGGAGTCAGAAGCTCTATATTCATGGCAACAGCAGCTGTAGATTGCCTTGGTTTTCAGATTTCTTTGCTTATTTTCCTTTCTACTTGCTATCATTTCACATCTCTTTTACTCAGTCTTCTTAGATAAGCTATCAGCAGGTAGCAGGGCCATGGAGAAAACACAGCCTGCTTACAAATTACATCTCATCCTGTGCAGATGCATTCTTTCAACACCACACAGCACACAGAATAAGACCTTTCTATTTACCTTGGGAACCAGCAACTTCTGCTGAGAGAACAAGTGTAAGGAAATGAAAGGATTCAAACACTTTGTAGGAATGCCCCACGCCTAGTTTGAAGCCAGGAAATCTTTGATGTTTTAGGCATGAAAAAATCTTTCTGGCCATCGCAGTGCTCTCACAGCACACATCTAATTTTGGGTGACAAAACTAAGGCTAAATTAATTCTCTCACTTCAAAATTGCTAACCCAGATTCCTAAGCAGACAAGTGTGAGGGCATGGGGCAACCCTTGCAGGGTGAAGGCTGTAAAGGAGGCAAGATCCCATTCAGATCTTCCTGGTATATCTTGCTGAGGGATGTGGGAACAAGGTCCAGGGCCAACAGGGTGTTGCAGGATGGGATGAGATCAAGGCTGTGTTGGTGTCACAGAGCTGGTGGTACCCCCAAGAGGTTTTCTCGCTGTGCCCCCATCCCCTGCAGACAGCCTTTCAAAGCTGGAACCTTTTTGCTACAGTTCCCATGGCACCCTGGAGTTAAATAGCTGTCAAAAAGGAGACAGGCAGGCTGGAGCAAAGTCGAAACACTCAGGAATGACTCACCTCAGTCATTCTTGCCCAGGCAAAGCACTGAATCCAAAAACTTAATTTTTCTAAATAATTAGTCCATATCTGAGCTATTTTTGCATATCATGGGACTGCTGTGTCTTATATTGTCTGAGTGTGTAGTTTTAGTCACTTCATTTTTTGCACTGGTTTTCTTGAATAATGTTTCAGTTTTCTAGTAAACCTTTTCTGAGCACATTGTTTCCTTGATGAGTTATTTATCTATTTTCTCATAGAGATTCCTGCCCCTTTGTGGCCTTCGTGGAATGAATCAACAAAGAATTGGAAATCTTCATTTGACTTCATCTCCTCAACAAGCATTTATTCTCTTCAGATGAGTGGTTCACTGTCCTGTATCCAAAAGAAGTCTCATTTCTCTGACAAAAATTGTCTCCACATAAGTCTGGAATTTATACTGTAATCTACGGTACTATTCATTTTTTGTGGTTATGTACAAGAATTATTTAAGAAAAGATTTGGATTTTTTGTTTTGTTTTTTTTTCCCACAAGGCATTATAATCTCTATGACATTGCTCTTTACAAGCAGCAATGTTAAGGGAAGAGAATTCAGTATAAACCCATTTATTTTCTCCAGAGATGACTTATGATGGAAGAGTATCTTTTACTACACTTAAAAAAAACCAAAATGAAACAAAACAAAACAAAAAACTTTGAAAGTGATTTTTTTTTACATCAATTACTACAAATTTGGAGAAAATTTTCATATATAATCTAGGCCTTCTTTTTTCTTCTCCAAAACTGCTGTGTATGCACACAGCTAAAAACCTCTGTAAATTATTCCATATTCTCTAGATGTTATAACCATGATTGTGTCTTCAGACTTCTCTTAAATCAGCGTAACACCTTTGACCTCAGTGGAAATACTATTGATTTATATGGGTTAGTGTATATTGGAAACAATTTTCTAACTGATGTGCATTTTTTTTAAATTCCAGGGTGCATTCTGAAATTTCATTTTTTTTCAGAAAAATTTCCCTTTAAAATGTCACTTTAAGAAACAATGGAATTTGACGGGGTATATAAAATTGATTTCCCCTGGCATGTAGATTACTAGAATTTATTATAATAATGCTGCTGATGCCAGTATATTTTAATATATATTTTCTCCTTTTTTCCCTAGACATCGAAATGTTCTTGTTTTATTTTTGTGTATACCTCAAGTGCATCGCCCTATCATAGCAATAAGGAAATTCAGAAAATATTGTGAAATTTCACGTAGCTATATTAATGTGGAACAAACCTACTGAGATGATGGAACTGACTCACATCAACAGAAATTTGCATGTTGATTTGCTCTAGATTAACAGCAGTGAAGCTGAGATTGCTCTAATTGTAACAAACAGGGAATTTACATTAGTCAGGTGTGTGATACATTTGATGAATCACACTAGATCAGTCAGTTTGGTGACTGATTTAGTTATGCACACAGTACCTATTCAAGAACTCCACACAGACCAAGCATGATTTTAAATTCCCTATCTGGTCTAAGACTATCCTTGACTAAGAATTTTTAAGAAAGTGTTTGCATAAATTTCTGCCAGTTGTACACTTGAAGAGTCATTCCATGATCCCAGCTGATGAAAAGTTATGGCACAATGCTGAAGCACATAAACCCAAGTATTTATGTGGGTTTATAAGAATATTAACCCCAATGTAATGATCTAATCACATTCACAAAACATCAGCCATGTCAAACACTGGGCAGAACAGATAATTTATCTGTTTGAAGCATGGCAGACACAGCCGGATCCAGGAAAACTTAAATCCTTTTGCTATATCTTTCGAGCATTTAAAAAAAGCTGCATAAAGGCCCGTGGCAACTTTACTTTTTGATTTTCAATGTCACGTATTTCAGAATGTTACACAGCAAAGTGCGGGTTTTGTTTCCCTTTGTTTTGTTTTGTTTTACAATTGAAGTTGATTTTGTCGTGATTTAGAAGTACAAAAATCAAGGGGGTTACCTTATGCTCTTTTTAAGTGACCTATGAGTTGTGTGGAATCATGCTAATGAATTGCAGAGATATCTACTGAGAAAACCCAGCCAACAAAGGTATATTTTTTGGAGATTTCCTTACTGGATAAAAATTATCTGCACTCCGAAAGGGATATCAAAGCCCTGGAAAATTCATGTTATGCTTCTGCAATGAGTTTTCCCTGACCTTTCTACTTTAGATGTGGCTGATTGCTTGCATCGAATTTGTAATTTTTTACCTTGATACCTCCCCTATTATCTTTAGAGTATTACAGAGCACTTCATAAAGCTGGAAATTAAATACTGATAGTGCACTAAAGTTATCAGCAGTTATGCATTCAGCTGTAGCCTATGCTCACCTATGCACTTTAGAATTCTTTTTAAAAGGAATGCTGGCAGGGATTCTCTTAAACTTAGAGAGGAGTGTTCCATACTACACCCAAACAGATCAGATTTTAGAGACATACAGAGGCTGTTTTAGCCCAAAACTACCCTTAAATGTAAAGTATGACTCTCTGGCTCTCTGTGTCTTTGTGACTAAGATGTATATCCAACTGTCAATCAGACTGGGTTGGAAGCATGACGTTTCCTTCCTACCGATGACACAAGCAGGATAAAGAAAGAAATAAATGTGTACTTCCATTGTTTCAATCTACACTAAAGTTGCAAGTCCCTTATCCCCCCCTCCTATCTACCCATTTTAACAACAGTGTTTAAACATTTTGAAGAGACCAGGTCTAGAAATTAGAGCTCAGACAGAGACTTTCCTTGTACAACTTGCACCATTCTGCCCTCAAATTAAAAAATAAACAAAACCAACAAAAACAAAATTTCTTTCTTATCAGCTGAATTGCTCTCTGGATTTATTTTCTCCATGGGGAAGAAAGGGATACCAGAAAAACTATTTTCTAACTTAATGGTTTAACTTAATTGGAATAAATCAGTACTTGAGATAATGATTCACTAGATTGCTGCTTTAACGTGACCTACTTCCATTATCTTCTAATCTTGACCACAAACATTTCCTTTATGAGTTTATCCTCAGGGATAACAGTGGATATCTCCTTTTGATAACTCAGTTTAGAGCAACCTCTGGAATCTCTAAAGGTTCCTGATGAATATTTTGTTTAGAGCCACTGTGACCTAGTCTCATTCTCTCTTTGTGCCTCATACAATTGTGGTGCTGTAAAAGCCACTACAATCTGGAGAGACCAGTAGTGGATGGTCTCTGTGGTTTGTTTGGTCACCTTTACATTGTGACTCTTATCACCTTATCAAATAAGCTTGGGAACCTCTCTGACCCCTCCTTCCTCATCTTCTGGACCTCCTTTGGCAGTCAATAAGACTCAGGTTCATCCCAGTCCAGCTTGGTCCCTGGTCTCTCCAACAGCAAGGTGAGCACATATTCTGGATAGGGAGTCTCCTATATGCCATGTACAATATACATTTACACACTGATGGCCACACAAGGACACACAGGGCACTCACAGGAAGAGTGGCAGCACCAATTTTCTGACATCTCTGATTCATCAGGATGGTTTCTACTAGTAAAAGAAACGTAAATGTGCACATATTAGGAAGGTGGATCTCTCCACCAGCAGGGCTCAGACTGCCCTGTCTCTGCCTCTGGCCCCTGGACTCCAGTCTGTCTCAGTCCTGGCACCTGGGCAAACAAACCCTGCACCACAGCCCTACTGCAGTTGCTGGTACAACCACTGCTCCCGACCCCTTCACACTCCCCAGGATCCCCCAGTGCTGATATCTGACTACCTGTGCTCTTGTCTCTGGAGATACACACGCGTGTCACAACTCAAAGATGTGTCCTGGAGATCACTTATCTCCTCAGCTCCCAGACCTCTACATCTGCTTGTCAGCTCATCTGGTTTATCTTTGCTATCCTTCACTCACTCCCTTGCACATCCACCCTAACTCCAGTTACTGCAGCACAGAAATGAAAAGCAAACAAAAAATCCAACTCTTTCATGAAGATCTTTGTATATGCAACATATAATATATATTTTGTTATGTCAAAATTGTCAAGAAACATTATGAAAAGGATAGCATCTCGTGTGATGCTGTTTCTTCATACCTTTCAAAACTTTATTTTTCATTCTAGTGTCATATACAGTGTCATAAATCCACCTGAAGGTCTTTGAATATCAGATAATGTCACATATCGGCCACCAAAAATTAACTAGGAGACTGTACTTCAGGTAACACGGTCACCTCTTGATGTAAATTTCTTTGATTTTATCCTCTTGTTAGGACTACTGGCAGTTTTCCATTTACCTTTACATTAAAAAGTAAGTATTCCTTAAGTGGTTTTTTGAATGTCTATGACAGTTGAACAATGTGGGTTTTATATATATTTAATTTAAAAGCAATATTGCTCTCAAATAATGATGAAGTTGTCATCTTCTGACTTGCTTTAGGTTTCTCAGCTTTATTAAAAAAACATACTACATCAAAATTCTTCCTACTTCTTCTCTACCTATCTCTCACTAGCAAAAGTTAGTAAGTTTTCTCAAGACTCAGTTCACAGTTGGACCTCCAAATGATGCTGTGGCAGTGGAAATAATTGGGAGCCTTTGTTCCATTTCTCTTTGTCTGGAGGGCCAAGATATGATAATTCATGCTGTGTCTGATGTAGTATTTATTTTCCAGTGCACAACCAAGGGAGAAGAAAGTCATAAAAAAATCAAATTAAAAATATCTTTCTTCTTACAAAATAGGATATGAAGTTAGCCTTGTCTGACTGATTACTCTCATACGTATGTTAGCCATATTCACTCCCCATGTGTACAATGAGGGTGGTTTAGCTCACAGTTATATAAATTTTAGCTAACATATGGTTCTGGGCTGAATTTACTAAATGTGGCCTAGTTAGGAGATTGATTTTTCAATCTAGCACTTACCACAGTAATTATTAACGGCAGATAAAGTAATTGGAAAACATCTCATGAGACATTTTATGAAGACTCAAGGATCTGTTCTGCCCTATTTATTCTTATCCTTTCAAGATACCACATTCTTTAAGTTATGTTATTCTATACGAGGGTGTTTTATGTTTATGAGATATACAACTGTATCCTATGCATAGAGATTTACACGGAAGTTGAAACAACCTATGAAATTAGATAATTTTATGGTAAATATAGAGCAGCTAATGAACACCTGATTTTATCTATTTCCCTACAATCCTCCTTGGTTAATCTTACTTTCACTTACGCAAGGAAATTATTCAGTTCCCCAGTAACTTTCAAGTGGAGGTAAGATGGCATTAAATACAAATTTAAGAAGTGGTCAGACCTTAAATCAAGCAGTTTGAAAAACCCCATACCTTTGGGGAGCCCCAAAGACACCCATGGGCTTTGTGCTGTAGAGGAGTAGCCCTGCTGGGCATCCAGCTGGGAGCAGATCACCTGCACTGTGTCCCATTCTTTCATCTTTCCCTGCCAGGAAAAGAGCTACGGCTGGAGTTTGACCTCTGGTTTGGGCTGTACAAGACCTGTCACCTGAAGGGGTAGAGAACACTTGTCATCATGTCACAGACTCAATTTTCGAAGCCAAGACTTTAACAAGGTTCTAAAAGAAACTGGAAATTTATATGGGCATTCAGGCAATCATTTCACTTCAAGATTTAAGATGGAAATTAATCCATATTTCCCACAGGAGTCGTATACAGACTTCTGCAGCACTTGAGCTACTCTCAGCATCATACACAGAGTAGAGGGTTCAGTGAACCCTGACTTTGATGTGGTACAGCAATTCCATATTCCTAACTCCTCCCTAAGGAACCAAGGTTGACTCACTGTGACCCCTACAGTGAGCCAGACTCACTAGTTGATTATATCCTGCTCTGAAAGCATCCTATATCATTAATGAGAATACTGCAGAGTAATAATTAAGCATCTTTACGTGTTCAGATTGCAGAAACATGACAGACTCTGCTGAGGGATCTGCTCTAAGGGAAAGAATCTTCACTCCTCAGGCTAGTCAGAATCTGTTCCACAGCCACAGAACTGACTGGAAGAATGAGAGACAGGAAATTTACTCTTTTACTGTGATACATTACTATTTCCAGACCTGAAAATTGCATTAAAAAATTTGCTGGTACATGATCAAACAGTTTTCTTCCATTAAAATCACAGCTAGTCCTGTGTCTAGAGCTGCATATTTGAAAATTGACAGCACTTTATCCTTAAAAAGGAAGAATTTAGAACAGGTGCAGCATTGTGGTCTTTAGAATGTTATTCTGGAAACATGAATAATGCCATTCAGAAGGTTAGCCATCTGCTTTCTGAATATCTGTTACTGCTGCTGCTGCTGCAGCAATGTGAAAGTGGTACAAAGGGTCATTTCTGCAATGGATTTAACAGAAAGCTTGTTCATTTTATGGAGAAAAGTATGTTCTATTTTCAGTCTCTTTTTAATAAGTATGGGTAGAGTATATGTTTTGTAAATATTGTAAAAATTACTATAATGTGATGCACTCCATTTGAGTAATTTGCATCCTGTTTTACTAAGATTTAGAAGAACATTTTGTGCAAGGTGAAAGCTAAAAGTCAGTATTTTTGTGATGTAGGATAGTTTTATTGAAATGGGATTATTTGCAAAATATAAACTGATGGAAGGGGAGTAGTTTTATCTCAAATGCTAACTACAGAGAGCATGCTTCTAGAGCATCAGCTGTGACATGAGTAAAAAATTAGCATCTGAGACTCAGGGCAAGTGTCATCTGACAAGAAGGGAAACGTGAGAGGGCAAGCTAACTTTCAAAAGCAGCAGAATCTGTGAGCTGGAGTCAGCATTTACAGGGGCGTTGTTATACCAGATTTATTAACAAGCTTTTGAAAATGACAGAAATACCACCTTTTAATGCTGTGAATAACAAGTAAATCTGTCTTTACAGGGACGAAACATTTTCATTATGGCACAGAGAATGAAACCTTCCTAGAAACTGACAGGAAACAAGGAAAACTAAATAACTGCTTAGAGACATGCAGGAGGAAAATAAATTTTGACAAGGTCAGGACAGAATTCATAGTGTGCTGTAAACATCACAACAAAAACTGCAGATGCACTGCTGGGTACCAGGGATCCAGCAATCACAGCTGCCCTAAACACATATTTACAGCACTAAAACTTCTACAAGTATTTAGTGAGTGACAATGAGACTCCATTTATAGCAAAGGGATTTAAAACTTGCATCACACAGAATGGAGTTAAGCGCTGGAGCTATGGTAGAGGAAACAAGCCCACTGCGAGTGCAGGAGATAGAAATCAGACACACAAAGCAATTTGCCTTGCTCAGCTGGAGTAGAAACACTTCAGGGGAGAAAACAGTGAAATTCTTTCTAGGTGGCTGCTGATGTGCTCTGCCAGTCTGACCAGAGATCAGCTCCCCACAAGGAGGGGTCCGTGTTGAACAGACAAGGCAATCAGGAGCAGGGATACATCACTTGCACTATCAGGGCCCCAATTACTATCAGAAATACCAAATGTACTCTCTACACAGCTCCCCTTGTGAGCTGTGAAAGCAGAAGGACAGATCTTTTCCCTGCTGTGGCCTCCCTGGGTGTATCTGAAGAAGGAACTCACTGCACAGGCACAGGCTTTATCTGCTGCCACAAGGGAATCAATCAATAAGAGCTGACCAGGACACGACAGGTCTGTCCTGGAGCTTCAGACTGTTTGACAGGAAAAAACTAAATTTCAGCTACAGGCCCAAAGTGAGTGATCTTCATTGTATAAAGACTTCAGTGTATAAAGACTATTTGGACTAGTTAACCAAACATCGTATTTTATATTCATGAAGGAGCTCAATTAGCTTTGATGGAATCTGATCTTTCTTTGTTATGAAGTTTAAGCCTGATCAACTTTAATATTCCTTTAGTACAGGGTTTTGGTTGCATAATTTCTTTTGTTTGCAATTCTTTATTTCTATGGCAAATAAAAACACCCCTGATCTCTAACTCACCACGGTACTGAGCAATGAGGAGATCACTCATGATGAAAATTAAATATTGCACTAATAAATAATTATTTACCAGATAGGAAAACTACTTCTTAGCAGTCTAGAAGAGTTAGTCAAAGAAAGAAATCTATAGTGATATGCATTTCACTCGGATCAGAAAAGACTCCAACCAAGAATGCCTCAGAAATTTCAGAATTTATCAGCATTCCTCTTGAGTACAAAACATCGGATTAAAATTAAGGATTAGGAACACATTATTTAATTAGGAATTAGGAAGTTGCAGATCCATTACTAAGATTCACAAATCCTATCCCTTAGCAGTACCTCCTTTCTGTAGTTCCTGGGTGGGGAGGCAAGATTTTTTGAGGCTTAGGGCAAACAATGGATGTGTGAGGTTTCTAAACCACAGGAGATTAAACATCTAGAGCAGAACTGTCTCACTGGAGGAAAACAACTCCATCCACATTAACTGGAAAAATACTTGGGCCAACTAGGGCGGCACTACAAGTCCCACATGTGAATAGTGACTGAGCTTCTTGGGCTTCACTACAGAAGTCAAGCCTCATACCATTTACAGAAAAGCTAATCAACAACCATCTGAATTCAACACTTTCTTTTGTGAATCATGGCAATTAATTTCCTTTTTTTTTCTTTTTCCCACTTCACTCTGGGAGGAAAAAAAAAAAGTTCCTTTGATCCTGGCATGCAAATAGTATTCTTTTTGCATGCCCACAGGTACTACTCGCACAACTTCTGCCTCCTGGAAAATTCAGTCGGTATAAAGGTTAGTTTATTTCTCAATTAATTTGCATGATACAAATAAGTCATGATTACCTTGCACAGGAATTATTCATAGATTTGCTGGAAACATGCCCATAATTGTTATGCTGTGTACAGAAATAAAATGGGTGAAAAGAGAACAAATAGAATATTTAAATAAAATCTTAAATAAATCAGATCTAGAGTAGATAGACATGTGAGATTAAACCTAGGATGGAATTTATCAGGGCAAATATCCATCTTGTGCCACCTGGATGGCTTCCCTCTTCAGTCACTCTTCAATATTAACACTAATACTAATATCAATAAATATTAATATTAGTACTTTGGTTCATTGTAGCACAGATATTTAGAAGAGATCATTGTGAACATTTTTTTAAAAGTGCCTTTATACAAACCATGCAAGTAGAATTTCCCTATGTTGTTGTTATTATCATAATTAGTAGTATTAACTATCAGTATATCAGTTTCTTGAAGAAAGGAAGTAGTGAACTTGGAAAAATTGTTTGAACTGAGAGCTAATTATGGCCTCTGACTGTTTTTGGTCAGGGAAGCCGTTTGAATGCAAACCCTTTAGTGATGATGGATAAGGAGCATGCTGACTTATCATGTAAGAAGAGAGAACTTGATAAGGAATTGAGGTTTATAAATGAAAGGCTAGAAGATTCAAAGGGAAGGAAGACAAGTTGAAAAAATCACAGGAAAAAATTAAAAATTAGTGATAGGGAGCAAAAAGGATAGGGAGAATGGTAAACCTTACATCGTACTCTTAAGTTTTATTTGAAGATGTTAATTTTGCGAATTTTGCCAATGTTTGTTGTCCTATCTCTCAACTGTGCTGATGCCAAAGGGTGTTTGTAGCAACACCATTATCATCTTTATCTCCTGAATCTTAAATCATGCTAAATGGTCATGGTCCACAACATTTTTTCAGCATAAAACTCTGTCAGGGTTTAATCAATCCAATAGAAATATACCCTTGTGTCCATGCAGGATCCATGCATACTGTTAGGACAGTAACTATACTACTATGAAACTGAGCAGTCTTTTTAAAGTTTATTTGATCCCAAGAGTAGAATTATAAAACTTAGGAACAACTCTTGATCATACTCCAGGGTCAGTCTGACCATCAGTAAAAATGATGCATCATATACATATATATATATATATATATAAATTCATATACATATTTATATATATATATATATATATAAATTCATATACAGGTTATATATGTATATATATATATACACATGAAGGACTTAGCAAGCATTTCTCTGATGGATCATATTTCATAATTTCATTGGAAGTTTTTTTTCAATTCCAGTTATATGTCTGGAAATGCAAACAAATATAAATGTCTGCATGTGAGATAACCATCCATATTTATGATAAAATCTGTGAGTTTTGCTTTTCACGTCTTTTTCTTTCCACAGAAATTCTTAGTGGAGGCTGTATTGGGTTTACTTGGCAATATTTTGGCTGCTGGAGTAGCTTCTCTGAGAAGGCACCAGGAACTGCCCCCATTCCTGAAAGAGTGGGGTTCACTCAGCTCCAAGTCAAGCCTGCCACCAGCCCAAGTTGAGGTCAGCAGTGACATTGGTAGCACCACTATGATAACAAATTTAAGAGAGGCTAAGGGATGCTCCTGGCAGGAGCTGTGGGCCATGGAGAAGCAGAGTTTCTGGCAGGAGCTGTGCCATGTTGGGGTCCCACCCTGGAACAGCCTGCTCCTTAAGGACTGCTCTATGGAAAGAAACCACACTGAAGCTGTTCTGGAAGAACTGCATCCTGTGGGGAGGACTCATGCTGGTTTCCTGGGAGAGACACTCCGTGCTGGAGGAAGAGAATGTGAGGAGGAAAGAGCAGCAGAGATTAAGCACCATGGACTGACTGCATCACTCAATTCCCCATCCCCCTGCACTATTCAGGAGTTAAGGGTGAAGTTGAACCTGGGAAGGAGGAGGGGAGGGGAGGAGGTGTTTCGTTCTCTCTTACAGATGGTCAGCAATACATTAAATTATTTTCCCCAAGTTGAGTCCATTTGCTCATGACAGTAAAATGTAAGTAATCTCCTGTCCTTATCTCAAGCCAAGAGCTTTTCACTGCACATTGTTCCTGTGTCTAGTTGAGGGGAGGGAGTGACAGAACATCTTAGTAAACACCTGGTGTCCAGCCAAGCACAACCAACCACAGAGGCTTTAAAGTATTATTCTGCACAGTAGCACTGAAAAGTTTATTTTTGTCTTGGGTGTTTTAGAATATCTGACTACCATTTTAGAGTGGTTATCTGAATTTTGGTCAGAAATGGGGTTTGAATGTCAGAACAGTAGAGAGTCTTTTTGTTTTGTTTTTGTTTTTGTTTTTGTTTTTGTTTTTGTTTTTGTTTTTGTTTTTGGTTTTGGTTTTGGTTTTGGTTTTGGTTTTGGTTTTGGTTTTGTTTTTGTTTTTGTTTTTGTTTTTGTTTCTACAAGAGAAATTAAAACCCAGGAAGCTCATTATTCTTAGATTAAAAAAATGAAAGAAATCACAGCCCAGTTTTCTCCACTCCATAAGAAACTAGCACTGTCTACAGTTTCTTGCAAAGCTAAACATTTCAGCTGTTTGTTTATTAGCATTTCAGTGAGTGCTATTTTTTATTTATCTTAAAAGATGCTGAATGGTAAAGGACCAGCCCCATGTTTCTAAAATACTTTAAGTTATGGGCTGGGTCTGTCTTGTTGGTTATGCTTGAATATATCTCACTAAGGCTTTTCATTTTCTAGCTTTCCCCTCCTGGTGAAATACAAACCCCCTGCAGCTGAGTCAGCACAGCTCTCTCTGCAGCACCTTCTGCACAGGAACTTGTCACTTACTCATTTTAGAGTATTATCTAGTGTGTGATAAACTCACTGGGAAAAAAAGCAAGGTCTGGGAAAAAAGGTGCTCAGAAATCTTTTAAACGAGGTTTGCCGCCAGGGAAACTGTGACATGAAGTTCCACCCTGGGATCTCCAGCTCACCCTCAGTTACCTCCCATCACGAGGGCAATTGGCTCCCAGCTTTATTGATGAGTAGCGTGTGTGTCAAAGCAAAGGCACAGAAATCTTCTGTGCAGTTCTTTATTAAGTGACCCCCGAAGGCACACATTTCAAAGCTGCTGTCAAATTTCTCTCACATGCAGCCACGTATTTGCTTACACTTAGCTATATCTAAATGTAACTTGCTTTATGAATACCTCTACATAGAGAACTAGATAGTTAAAGTGTAGGAAAGCAACAGTGCTGGGAAAGACAAACATTTACGTTGTTGCATATCCATGCTTGTTTTAAAATTAGTCAATTTTTTCTGCTTCATTACGCATACTTTGCTTATCGGATAATTATTCAGCTGTCTGAATGCAGTCATTCTTGTTATTAACACAGTTTAAATTGAAATTAACCTTCTTACAGCATATAGTCTTTTATAAAGAATGATCTTCATGTCTGTAGACTAATTGTGCTGAGAAAGTTCACTGCAAAGACATAATAGTCCATAATGTTTGGAAAGGTGACATTTCCTACTTTCTTTGAATTCTCAGTTTGGTATTTGGAAGCCAGGATAAGGTTCTGAATCCAGGATATTTAATCTGGAGTGGTGTCTAGTCGATAGTTAACTGAAACTGCCTCCTTTCCCCTAACAGCAATAAACCAGAAAGGACTAATTACCCCTTTTTATAGGTGCAATTTGAACTTAAAACTCCAGAGAGAGCACAAGTATTAAACCACCGTTATAGTCGATTTTACCATCTGCACCTTAAAACTGGGGCTGTGGAACCAGCAAAATAACACACACAGCACTGAGATTCCCTACATAAATTTGGGGTTTGTTGTAGGGAAAATTTTCAGCAGACAGTGATAATTCAGGAGTATTTTCTGAATCCCTGTAAAATCACTTTATTTAAATGAATACATATTCAATTTATTCCATCATTAGTACTTAATTGGAGATCACTCCTCTAAAGATGATGTATTAATATTTTTGTGAATTTAATGAACCTGTCTGTATTAATGCATTTTTTGCTTAAGCCTATGTAAAGAAAGAGGCCTTAGGTTATTCCTCCAGGAAGAATGGCAACCACCACTTTTTTAAGCCTAGAACTTATTCCAATATGTTTGTTTTCTTTTGGTGTTTAATATATTAATTTCCCATGAACAGGCAGGATCTGCTACCATCAATGTAATTCCTCAAGCTTAATACATTTCATTACTTCTGTTTTACTGCTAAGTTGCAAAGTTCTGGATGTTTCATTATCTTTGTAGTTGTTTACATAAATGAGAAATTATTAAATTTGAGGTTGATTTCTTATATATGTATTTTGGTGGCCTGGAGTTTTCAGAAAAAAGGAAATTTTCTGATTGGAAGCTGAAGGGCTGTCCACTTTCACCATATTACCACTCTTTCTAACCCTTTGCTGCAGATTTTCAAGTCTTGAGCTCCACATTCATAATTTTCAAAATTTTTAACTCTCACTCATGGATTTTGCTGTGCTTTTGATGGTTAATGTTACCAAGCCACCTCACAAAAATTTCCTGAACTGGTGCATTCTTCCACAGCACCTGGTATGATTGTGGCCCTTTGATTGTATAGACATCCACTTGAATTTTCTTATGTCTAGAAGATCTTTCTGTCCTGACTCTGAACTGCTTAAAAAACAGAAAAAACTTAATTTTGGACAGTATTTTTCCCAAGTTTGTTTGTTTTTCAGTAATTTTCTCTTCATTCATGCTTTCCTGAAATAAATAGACAATCCAAAATAATATCAAAACAGGTAAGTCAGAGTCTGTCACCATTTTCCTTGACATAACCTTGGGCTTTTGAGGAAGAGACTTGTTTTGCTTTTGAGTGTGGTTTTGGGGGTTTTATTTAACAAAGGATCATTGAAGTTTCAGGGAAAAAAGTATGATCAATAGTTGTAATATTTCAGAGGCCAAAAAAAATCCACAGCCTTCAAGGAACTCAGCTTTCCTTTCTCTGAATGTATGTGGATGACACTATTTTGTTCTATTAATTGATGTAAGATCAAGACTGAAAAATGCTGGAGTGTGTGTTTTCCTTAGGTATGATTTGAAATGAAATTAGGTTTCAAAGAGGTTTTAGCTTCACTTGATAGTAGCCCGGAAATTGAAAGATGGGCTCTTGTTTTTTGAGACAAAATCAAAAGATTCAAAGCAATTTTGCCAAAGAGGAAAAGAATAATGTGAATTTATTACTAGTGCAGGATAAACTTTGGACAAGACAAAGTGAAACTTGATTTTGAGCTATTTTTGCAAAGCATTTGGGGAAAGAGAGGACTTATTAGTACTTCATGTAGTCATATACTTACATGTGTATCTGTTGCTGTCCATAAAGTTGGTTCATCCATGAATATCCTTAATTCACACTGAAAAAAGTTTATATAATAATGCATAGGGTAGTTTTAGGTGATTTAAAAACAATATTTGACAATTTTCAATTTACTTAAATCCCTCTACCATACATATTCAAGAATTAATCTCCTTTTTTTGAAAAGATGTCTCACTGCCTTTCCTCTGATGATCATCTAAACCTGAGTAGAGCTTGAAGTCTATTTTGCACTTGCTTAAGGTACTAGACACTCAGCTTAATTACGCAGTGTCTTATCACTCCATGTAGTAACCAGAATGTACAAAAGCATATGAAGGATCTCTTAAAAATAAAGAAAAAAATGTCTTTCATAAATTTGCAAAGTACTTGAGAAACATACTTCAAGTACTATTTTCTTAGAATAACACCATTAGATTTCTTTCTTTCACTCACTATAATTGTTTTCTATAATTGCTTAGTTAAACAAAATAGACACAAAAGTAGAAAATACGCCATTTTGTTTACAAAAAAAAAAGTGATCCATCAATCCATTGTTTGTGACTTTGCAGTGATTTATAAGTTCTGACAACATATGATTGGGACTGACTGCCATCTCGAAATTTGTTAGAGAAGTTGTCTAAAAATAAGATAGATTTATGAACATTAAAATAACATGATAACAGGAAATCTTTGCAAAGTTGTATGAATTAATTGAGATTGGATTGGGTAGAAATCCCTTTATTTAATGAGATAAGGACCATTCTTTTAAAATTCATTTGAAAGAAATCAAACTGATAAATTAGGAATAACCTTATTTTTTTATCTGGAGAGTATATGAAAATTTGTCAGAAATCTTTTTTTATGGGGGATTTTCAAAAGACACCACAAATCTTCCCAAATCAGAATGCAAAAGCTTTGTGAAGCCAGGAAAAAAAAATAATCAACCAAAGAAAATGTAACTCCTTAAATCAGTATTTTTCATCAGATTTTTGCAGAGCTAGAGGCAATAAATGACAGCAGAAATCATGGCACTGGATCTAACATATTGAGGATGATAAATTTTCTAGGCCCTGCAATGTTCTTCCCTCTTTTCTGTTGCATCCCCAGACCTTCCAGTTTATTTTTTAATATCTGCCCTGGGACAAAGTGGTTTCTGTTGATTTACATTGCCTCAGAGCACTCTTCTTTCCCAGTCCTGTTGGCTGATGCTGTCCTCCACGAGCTGTAGTTGCAATGTGAGGATGTGTCAAGAGACAGGAAAAGGAAATTGAGAAGCTAGATAAAGAAAGGGCAGATTGGTCAGAAACTTAACCCTGAATGGTGATTTTCTCCTCCCACATACGCACAATTAGTACACAGGGAGATTCTCTTATGCATAAATTTCATGACACACAGAAGGAGGTTGAGCAGCCTACTTGGTATAATACTTCAGTTTTCTGAATATTTATCTTGAGGGTTTGGATCTGCAAGAGCAAGTGTGAATTGAAATTGCAGCCATCTCAGCTGGAGATTGGATTTGTTGTGTGTGAGAACATAAGATTCCCCTCCAGTCAAACACACAGACGTAATGGCATAGCCCCAAGTCGCATAATGTTCTCTGTGGTGCCTCTCATTTGGCCAACCACCACTGAGCTGGCTCAGCAGGAAAGCTTTGCCTCTGCAAATCCATCTCCCATGGCCAGGGACAGGGGGAACGCAATGATCCTTTGTAACAGCTATTTTTGAGAACCTTGTGGTGTGGCCTGACAGAGGCCGAGGAGGTACCTGGTTTGTCTAAGATGTCTGTTGTGGTGGCAGAGGGGTGTCCTGGAACTGCTGTCGTAGGGAAAACCCTCACAATTTCTCCACTCACACAGGAATGGACTGAATTATCTGGAGACGAAGAGATCAGCTGACAGAGCAGAAAATAAAAAATGTATTCTGAATTTTTTGGGGCCTAATGAGAGAGAGGGGATTGTCTCACTCTACTTTGTGCTGGTGTGGCCTCAACTCAAGTCTTGTGTGCAGTTTTGGGCATGACCATTTAAGAAAGATTTAAAGATGTTAGGGACTGTCCAAAGGAAGGCCACAAGGATGATGAAGGGTCAGGAGGTGAAGCCGTGAGGAGCAGGTGAGGGCACTTGGTCTGTTCAGCCTGAAGGAGACTGAGGGGAGACCCCATTGCAGCTAAAAGTTCCTCATGAGGGGAAGAGAACGGGCAGGTAGCAATCTCTTTAATCCCTTGACTGGTGGCAAGACCCAAAGGAATGCCCTGAAGCTGTGTCAGGGGAGGTTTAGGTTGGATATCAGGAAAAGATTCTTCATCCAGAGGGTGGCTGGGCACTGGAAGAGGCTCTACAGGGAAATGGTCACATCATCAAACCTGAGAGAGTTCAAGAAGAGTTTGGCCAACACCCTCAGGCGCATGGTGGCATTCTTGTGGCTGAACCATGCAAAGCAAGTAGTTGGACTTTGGTGATCCTTGTGGTCCCTTCCAACTAAGGATATTTTATGTTTTTATGATTTTAATAAGGTAGGATCTGTAATCCAGCTTTTCCCATAGCTGACACAAAGTCTCTGAGTCATAATAAGAGGAAAGCCAGTGTTGTAGGATTTCTTATGCTAGAAACTAAGACAGACCCTCTGCGGGGCACAGTTGAGCCCTTCAGTCAACAGCAGCACCTCAGGAAAAGCCTGTGTAAGGCAGCACAAAACCTGCCTGGAGGTGAAGGGTGAGGGGAACAGTGTGAGAGACAGGAGCCCCAGCAGGGATCCCTTGCAGCCCCTGGAAGGACCACAGTATAGCAGAAGAAATGAGAGAGAAGGACCAGGACTGGCCACAACCCCATTCCTGCAGTGTAGGGACTTGGGTGTAACCCATGGTGATAACAAGGTGAGGAGAGACCTGCTTGGGATGAGGCTCACCCAGGTGGTTTTCATCTTATTCCTCTCCCTGGCATGTTGAGGTGGGGGAGATATTGGCAGAGTGGGCTTCTGGCAGGCAACCAAGGCTAACCCATCCCAAGGTAAAACACCATTCTCACTTTATCTGTGAGGAAACCAGTGTTTTACAGAGGTGAGTATAACCTTTCTAGTCAAGAGCCACATCCAGAGTCTGTAACTTGTTGTTATTATTAATTTCTATAATAGAAATCTGTGCTGTATTTCTTCCTCTGAAAATTTGCACTGTTATATCAGGTCATGAAAGAAAAGAGTGTATCTGGTTTTTTGGTTTAAAATTTAGAAATTAACCTAGAACAAAGGTAATCTCTTCCCAAAACCAAAACACAATAGATACATATACATAAACACAGGTACACATAAGATAAAATAAAAAGATCATAAATCACACCAAAATATGGCAGAAATATAAGCAAAAAGTACAGATGGAATATGTCCTGTGTTTTTTCTTCAAGGAACATCATATTCAGGTAATAAGAACAATCGACAGATTGTTGAGACAACCTAGTGCCAACAGAAAATAAATTATTTTATTCTCTAATCGTATTATTACTCGTCTATATTAAATTAAGGAATATAATTCTGTACACAGTACTTTACATTGTGATTGCACAGTTGTTTACATCTTGCTCAAAAATTTTCATGCTGTACAAGAAAACCTAATCCATGATAATCCGTGGTGTTACAGGTGATATGTTACATGTGATAGGTTACATGGTAATAATCCATGGTGTTATAGGTCACTTGCTAGAAATTTCTGTAAGATTCTGAGTAACATGCTAAAGGATTTCTTTTCCATAATAATGCTCAAGCACATACAATGTAGTGAAATAGCAGTTATATTATTTCTTATTTTTTCTCTGGTGATGGAAGCATTTCTGCAGGTTTAAAGGTGTGAGGATTTTCATATCCTAGGAACAGGACATCTGGGTTTTGGGAGGGATGTTTTTGGTTAGTAACTGACATTTTTATATAAACTAATTAATTAACAGCCTTAACTGTAATCATCCAGAAATAAAATTAAATTACACTCATATCTATCAAAATGATTTCAAGAGGTTTCTTTCTATTTCATTCCACTGACAAACTGTCTATTTTTTTATACAGAATCATAACTGGGGCCCAATATTTAAGGTAATGTTTCCATTACACACCGTGTATCTTCATATCTATACTCAGATGCCCAAAGGTTTTGCTTGGATTCAGTTTTCTCTGTCTTGACACAGCATTTTATAGTACTGCATTTTGAAGTTGTTTTGTAATAGGTTGTAGTATTTTGTACTTTTGAATTGTTATGTTTCGAAGAATCATGTTTTTTATTTAAGTTTATGTGTTCCATTTTAATTCTACTATCTTCACATGATTGCTAGGATCATGTATATGGGAAGCAGTTTTGACTTCTAAGAGTTTAATAAATTGAGATTTTAATATGTTAAAAAATACAGATAAAGGCAGAAGTCTAGGATTCCTCAAGTATGAATAAGGTTTTTAAAGTGTCTGAAAGATTCAGGTAAAAATATTGGTAAGAATAAAATAAATAAATCTGGTTTTGTAGTACAGCTGTACTGAGAGGTTTAAGGTGATGCATGTATTTCTGGATGGATAACTGAGGGCTGTATTTCAGAATTACTGACTGTTGGTTTCCTTTGAGGCTGTCACAGCTGATCATAGCCTCAGTCACATCTTCCTTCTCTTCCTTCTGTAAGGAAACATGTAAAAGAGTGAAGATGGAACAGTTGCACTTGGTTTTCTTCCAGAAACTTAAAATGTTTGCAGACCAGGATTATTTTTGTATGCTAAGAAGACTGTGTGACACACAAGTTGAGCAGAGAGACATTGGTTTGAATGCATCATTTCAGACATTGATTTGAATGCATCATTTCCCCCATTTTCTTTTCTTTCTAAATCCCCTACAGGAGAAAGTTTGCAGGGATGTGAAAAGGTGTGTAAGCAGAAAGAGATTGTTGAAGGGAGGTAGTAAATAGCAACTAGAGAGATGACACAAACAGCTCAGCAGCTTGTTTGCTTGTGTATTAACAGTGGTATTGCAAACCCAGGACTAAAATCCCTTCCTGAATGGCAACACTTCCTACTTCCCACAATTGTGTAGCAGGCATCTGGAGAGTTCCTGGAATATGCACTGCATTTATTGTTGCAGAACTCTCTAAGACATGTAAACTCCTTAGCCAAGGATATAATCTACAGCTATCCATACCAAAGGAAAGCATCAGGAGAAGTAAGGAGCAGTATTCAAGGTGCCAGATGGCTGCTGAGTCAGGAAATCTATTGGGTAGTGATATTAATCCCAGGAAGCAGGCCACCAACTATGCTATAAAGAGATGCATAGGGAGATGGGGAACTATCAATAAACCCCAAAAGTCTTTTCCAAACCAACATGAAGACACATCCTATCCTCATCTGTAATAACTAGTTAAAGTAGTAAAGGGGCAGATTGAAAGAGGTCATTTTTCCATGCTGTGTAATTGATGTTAGGGAGGGGAAAGCTCCTACCTCCTAGGGCTTTTGTTGAGGAGAGAAGCTTCTACTGATATAGCTAAATGGGTGGGGGTTATGGTTTCTTTCTTGTTTGTTTGTTTTTTTGTTTTTATACACCAATTCTTAACTGTAGTGAAATTAGCTTTTAGGTAGGGGCTCTGGAGCACAGAAATGAAGGGCAAAAATCCTCCTCTGTTTTGGGATGCTCAAAGATATTTGCTGTATTTCAGGATGATGCTGGAGCCCAGTCCTGCACTGAGATTTAACCTCTCCCTCCATTCTTTTACCTGATGAACTTCCACAGCTGACAGTGAAAGGCAGATGGGAAATCTTGTCTGTCACTTCAATACTGTTTAAATTCCAAAACAGAGACAAGCCTTTCCCCCCACCTGAACTCTGCCCCAGGGCTCTGCTGATTCTTCAGTGAGGGCATTACCAGTCTAAACAGGAGACTAATTATTCTGGACTGTGTGTTCATTTGGAATATATGCTTTGGTATTGCAGACCTCAGTGTAAATATCAGTCAAGTACCTCAGTACTCACCATCTGTTTGTCAGGGCTGTGCTGGGTGACATTGTTCCCATTCAGGCACATACGTGAAGTTCACAGTCAGGTAAATATGTGTTTAATGTGTGCTGGGGAAAGTCACTGTAATGAGGATTCTCAAAGGTACTGCAACAGCACCTGGTATGGTAGGAACTTCTGGATGTACAGTCCCCTTGCAGTTTCATTAGCATAATTGGAACTGGAACTTACTTTAGTGCTACTCAGATTTGCATTGATTGTATAATTGCATGATAATAGTAATGCTTAGCACTTCAGCTGTACTTTACCTGGACAGAAAGCTGTGCAAACAATAACTAAATAATCTTCACAGTGCCCCTGTGAGGTAGTAATTAGAGATGGGAAAGGCCCATTACTATGCCATTCTCTTGCCAGGGCAACATACATTCACCCAGCAGAGGACACAGAACTACTGCCACGTTCAATCTCTGCTCCTCTTGTGACATTATTTCAATCTGGGACTTCCCTGAGACTGTAAAGGGGCTTTACAAAGTTTTTAAATAGTGTAGGAACTCCAGTGCTCTTTTTTGATGAAAGTAACCCAGGTTTTTACTGTCCTTCTCCTTGCCTACTTTTCAATGTCAGCAGAGAGAAGTGTATTTGATTCTCCTCAAAAAGGGTAGAGAAAAGGATGAAACTGTTTAAAGATGGGTTCACAGTTTCTGGCTTAGAATAAAAAGAGACAGGAAAGACTTCTGCCTCTCCAAAATAAACATCCCTAATACTAGCTATCTGCCAACAGTTCAACACTGATGGTATAAAAGTGAGACATTTCATCAGTAACTATATAATATCTCTTTCCATTACCAGTTGCCTTGATAGAAGCACCACTCAATGTTTATATCCTGCATTTCATCAGGTTTCCAAGGTTGCAAAGCTCTTTGAATGTAAAATACCTGCTCAAAATACAATAATCAGTGCAACAATAACCTTCACCACTATCAATCTTCGTCTTTTTAATGTTATTTTGACCAACTGTTTCCCTTGACAGTTCCTATACTTTGACTATAATAGTGACAAAACAATTATATCCTCTGAATAAGCCCTAAAATTGTACCCATGAAATAACTTTCAGAGTGTTCAAGGCCATTTTATTTCATTTGCATGAATATTCATGCACGTATATGTATGGGAAATACAAGTCTCAGGGGCACCCATGCTCTGGTTCTGATGCTTATGGCATCAGCAATCAGTCTGCTCAGGGAAGTGAGCCACAGGAAATAGAAGGGGCTGTTAGTCTGGGGAAGACCAGTTACCTGACCAGAGTTTGTTTCCTTTACACCTGAGCAGAAGATAGACTTCATACAAGCTTTGAATTTTTTTTCTTAAATGAATACTAATTTCCTAATAATTTCTTAATTTCTTTTTAATACGAAGAGGTTTGGATGATTTAAATTCATGTGTCCATAGGGATTTTTTGTTGTTGTTGTTGGTGGTGGTTTTCACTCTATAAAAATGGTGATTTTAAATCTAAATAAGATATGTAGTACACAGTAGATAAATTTTTCCTTGAGTTTTCTACTTTAAGAGTATTAGTTTTTGACCAATATCAGTAACTCTGATACTCCCGATAGTCGGCTGTAGAACTAAGGCTCTTGAATTTTCCACAAAGACCAGATTGCAAAGTGAGACAAGTAGAAGCCAGAAAATTGCAGGCACTTATCTGAGATATTGTTGTGTTGGTAAACATAAAAGCCTTACATACTTCATAGTTTCTTTGGTTTGTAATTTTCAAGTAATAATCACTATAGAACCAACAGTAATCATTATCTGTGAGTGGAATAGAACTCTTGTAAACAAAAGGTTTGGGTTTTTTGCAATTACCAGAGTTTTGCTGTGGTTTTTTTATCAATCTGAAACATTGCTTCCAATCTACTTTGCTGTAACAATGAAAACATGTGAACTATTAAGAATCACAGGGGAAAAAGACCTACTTGAGTCACACCTACTGTAGTATTAACTTCTATGTTAGCATGAAGTGCTTTTTCCCAAACACATTTGAGACCAAGTGTTTATTTCTATCCATCAAATTTTATTGAACTAATAATAACTGCAACTATCCATTTTCAATGTTAACAGCTGTCTTGGTGTCCTAATTATCGCTGAGTAGCTTTGAATAGGATCCAGTCACATCCATGGCATAATGGTGGTTATTTTTAATTTTTAATATTAATTAATAATTTTAGAGATCATATATTATTCAAAAATGGGGGAAATATAAGTGACTTGATTGGTGAACTGAATGCCTGCTTGTATAAACATTGTAAAGATACTGAAAAAAGATCTATTTACTTCAAAGCACACTAATGCAATAAAATATGGGTTTTGTTTCTTTTAATACATCTATGTTTCATTCAGCTACAGATAAACACAGTTTGAGGTAGTGTTAAATTGAAAAGACCATTTATATACTATTTTTGTATTTTTGTCCTGATTTTAGGCAGCACACTTTTCAAGTACTAAACAAAATGTCTCAAAGCCTCAACTAAAGTTATAACACCACTATGAAAAGTGCTAGTCAAATAGGGCAAGATAACTGGCATGGTTTGAAGAACTTAAAATTTTAGTATTTTTAATTTTGAATGTTTAAAGTACACTAGCAAAATAAAAGGATCATGGGCAAATTAAGAAACATTTTAAATTACTTTGAAGATCTTTTATTATCTGGTCTTGCTTATTTTAGAAAGCACATTTTGGAACTTTTTTTTACATCTCAGTAAGGACCTACAAAATAACAAAACTAGAACTTGAGCCATGAGAACGTTGGATCAGATTTATGGCAACTAAGAACCAGTTTGGAAAGACAGATGTCTGCCAGGGAAAAGCCAGAGCTTCCTTTTGAATGGAGAATGTAAACCCCTCCCTCCAAATTATTATAATTTTGACATTAAGGGGCTTTCAGGCAAAGATATGGGAACAGGAATAAGAGTTCTTTGCTAGGAATATTAAAAATATAGTAGTAAAAAAACAAAACAGAAACAAAAACACCAACCAAAAAACAAACTAAGAAAGAACAAAAGAAAGAAAAACACTGACAGAGTGTTTGTAGCAGTCCAGCTAAGTCCTCCTGGAGTGACAGATGCGATTCTGTTGGAGCAGAGATGATCCTGTAGAAGGGTGTAGGTTTTCCCTGAAGGTCCAGTGGTGGTGTAGATGGGTCTGGTCTTCCTCTGGGAATCCAGTGGAAAACAGGCTGCCCTGGTGTTCTGAATCTCAAGCTTTATCCAGGTAGGAATGCTTGGTTCCTCCCACTGGGTGGAACATCTCATAATGGGATGATGTAATGATATCAGTCATGCAGTGAGCCTTAATGGCCCATTAACAGCAGATATCCCCCTGGAAGGAGGATGGGTTGTGGAAGAGATAAAGAAACACTTCTCCAACTGGTTTTAACAGCTGGCCCATTAACAGGAGACACCCACCCCTTCCCCCCAGATTTATGAGATAAAGAAAAACACCACTTCAACCAGTTTCAACAGATGGGAATAGAACACATCTTGTATTGTAACCCAAGACAACTGTTAACTAAGTGAAATAGCAAAAATGAGGTGATGTCTTAATTCCTTAAGTACTTCACTGATAAACCCTTGAGTAAAAGTCAGGCCATCAAGCTGTCACTCTGGTGCCACATGCATCAGAGCCTTGGCTGAGTGTGATGTTTCAGGGTGGACCTTTGCCAGTTTAGATGCCACTTTTCTTCAGTGTATCAGAGACACATGAGGATAGAAATCTCCTTTTTAAACTGTTCTAGCAGAGATTAAAAGTAGAAGGAAGATGGGATGGGATGGGATGGGATGGGATGGGATGGGATGGGATGGGATGGGATGGGATGGGATGGGCCCTGGCAATATTTTTGTATTGGAATAGGAAATTGCATTTGTGTTATTGTGAGTTTTGAGACAACTAACATGGTAATAATAATAGCATGTAGGACAAACTTGGCATGGCATATCAAGGGCAAAGTCTTTCTGTGGGAATGAATTTTTACATCAGTGATGCAAGAAATTAAAAACTTGAATATTTTTTTATAGACTAGAATAAAATAAATGTTGGAATTGGATCTTGATACAGCAGCTGATAAAGGCTGCTATGTTTTATAAAGGCACGAAATGGTGATGCCATGGTCATTCCTTCCTGTTCTGAACTTAAATTATCCTGTAAATTAGACTGGCCTTATTCATAACATTTTTTTTAAATAATTATTTATGTTTGTTTGGATAATTTCAGTACATTTAATATGTTTATCGTACCTGAAGAATTAATTTAACTGATGTTAAATTCTGTGCCACCTGTTATCAAATTATATTTAAGGTGAGGTACATCTGTGTAATCTGCAATAAGAGAAAGACTAAGGACTTCAGTTTCTGGTTTCTGAAAAATTCAAATACTGAAAAATTTCCCATTTATTTCCCCTTTTACTGACTTTCATACTTCAGAGGGTTCCATTCTGTTAATTTTTCTGAATTGTTAATTGAATGGGAATGAATGCAAATTTGAATCGGTCTGTGCAGGTATTTTAGGCACGTGTCCCAACTGCAAGACATAATTCAAAGGATGTTTAGTTTCAAAGGATCCATGGAATCCACTCTAGTGGCAGATCTTTTTCTAAGTATAAGAAAAAGATGAAATCTGAGCATACCACATCTGATAGACTGACTGCTGTAAATGTTTTTATTTTCACCTGTGCTTGAGGACAACATTGGGAGGCAAGATTTCTGAATTCCCCTTGTCAAGGTTGGAAAAGCATTGATCTCAGAGGGCTGTACAGTAATTGAATATCCTGTGAAGGATAAAGCTACTTCTATGTGTAAACCTTGACTGGGAAATCATGATAACTGTGCATGACACCAGAAATCTGCCAATCAAAACTGTTTCCTTCTCCCCTGAACATGAGTCTTTGACCCAGGTCTAGTGTCTTAAACTTTCCTCCTCTCTGCACCATGAAGCCTCATGTTGCAGCACTGACGAAAATCAAACCAAGTTTGGGCCCATTAGTGAAAAAGCCTTCGGTTCTGAGAGCAGAAGCATCTTTAAAGAAAAAAAAATGGCCTGGATAAGGCTTGAGAAAGTGCAGTTTATTCTTGGAAGATTCAGTTCTCTCCTGTAGAAGTTAATTAATGAGGATCTGTCTTCAGTCACACTAAAATCTCTCTTTGGGCTGTGATCTGGACTTGAGAAATAAATGAGGGGAGACAAGGAATGACTGAAGACACAGTGACTTTCCAACATCTTTCTTGTAGCTAAGAAAAAGGTTTTATTGGTTCATCTGGACAACTACCCTGCCTGCTGTTTGATTTTTTTTTTTGAGTTATCCAAAAGATGTCTTTTCTTCCAAAGAGCAACTCTGGAAGTTTTACCCTCTAATGAGATTTCTGCTTGCACAGAGTACAGGATTGAACCTGGTGTGGTATAGCCTGTGTTGTGGTTTAGCAGATGTAAAAAATAATGAGTCCATAAAAAGAAAAAGAAAAAAAAGTTTAATACCTTTAATTTTTATATCAGTTAAATTGGAACAACAAGGGCGATGTTTGTTTCTTACCATAACCTCTGGTTTCTAAATCTTTAATCCTTCTCATTTGAGCTCACACTAAAAAAAGCTAGTTTTAATTGAAAGTTCCCATTCTCTCAGCCTCCTGGGTTATATCAAAGGCATGAGAGCTGATAATGCTCCTGCATGGCAAATACACAGTAGCTGCATCTATGATTCTGTCACAGCATGTAGGATGTGGTGCTGCAGATAAAGTAGTTCAGAATAATGTTTTCTTCACTGTGTCTCAAAAGTTACACTTGAAATCACATCTGATAAATGATTATGCTTTAGAAAAGTAAACAGTAAAAAAGGCATGTAGAATAGGAAGTGACCTGAACTGAAATTGCATTGCAAAGATGTCAGAATGCTGTACCAGCTCAGTGATAACTGATTTCCTGCCAGTATTTATACATTCATATTTTTTACTTCTTAATAGAACTCCTAAAATCGTTTTACTCTCTGACCTCCAGCTGTCAGTAGTAACCAGCAGCAGTATTTCATTTTATCATTATTTTTTATTAGAGAAATAATTGTGCAAACGTATGTAGACTAAATGAGGGATTGGACATACTAAACAGCTTTTCTGAATTCCATTTTGGATGCTGCTTAAGATAAATTCCCAGCAAGCTCCACAGGGGTTTGAGCCTTTCCTGTGGCTTGCCAAATATATTTTCTGTTCACTCCTGACAACTAAATGCTTCAGCAAAATTCACACTTGGTTCTGTGGGGATGGAGAAAATATTTTACATGAGTTTATGCAAGGGTGATTGGAACTAGCAGCAAAGTCGCTGCTGATATCACACAAGCACAGATGTTTTAAGAAAAAAATACTTTAAAGCAAGCACATAATTTTAGCAATTGATGTAGTGGCAAACACTGAATGCAAGATAATATTTTAAAGTATGGTTTTATAAAACCTTGCATTGACACATAATAAATCTGTGGTGGTGTGATTGTAAACAAGATTATTGCCCACACAATACACAAACCTGCCTTTATGTATTTCCCAGCAGTCATCTGTTGCTTGTTAGATTATTATCTTTTTTTAACCCTAATGATCCCCTAGCCATTATCCTCTCTGAGTATCCTAAATTGTAGGTAACAAATGAGCTCTGGGAATCATAGCCTGTTCCCCAGCCCCTGTTTTGGTGCATTTGTGCAACTCTGACCCTAACTCGTGGATTTGAAGGGTTTAGTCTTTGGCACAGAATCCTGGCTTTTCCCTTTTCACGCTGAAAAGCACTTGCAAAAAGTGGCCATTTGGCTTCGGCAAAACAGATTGAAACATTCCCTGCTTAACTAAAAGAGGGCTGCCAGGTCTGACTCAGCTGTGCCATGTAATAAAAGGTCTCAGGAATGAGCAAAAATTATATTAGAAAATTTCAAAGCTGAGATCTGGCTTCTGTTGACTTAAATCCCTAGCACAGGATTGTTTGGTTATGCTCGTGCTGTAAGAGATGCAAAATAAGTTCAAATAAAATAAAGACACCACTACTGACCAAAAATCTAAAAAAAAAAAAAAAAAACACCACTACATAATTAATGCTCATAAATATTCTCTTGGGTCTTTGGGTTCTTGTCGTATGCATATCATGGATTTAATGGGAAGGTTGATATGGGAAAATTGGTCCTTGACTTTTTTTGGACAGAAGATTAATAATAATTTTGCTTTCCACAAATGCTGCAAGCAGCTGGCCCAACAAATGGTGTACTTTTGAATTCAGCCTACTTTTAAGTCTTCAGTTTGAGGGATAAGACGATGGAAATATTTTCAAGTATTAAGAAAAATGTACTTTTATTAATTTAATTCAAATTAAACTGAAGAAAGGTTGTGCATGTAACTTCCCCCGACAATCTCTTCCTTATGTTCCCTGTGAGAATATCCCGATAATATAGGCACTGATATTATGCTTCCTTTTGTCTTCTCTTTTTTGCATTGGAATGAAAAGGCATCCCATGCTTTAAATAAGTGATAGATGCCTGGAAATACAAAAGTGATTGAGACTCAAAAGCTTTCCTTATTTTTTTTTTTTCCCAGCTAAATTCCAACCTTTCAAGTCAACAAAGGGAATTAACCTAATACTGACTACTCTGTGTATTCTTTTTGTGGTCTTGATAGACCTAATTTACCACTGACAGCACTAAAAGGATTCCCCATTTAGCTTGTTCTCCCACTCTCCTGATAACTCATTAGTGAGCCCTGGCTTTGCTTAATGCCTGCAATACAAAGAGTAAACTGGTTTGCATAAATCATTGCTACCTTCAAGGGACAAAATATTTTGGCATGCTGCTCTGAGTTTATACCTCCTTGATTTTCTGTGCAATGTATTTAGAGACCAATTTTGCAGTTCCCCCCACAGGCAGATCCTGTGTCTAGTTTGGTGTTGCAGACATTGAATTTATGTGAAAGGAAAACCATACCACTAACCAAAGTGTTTAAATATAGTCTGTCATGAAACAGAATTCTACCCATGGGATTCAGCAGTGACTGGAGCAGCCTGCTTACTGATTAACATAATAAACAGTAATGATGGCAACATCTCCAAATGGGACATCTTGCATTTCCTTCTGGATATTATCAGCTACTTCAAAAATGCCTACATTCCCTATCAATGTACAGATCTTTCTAATTTATAAAGTTAAAGAAATTTTGACTACTACAGGTTGATACTGCTACCCATTATGACAGAAGATGCAAATAAAGCCCAATTGAAATTCTGGGGAATTCTTCAAAAATATAATTAAGCAAAAGAAAAAGAAATTTCTAAATGTCTCACCACCTTGAGAAGACAAGTTAGCTTGAGTTGAATCTGTAAGTGCATTTTGATGCATTGTAAGCTCTTTACATTAAGTACCTTTTTTTTTTAATGAGATGAAATTTGGGGGGGGTTTAATTAACTTGATTTTTTTGGTAGAATTTCACTGAGTGAAGCTGAAATTAAAGTGAATTTCTCTCCTTTCTTCTCTAATTTTCCTTACTCTGCCTCATGTTTTTACTTTGTTACCCCCTTTTCAAAATGTGATGTCTCCTTTCCTTCTTTCCCTGTTTATCTTTTTTTTTTTTTTTAATTGCTAGTTACTCTTCTGGTGCATTTGGAGTAACTTCTGCCTTTTAATAGTCCTTTATGCTTAATTTGTCCTCTTTCTGACAACTTTTTGTTTTTGCTTTTTAGTTTTGATGTCTCTGGCATGAGACTACGCCCGTCTGTTGTGTGCCTCAAGTAGTTGCTCACACACTTAGGTAAAATATTGACACAAAATTTATAAACTAGTAACTCTTATGCCATTTTGGCATGCTTAGATTTTAATTCACTGCAAGGCAATATAAATTGCAAGCCTATTTATAATTTATAGGTGTCACAGGCTTCCAATTTGTCTCTATCACCCAAATTACTTTCTGACAGAAAAATGCATATGGAAGGAGTTTGTGTGGTATTGGGATTTCCAGCTATATGATAGTGGCTGTGCAGTTCATCATCCCTCTGAGGTTTTTGGTGTCTGCAATGTGTAGGCACTGATACAGTACTGAATATGTGGAGCATGTCTGGAAACAATGGATTTATTATAAATAATCTCCACTGAGTGTGCCTGCATTTTTCTGTCTTAAATTTAAGGAAAACATAACGGTATCTGTCAGTTCAATAGATTCTTTTCTGTCCTGTTGATGTAGGTTTTATTTAATTCTGAGTTCATATGCCTCAACTCATGTCCAGTCTATGATTCCATGATGTTCCTGGTGAGGATCATATGATGTAGGGAGGCTGTGAGATCATGGAATGATTTGGGTTGGAAGGGACCTTGAAGACCTTCAAGTTCCAAACCCCTGCCATGGGCAGGGACACCCTTCACTAGACCAGATTGCTCTGAGCTCCATCCAACCTGGCCTTAGGCACTTGCAGGGATGGGACTTCCACAGTTTCTTCAGGCATCCTGTGCCAGGGCCTCACCATTCTCACAGGAAAAGAATTCCTTCCTGACATCTGATCTAACCCTACTCTCTGTAAATTTGTACTCATTCCTCCTTGTTCTGTCACTACAGTTTCTGATGAAAAATATCTCTCTGGCTTCCTTTTAGGCATCCGTAGGAGAGAATGCTGCCTAGTAAAGTTTGGATCAGTGAAAACTCTCACTGAGATATTTGCAATCATTTTATTTAAATGGTATCAGCACTTCATAAAAGCTCAAGAACTGAGGAAACAAGCTTAAAAGGGGAGAGCCTTGAGCAATGTGTTATAAAAGTTTGCGTATAAATACCTCTGGTGATCAAATATACTGAGGTTCATGCAGCACTACAATGACAGCACTACTGTTGTAAATGAAAGTAGTAAAGCAGTCATAGGATCTCATGGGGAAAAGAAATGAAAATGGACTGTGCTTTCAGCAGGAAAAGCCTTAGTCAGGAACAGAGTCTAGAGAAATGCCACAGGTGAGGAAGTTTTATGTCCTCCCAAGAAATATGACTGTTTGTCCACCAGGGCTGGTAATTTCCTCCACTTTCAGCTTCACAGTCTGAGTCAAATGCTGCAGATTTGGGGAGTTGTGCAGCCTTTGCCTTGTGCTGCAAATGTTAGTTTTGCTCTTGGGTATTTCATCTCAAGGTTGAAGGGGGTGGAAGTACATTAGCAGTTAGTGCTCTGAAAGGTGAGAGGAGTTATCTCTATTAAAATAAATAAAGGAAAAAAATCTAAGTAACTCCAAGGCAAATAAAAATAAAGAATGAGCTATGCTGCCCCATTAGATGCCTTTTTTTATCAGCTAAATATCAAGTTTATGCTTTACTGTTTCTAGTTGGTTTTCTTCCCCCCAGTCCATCAAGAAATCTGCTGACAAAAGGAAAAAGACATTTTTCTTTCTTTTCCACATGTATAATATAAGCCTTAAAGGGAGCATAAAGAAATTTCCAAATAATTTCTTAACAACACCTTGTACAACATTAAAAATAGTAACCTGTTAGTTTCCCTTATGGCTAATGTGAAGCCTTTGCCTATCTCCTACCCCAAAAATTGCCAGCTTGTTAGAAAGAGAGCTTGAGATTTATGGCTCAAATGCCTCTTGTTCCATTCTACTGGGCATCAGCCTGCACAATGAAAGCTGAATTGATCACTACAGTGATCTATTCCTCTCTTTGAGCAGACAACTTGAACTCAAGCAGAAAAATTCGTTTTGGCCATCAAAATGAAATTTTAAAATTGAAACTCAGCTTTGTAAAATACTGTAAATAGCCTGAGTATCTGAAATGCAGAATATAAAAGAAATCCCCTTCTTGGTAAGGGAAGTTAGAGAAGTGAAAGGGAAAACAGGATTATCCTCAAATGGAACCAAAACTACTCACATTTTCTTTTTGTTTTTTTTTGTTTGACCCACTCAGCATATATTCAAAATTTTGTTTGACCCACTCAGCATGTATTCAATGTCCAGAACTGAGCTTATTCACAGAGACCTGCCTGCAAGAAGAAATCAGTGAGTGCTCTTGGCACATACTGCACAATGTATGAAAAGGAGCTCTCTCCGCAACAACTGAGAGTGGCTGAAAGACTTTCAGGCCTTAGACCATGACAGTGTACCAGCTCAACTAGTCGGGGGCTGAAACCATAAACAGACCTTGCTGTCCATTAGAGAAGATTATGTAAGAAATATTTACTTTTTTAAGATTTCTGTAATCATGTATTTTTACAGGCAACTTCTTACAGAACAGATTATTCTTTTTTTCAGAATAATTGTCTGTCATATTTTTGTTGAAAGTAATTGGAAGAGGAAGGGCTGAGAGAATTGGGATTGTTCAGCCTGGAAAAGAGTCGTTTCATTTGGGGTGACCTCATTATGGCCTTCCAGTATTGTGAAGGGAGATCACAAGAAAGACAGAGAGAGACTACTTACAAGCAGCTGGAGCGACAGGACAAGGTAGAATGGCTTTGAAATGAAGGAGAGTAGGTTTAGATCAGATATTGGAAATAAATTCTTCCCTGTGAAGATGGTGAGGCACTGGAACAGGTTTCCTTGAGAAGTTGTGGATGCCACATCCCTGGAAGTGCTTTAGGCCAGACTGGATGGGGCTCTGAACAACCTGGTGCCTGCCCATGGCAGCAGGGTTGAAATGAGAGAATTTTTAAGGTCCTTCCCAGCCCAGTCCATTCTGTGATTCTAGGAAACCTCCTCTAGCTGATACTTACCCACTGCAGAACAGCTACGCCATGAAGTTGTAGGGAAGAGCTGCTCCAGAAAGGGGAGAGTGAAGTTAATGGAAGAAAGATGTTTCTGCTGTTGAAAAAATTGTTAGATGATGGGGAGGATTTTCCCTGTCTTCCAAGCTTTATAAGATATTTTGGAAATGCAGAAGGGACTTGCATGAGGTTGTTTAAACTTCCCCTCAGCTTTAGTTCCCACACACCTATTTTACACCATGCAGAGCATCACAGGGATTCTTAAAATGCATGACCCAAAGTTCTCACAGGTAAATGGATACAAAGGCATGGTATCTACAGGCTAGAACAGCTTTGGATGAAAGAATTTCTACTGAGAAAGTTTGAAAAGCTTTTGAATTATCTTTTGTTCCGTTATATATAAATCAGACTAGGCTCTAACAAAAATTTAAAATATTAAAAAAACCCCTCTCAAATTACTTTAAAAATTGCTTCTCTCAAATGCAATTAAGGCTATGCTGTCCCATTCTCACTGTTTCCCATATGCCAAACAAAATGTAATGCACCTTTTTTCAGACATTTCCCTTAATCAGCGAAAAGCTTGGAATAAAAGCTCTCTCTGATTATTAGCCTTAAATCTTAATCTCCTTAACTTGTCAGGTCCCTGCCATTACTTTTGAATGTTTAAATATAGATTAATAGAGAGGAGACATGTCTAGCCACTGCAATCATGTAGCTATTAGAAGAGCAAATATCTTAAGAGCTCAAGCTGAAGTGAACCCCAAGAGAGACAAGGTTTAAATTCAAAAGAATGCAGTTTTTAATTTAGGTGAAAACAAGGTGGATTATGAATTGTTTGTCACTTCCACCTCACTGTTTATTTTGCTGAAGATTTGTAGTGGTAATTAAATGTTGACTTCCAAGTAGTGCTAAGAATCCATGGAAATAAATAGAGCCTGTCTTTATAGACATAGAGAAGGAATGAAGGTGTTTGTGGAGTGAGAATTTGTGTTTATTTATTAATTCAGCTTGTAGTACTGTGGGAATATCTGTCTTAATTTAAAATATTTGTTTATTTGCAAGTTCTGTGTTTTCATTTTTGTCTCCCTAGTGGGAATAAAACAGACTTTCAGGTTTTTAAAAGAACTCACAAAATTTCAGTGGATCTTTGGCATTGCACAGTGTCTTCATGAGATACTTTGGGCAGACTTTAGTCCTGAAATAGTTTTAGACTGAAAATACCAAGATATTTGTAAATTTTAGGCTAAGGTCTGTAAATTTATCTGTGACTCTGAAGTCCACAAGTTTTCAGTGCATTATTCTGTCAGGAGAACTCTCTTGTAGTTGAAGAATGGCAACATTTTCCTCTGTTGTTCAATGCTTTTCTACCCTCCAGTCCTCTTCCCCATGCTTTGACCATTGTAGTAATAGGCACAACAGTCCTTAGATAGTTGCTTGCTCAGTACAATGGTATAAAATAGGAATTTTCCTTTGACTGGATTATTGACACTTATGTTGATTTTTCATTAAAATGTTGTTCCAGTCTTAACTGGATAAATTTGGGTTTGCTCAGAAAGCAGGGCAAATTTCCACTTTCTCCTAAAACCAAAACATATAGAATTACAACAACAAAAGCCAGAAACCCCAGAAGAAATGATAGTTTATGTTCAGACCTGAATTCTATGCCTTTTTTGTGGCACTGTTAGTGCCTCCAATTGTGCGTGGAGTACTCCTGAGAGAAAATCCATTCTCTTCCTCAAATTAGAAAAGGAAGAAAAAATGAGCAGCTGATTTATTTTTCTGGCTCCCATCTGAACATAAAGCTTCCTGGGCTTGTTTGAGACCATTTATATATGATTGTTGTCCTGCTTTCTTTCTGTTTCTCATAATGAATATACATCAAGGAATGTTTCCAGATTTCGGGATAATCTCCTGGCTTGGTAACTGATTTCTTTCTATCTTATTTTAAAGCTACATTGGCAGAGTCTTTCAAAGCATTCCCAGATGACTTTTCTCCTTGCAGTACTGTTGAGATTTAAAGTAAGAAAGACCAAAAGAAGAAAATATGATGCTTTTATTACCTTTCTTTTTCCTTCTTTTTTTTTTTTTTTTTGTCTCCTGTTCCTTCAATGAGTAGAAAAGCATAAAAGGATTTGAAGTAAACTAAGTCCAACAGGTAGATAAAGGACAGCCTGATGAATTGCAGTTTGTTTGGAAACCAGTGCCAATATTGCCTTTCTTATCTGTATGGATAATGCAAACAATAGAATGACCTATTTTTATGGCCTGATCATTAAATCTTTTCCTATGGCCATAAATGACTTTGAACTACTAACAGTCATTGTTTGCAGTTATTTTCTAGGTTTAAATGCTTCAGAGGAGACTCTGGGCTCTTTTTCAGTTTCACCCTGTATTATAGAACAGTGGCTGTTGCTGGACATGCGAGGTCATGGCTGAAATGTCATTGCTTTTGGTGTCCACACTCAGTTACTTTCATTTACTGATGAACATCTGAGGCTAGTCAATCAATTTAACTAAATGCAAAAACAATTTTAATGGCTCAGTGGTTTCCTCCTGAGAGTGTGTTTCCTCCTACATGGCCAAACAATTGAACAGACATTGTGCTGCTTATATTCAATCTGTGTAATGGGTATTTCTGGGTGTTCCTAGAAATTCAGGAGACCAAAGCATGGACAGAAACGTCTCACTGTGGTTCCAAAACAGTGCAGTAGTAGAGTTCCTTGGTACAGATGAATGATCCTTTTGAGACAGGGTTTGGTTATTGACAGGTTTTCACACAATAAAAGAAGGACAAGGTTTTGTGAGTGAGAGTGAGGTTATACAATTTCAAAATTATTTTTCCTCATTAAAAATAGGTATCTAAAGATATTTCAATAAAATAAGTACTATAGTAAGTTCATAATCAATCAGATGGCAATTAACTGATGGCAATGCAATTAGTTTGGATGCTCTGGGTGTGTGTTTTGCTTTTTTTGTTTGTCTTTGATAACATAACTGCATGACATTTGCTGCTATGAGGGACTTCCAGGTCTCCAGTAATTTTAAGAGCAGTCAGAGCAGAAGATCTTCCATATATTAAAGTGGGAGGTTTAATTTATATTTCTCTTCCACCATCAACAAGTAATGCAGTTGTGAGAAAATCTCCCTGGTGTGTGTGACAATGACCCATGAAGTGACATCCATGATGGCAACATGGCACACGCAGAGGAGATCACTAGAATGATATGAACAGTAAAGATGGAACTGTTAAGATATCCTCATGGATGAACTTAAAATTCCACATATTTCAGGGAGAAATATGTCTTCAGACTGCAGTCTTTATAAAAATCACAGATGCAAGGCTAAGCAGCATTACTCTCCTGATGAGAGTAAACAGCATTATGCTTCCACAGCAAGTGATTTAAACCTGTCCTAATCCAAGCAGAACAAGAACCAGATAGTAAAGGATGAAATGTCAGATTTTCTCCATGTGGAAGGCCAAAGATCACAGAAAAAGGGAAAGTCACATTGTGGGTGAGGGAAGCATTTCATTGTTTTGGAGTTATAGACCAAAACATCAGTAATACTCATGCTGGCTCCTGAAACCTGGACTCTGTTGCTTAGGAAAGCAGAAATGATCATTAGCCAAGTAGGAAAAAAAAAACCAAACTTGAAGATATACTTCTGCCTTCATTTCTGTGTAACAAAGAAAAATTTTCTAGAATGGTCTAGATTCACTCCAGTTTCTAAAAAAAGGACTGCAAAAGGCTGCACAATGCAGTAAGAAAAGTTTACTTCCAGTCTGCCTTCATTTTTGGGTGCCTAGTCCATGTTCTCCACAGGCTGACTGTCATCAGGGCATTTTGATCTCATTTTCTGCCTTTTTCCAAGATACCTTATGCTCTGCTAATAGCTATTTTTTCCCCCAAAGATGATAGTTACTCACAGCTGCTATCCCTATCCTTTGTGGATGCTTGGCAGCCCCTATTCTGTCATGCTGAGAACAAACACCTGGTCATATAACTGAGAGGCTACTGGGCCCTTTGGAAGGATAACAACTAAGCACCAGCTGTTATCACTAAAAGAGTTCATCCATTCCTCTCCTTATCATCTCCTGAAATGTTTAAAGCAAAAAAAAAAAAGAAAAAAAGGTGACCAGGAGTAGGCTGAAGCCATTGTTGTCCAGAACAGGGGTACTTCAGATCCTGAAGACTTTGTACTCTATATGATTGGAAAGACTGGGTGCACCTGCTCTCCTTTGTTCTAGTTCTTATGTGGTTCCTGTTCCTACAGTGCTGGAAAATATTTGCTGCAGTTTAAACTTTCCCTAAAATACATCACATTTTTAACTCCCATTCCAATCACTTACTGATTTATAAACATGCCTATCCTGTCAGGATTGATATGCAGGAAAAGGGACAAGGATACTGTGTTAAGTCATGGTTAATGGCAGCTCAGACCTCATTTTTCAACTTCAGGAAAATTTAATTACAATTTTTGGGTTCACTGAACTGATTTTCTCTGCTTTCTAATATCAACTACTTGACTACTTTATTTTATCAAACATAGAAAAAGAATAGAACACCCCAAAGTAGACAGATAACATAAGTATCTTATACACTGTAGCTGGAACTATTTCACAGTTCACTTCTCCAATGAGATTATGAGGCAGCTGCTACATCAGCTGGTTGCTTTCTTTCTATCATGGAGCATTCACCTCCTTCATAGTTTGAACTTCTCAAGGTGCTGGCAGGTGCTGAGCCCTTATCTAAGCAGCAGCTTACCATGTTTGACCTGTCTCCCCTCTGACACCTATTCCTTACCTCCTGCACTTCTATCATGTTTGGTTAGCTATTCCCTACTCCAACGCTTGTTCCCTGCTGCCCCTTCCCTAATTTCTGCTTACTCAGTGACCTGTTCCATCTACTGCAGTTTTACTAATAACTTCTGTTAGTTCATCTCTTTCAATACAAGCACTGCTGGGGGCTGATGGAGCCTGTAAAACATCACTATTCCAACTTCCACTGTCTGGAAAATCTGAAGGGAAATATCCCACTTTTCTTTTTTTTCCCTCAGCATATAATTTGCATCAACATCACTACAGAATTGCTGTTTAAGGTGAGCATTTACCTCAGAATTTGACTTGTGAGCTGGCCTGTATCTTCCTATATCCTTACAGCTCCAGATTTTCTCTGGTTAGCTGTGGACTTCCTTTTCAATAACTACTAAACACAATAAAATAGGATATGTTAAAAGAGGTCATGTTTCGTCAGTTGCTTTCATTTATCTTCCTTTCTCTCTATCAAAAATCCACAGAGCTGCCTATGGTCTCTGAAAATCTCCTGTGATTTTCTTTTAGGATCCAACCATCAGACTTATTTGAGAATGCAGAATTTCTGCTCTGCAAGAGTAGGGCAATAGTAGTGTATGGAATAGGATGAACCCTATTCGCCAGACCCAAGACTAATTTTAAGTATGGAATTCTGCCTTTCTCTTAGAATTATTTGTGCCAGTCAAAATTCAGAAGACATCTGACATGGAGGTAGGTTTCCATCCAGTAGTAACTAGAAAAGCAGCATCAGAATAAAGTACAAAGCCACTAGACCCGGGACACACTCTCTGACTTTGTCACTAATCTTAATTTAACTGGTATGGAGAAAACCTACACTAAGAATAGAAGTAGAAATTATTGCTCAAAATATAGAAAAGTGAGCAAGGAAAGAAATCCACTTCAAATGGATGAAACAATGAAGGAGGAAAAATCTTGCTGTTAGAAGGATTTAACATGTAATTCACAGTTGCATCTGACTTGTATAGCATACTGTGGGCAACCAGTCATGTTAGTCAGTTAAGAGAAGTGGAATTAACAGCATTTAACTACCATTTTCCTTTAACAGCTCAGTGTCCTAAAGTAGCATTAGGAAAAATAGCCCCAGCCATGTGGTTATCACAAAGTGCTGGTTTGCCATCCCATTGACAGTCAGCTCAGCTTCATCTGATTAGAAATGGTGACATTGTTCACTGAGGAGACGCATCCATTTTTGAAAGTCATTAGACTTCTCCAAAGTTTTGTGGCCTGGACTCTTCTGGGAAAATTGTCTTTGCCTTCCTGGAAAAAGAGTAAGAACTTACTTCTCATAAATTTCCATAAAGGTCTCAGTATCTCCATTTACTGCTGTGATGTATCACAGACCTATTTGGTTCTGCCTCTACAACCATCTCAAACCTTTAATGGATTAAGATATTTACAGTTTATCACACAGAAATAAATTCCCTCCCTCTTTTCAAACTCAGATCTTACTGCTGTTTATCACACACCTGGCTGTTTTCAAATGCCACCTTCCTTGTGCTGTGAGCTGCACACACTATTTAATTCCTTTTTTTCTCAGTAAGAGATAATCTCCAGTTTTTGTGGATCTATTTTCTTTGTAAGGACTCTGGACTGCACATGTGGTGAAGAACACATCTGTTAAATCACCTTCGAAGTGTGAGCAGGGCTTTTCTGAGCAGAGGTGAACTCCATATTCACAGTAATGATCAGTGATATTCTCTACCTCAAACAGTCCTCTTTTCCTGAGAAATCTCCTTATCATGCACGTGCATTATATGAAGACATTGACTGGATTCACCTTTTCCTTGATGTCAGTAGTCTGTAATAGCCGTGGGCTATGGACAATAATCCTGACAATGGCAGCTGCTTCTGTCTGGAGAAAGCACAAAAGCCCTGAAGTGCCCCCACTTCAGTCCTGACAAAGGGAGCACCTCAGGGCATGAGCTCAGTGTGGATGAAGACCTCTTAAATTATACATATATATATATATATATATAGTGTGGACTGCTGTGTGTTGTTTTTGTGCTATGGGAAAAAATAGTGGCAAGAGTTTCACTACCCCTGAGGATGTAGATGTTTAACAATGGACAGATCTGATCAAGAAAAAGGTTCACAATATTTTATACCATCTTTCTAGCTGCTTTATTATGCTGAAGCAGCTGAGTCTCACTCAGAATCTGGTATCTGGCAAGCAGTGTATTGAAATGCACTTGAATACAGTACTTGTAGAGCAGATACTGCTGAACAGAACATTCACAAATGGATGCAGCTATTGTTTTTCCAGGGGTGCCTTGCAGCTTCTGCAGAGTGACAGCCAAATTCTCTGAAGATCTACCCCAGAACAAATTATTTAAACCAACTTCTCATTGGCCCTTGCACTAGCGAGTGCTACACTCAGAATGAGAGTCTGACATTTAAGAAGATATTTGCTGTCATTTATTTGAATGACAAGTGTTGAATCTTTTGGTCTGAAATGAGCAATGGTAGTCTGAGACACTGAAGTGAAAAAGAGTTTGGTTAACATTTCTTGCAAGAAAATAATTTTTCTGGTACATCCATCTGGGTGCCTTGAATGCTTTAGTAAATATCTGTTTGAAGCAGGCAGTAATATGGAAGGAAGTATGCTGAAAATTCCTCAGAGGTATTGAGAGAAACAGTCTCATATGATGTCATTAATGGCTTGTGAAATGGAGTTTGGTGTTTAAGTAAAGCAATTCTGAATGAGCTATATATATTTAAATTGGTTGCTAAGTTAGCTGTGAAGAAAAAAATATCTCCTTAAGAATGTTTTCATCCTTTACAAAAATCTTGCCTTTTGAGATCTTTTCTGCAGCACACTTGACTTAATTGAATTTCCAAGAGTAATAAATATGTTTTGTTGAAGATGTGAGGCTTAATACCCATTTGAAGCTAAGTTACATTTCAAGTATGAACGTGCAGTATAGCACAAGTATTTTAACTTAACTGCATTTTCTAATTCGGAGGAAATACTATTGTACATACAATGAGTCTGGTCATTCTTATAAACTGATACTTATCTAAAGCAAATAATCCCCACTATGAACATTTGGCTAGTACTAACCATGAATCTGAACATGGATTTTCTTTAGGTAATACCTAGGATGCGCACCACTTTGAGCTTGATGTCTTCTAGAAAGAGCTTTTTTTGGTTTGTGCAGCAAGGAAGCTTAATGTACTCACAGTGTTCTTACAAAAATGTAACTCTTGATCAACTCTTGCCAGCATGACCTTGAATTCCTAATTATTAATTTGTTTTGCACCATTCCTTGCAGGGATGACACTTAACTCATTAATTTCTCTGCATTCCCTCTTCACAAGACATTTCTCACTAAAGGACAAACAATTTTGTTTGGCTACTTATTATCCTGATTTACAGATTGCTTATATAGGACACAGACTGTCTCTGTCTAGAGCATTAAAATTTATCACTTAGGTGCAGAAAATAGCTACAAGTGTGTGCCTGTTTACTGTCCTGTAAACGATCCCATTTGTCACAGAGGTTAGATGGAACCAGGGGGATGTAACCCCTGGATGCCACATGCTTTCCATAGGAAAACCTGCCAACAGAACACAGTCACCTGTTTTTGCCTGCCCTGAATGGGTGTAACAACAGTAGGAATAACAGCAGGTTCTTAGTACAATGTTGTTTGTGATAGAAAAAGTGGGAAAGGAAGAAGAATTCTGGGTAGATGCAAAAAAAAGAAAATATCTTCAAATGGGTTTCTTTTAAACCCAGCTGTGTTTAGCCAGAAGTTTGCACAGAAGCTTTTAAACCTAGCTTGTGTTTAACACAGGTCTGACAAATAGATTTGCATGAAGTATATTGAGTTGAATTTTGCTTGGTGGCCTGTGTTTCCTGCATCCTCTACTCTGAGAGTCACCCTGAGCAATATAGGCAGGGATGAAGTCATTACTGCACTTCTTCTAGTCAAAATCAAACAGTTCTGTTGAATGGTTTTCTCTCTGTAACCTTTATAATTACTCTTTCACAAATTCATTGTTTATTTTCATTAGTGGAAATGTCTCTTCTTTTCTTTGCTTGGCCTTAAGTGCTAGTTTTTCAGCGACAAGAGGCTAGGGATCTTGGTCAGCCCCAAGGAAAAGAGAATTTTATTCTAGGCTGGAGAAAAGAGCAAATATAAGGCCACTCACGTGTATTCTTTCTTGTATTCCTTGTGTCTCCCTTCTTCATTATGAAAGAGGCATCACTGCAAATTAACCCCAAAGCTTTTTTTCATCTTCATCTTTCCTACATGAGAGGCTGAGAGAATTGTTGCAAAATGTCCAAGGAGAGAAAGCAAAAGGCATGGTCAAACTATCACCCTGTAGAAGGACAATTCACTAGATTTTTTCTCCTGGACCTGGAGTGGGCTCCAGGACTTTTGCTTTAATCACATACAACACAAACTATTTTGGGGCTGTGATTGTCTTGCTGCTGCTTACCCAGCAGATTTAGTTTCTCATTCATTTGATGAAATACTGTGTTTGCTGAACTTACATGTGATGGCTTGACTGGGTGCTGAGGCTATAAAACCTGCTTACCTGCACTTAATAAATAGCATTTGCAGTCATTTTACAAGTATCTTGGCTATTTAAGTCTTGCCTTCTGAATATTGTGGATATGGAACAAGCAAATCTGAATTTCCCTTTAAAATTTCATCAAAGGCATAGTTCTCAAAAGTCACTAGTTGTTTGACAGTCCAGGAGTGCCATCCACAGGATGAAATTCATATTTTTTGCCACAATGTCTTTGAGATTTTAGTTGGAAAAAAATAGCTTCAAAAAAAGAAGAAAAATCAGCAATTTACTTTTGATTCCACTTAAATATTTACACTGTAATCAAATAGGAAAACCTTTGTCTTTTTCTGATGGAAATGAATGACAACAAAAGATATTATTTAGAATTTTACATGGCTGATAGTTGACTTCTAACAGCTTATAAAAAGAAATTATATAAATACAACTTAGCTATGGTTTAGGGTTTCTTTAAGGCTGTCCTGTGATATTGACAGAGAACGTATTTTTTCTGTATTCATTAAAATCTCAAGGGAAAATACTCCTTTTCCCAAAGAGAGCTCACTGGATAATAAAACCGGGAAGTTGTGCAGGTCTCGATTTTCTAGCTAAGGTGATAACATATAAAGCCAATTTCCCAAACTAAGGTGACATTGTCAGAAATAAATTATTAAATAGAAAACATTTTTTCATATGTATTCTGTTATTGAGTCTAACACTCTCTTGAGAAACTATAATGACAATAAAGAAATTATGGCAATTTTGCAATACATAGGAGGAAAAACTTCCCCTCTCAAGCAGAGGGAATCTGCAACTAGAAAGGAGTATGTTTATTAAAAGGTAACTGTACAGAAACTATAAAAATGTAAATGCTCTCTCACATCTTTCAAAACACCTGTGAGTTATTATTTCCTTAAATACTTTCATCATGTGAGTCCACACACGGAAAGTACTTAAAACTACAGTAGTTTCAACATGAGAAACCATTGAAATGCATCTTCATTCTATCTTTGGCCAGTGTTAGTAGCCACAGTGACAAATTCAGGTTTTGGTGGGGAGTCATAAGTAATTTTTAACGGTCCTCTACCATCACTGGTATTGATACCATAGTTCTGGAATTTTTGGCCTGTAATTCTTGTGAGCCTTCTACCATTAGTTGCAATGAAACAAAAGATGGACAGCTGCTCATGGTCTTCTGATGGTCAGGAAAATTTTCCTTGCCCTTTCCTTTCCCTATTCTCTATCCCCCAGTACTGTTTTCTATGCCTGTTATGATTTGCCAACTCACTCCAACACACTTTCTTTCTTCCCCTCCATGCCATTTGTCTGTTTTACTGCCTTTCCTGTCCCTGCTGAACACCAGGCTGTGCTGCTCTGAAGGATACATGAAAAAATTATGAATGACCTCAAGTCAAAACCCACTGAATCTGTTAATTTCTTTGACCTTGAATGTACTTTATCTTGGTACAGTTGCTAACACAGTAAGTGTAATTATCTCCCCACTGTCAGAATTTTTCCCATATTCTATGCTTTTTATGTAGCTAGGTCAGGCGCATTTTCTTTCCAGTCCACAAAATGCATTCCAAAATGTTCCAAAGCAAAAGTGATTATGATCCAGCTATCATTTTGTTTTAAGAAGAGATTGGGTTTGATTTGATATTTTTGGGAAAGATGTGCCAGGGAAGCTAAAGACCAATAAGCAGTTCAGATGCCCAGTATAGCTTGCAAAATTAACCTTCCATGATTAATTAGCCTTCTGTGCTCTCAGCTGAAAGTAACACTGAATGGTTTGGGATTACCTAAGTGCAACATTACATACATATAGAAATACAGCTATTAGGGCTGACACAGAAGTATACAGTCCAGACAGTTGGATTCCCAGCTGAAACTGTAGGAATGGTGTTTTCGTATTGGTTTATTAAGCAGGAATGGAGAAGAAGTCCCTATTGGACTCATAATCTTATTTTACAGAGCACTGTTTCAGAATATCCTTCATGAAAAGTGTGATCCAGAAATTTATGCTATTTTTATTTGTCAGACTGCTGGTTACCATTGCACAGGTCAGTCCTTAAATAATGCATCACCTAAGGGCTATTCTCTCTCTTCATTTCTCATGGAGAGTAAGTTCTGGTATCATGGGGGTTCTTTATTTATGCTATTAATCTCTATAAAGTTCACATCTGAGTATGGAGAATAATCCTGAAGTGTGGAGAAAAAGATAACAATTTCAAGTATTTTTTTCTGAGTTTCAGATATTTTTCAGATATCTTTTTATTTTTATTTCAGAGAATGGCTCTAATGTTTGCTCACTAGACTACTGATTCCTCATGTCTAATTGTTTCTATTTGCACCTTCTGCACCTTTGTTCTTCCATACCCCAATCTGCAATTGTTTAGAAGTATCAAGATCTGTGTCTTGCCATCAACATACATGAAGCAAACCAAAATGTACCATTTTCTCTACATTTTGTTTTGTTTGTCATTATTGACAGTATCATACTTGACACAAGACTTAAATTGAAGGTGCTGTGAGATACCCAGAGAAGCTGTGGCGCTCCATCCTTGTCATTGTTCAATGCCAGAACACAGATCTAGTGGAAGAGGGGGTGGAACTGGGTGATCTCTAAGGTCCCTTCCAAACCAGGGCACTCTATGACAATCATGTAGGGGCTAAGAGAACAGCATAGCTTCTACTGTGACAGCAGTGCCCTCTAAAATAGTTTGCTATCATTTTAACGTACAGAACATAAACACTGAGAGTTCTGCCACTCCTGAGTTTCTAAGCGAGTCACATTCATTTCCTGATCAAATATTGATGTGATGACAGGTCATGCTCCTTTCTGAAATCCCATTAGCAACCTGTGTACTGGGGGAGAGCTCCAACATCCTTTTTAAATTTGGCCGCTTTAGAAATTCTTGTCCAAGATTTCAATAAATAATACATACCTCAGGCCTGGCCTAAAAATATCAAATTCCCTCTGAGCTGCTGGTCTTGACTGGAAACAGATTGTGAATGGTAGGGGAGGTACGTTTTGTTCAGACTTCTTTTTCAGGACAGCTCACAACATTACGGAACAGAAGTGCTGATCACTTTTTGAAGGTCTCATTTGAGTGTTAATCTTCGAAACTGACCTTCCAAGCCTGACAGGGGAGATGAGCCTATTGAATTTTCTGAAGTAAGGTCAGGGACTGCTGGTCGAAGGCTGCAAGGAATCCCCACCTTTGTTTCATGGGCTTTAAACTGAGTAAATGAGCAGGAAAACATTTTTAAAAAACACACACACAAGAAAACGCCCTCTAGGCCAAGGACAGATTTATTTGCTCTACAGGCAGTACAGAGCACAGTGCATTATAAGCATGTTTAACAGGTTGCAGGTTGCTTGGGAACCATCTCAGACTTTTATAACATGATATGACAACCTTTGCTCAAATTTGTGCAATACCAGCCTGGATGCAGCTGTTCCAAGAGCTCCTTATCTTGCTTTTCCACCTGGTCTGTGAATGCAGCAATCATTAACAACTTTACTGATCCCATGGCTAGCAATGATAACTAATAATTAAGTTAATACGAACATTCATAGTATTTTTATTTGTCCTAGTCACAATGCCATTTGTGCACCAGAGGAATGTGAGGTCCTCTTTCAGTGAACATTATTGTCACAGTCCATTTGAATATCTCAAATTTAGGGAACAATGATCTCTGTAAATTAAGCTTTATTTTATGAACTCATTAGCCAAAATAAAACCAAACAAGACAAATATTGCCTCAATTCCCTTTGTGCAGACTCACATGTCTATGAGCAAAATGGTTCACTAGACAATGGTGAGAGCACTCATCCTTCGTCTTCCTCCTCTGCATCACTCTGAGAAGCACAAAAGACTAAACAGTCCAGCTGCTGCTGGAACTGTTTCAAAAGCTTTTTTTTCAAAGAATCATGCAGTCATTATGGTTGAAAAAGACCTCTGAGATCATTGAGTTCAACCTTTGACTGGTCACCACCTTGTCAACCAGACCATGGCACCAAGCATTGTGTTCAGTCGTTTCTTGAACACCTTCAGGGAATTGTGACTCCATTATCCTGGGCAGCCCATTCCCTTGTTTTACAGCCCTTTCAGTGAAGAAATTCCTCCTTATGTCCAACCTGACTCTCCTCTGGCACAGCCTAAGGCTGAGCTTGAGGTAAGCCAATGTATTTATATCTTCCATCTTGGGAGTTTGGTCTGTACCACTACTCCATTACTTGCTGGATTCTGAAGAGACTTCCAGAAAATTGCTATGCAAGTGGGCAGGAGGTGATATCTTCAGGAGAGGGTGAGCTTAGGCCAATAATGGCTGCAGAGTGGCCTTTACTCCTCCCCATGTATTTCATCCCAACAGCATGCTGTTCTGTCTTTGACCAGAGCATCCATCAGGTCTTAGTATGAGGAATATGTCAGGCCAAAACTGGAGCAGGAGTTGACCCAACAGTTGGAGTTATACAGGCAGGAATTTAAAACTTTCAGAACAGCCAGATTAATTATTGGGTGTTATAAGGTTATCTTTATTCAAAGAGGAATCCAGAAGGATATTTTGTTCTTCTCCAGACCACGTCAGAGGGCCTGCATGATATGTATTAGCTTCAAATGCTTTGGACGTGTCTAAAGGAATGCGACATAATCACCAACATCTTCAAAGTCAAAGACATTCAAATACACTATTCTGTAACAGAGAAACTACTCAGGAAGTTCTGACCCAGGAAAACTGGAGTGACAGCTGGTGAATGACTGCTCAGAACTTCTGTGAGAGGAGCTGTAGGCGTCTACTGCCGTGGGGAATGTCAACATATATTTTCTTAATGGACTGATTACTAATCTTTATAAAAAAAGTCCTTTCATATTCCTTATTTGGAAGACCCTCTCAGAAAGTAATATTAATTACAGACAGTTTGTACCTGTTTGTATTTATATGGATGGAAAATTGTTATTTCTTCTTGCAACTGAAACAGGCTGATTATTTCCCTATTTAGTGATTAGTTCTTTGCATAGCTAATGGTATTCCAGTAAACGATCTTCCTATCCGTGAAGGGTTCCTTCATGGATTACTTGGATTCCTTCATGGAATTATTTTGATGGGCAAAAAAAGGAAGAGAAAAGGGAGAGAATGTTCTCCCAAGTTAATTGAGTGAAATGAAAATCAATATTCTTTTTTTTCCAATCTGAGCTAGTTAATTTTTCTGTATTCATTAAAGATTTTATGTGCTAAATTTTCTCTCCCAAAGACTTTTTTCAAAAATGTAATATAATATAATTTTCTACATGTACATCTTCTGGATCCACTTAGTCAGGAGTAGGCTGATTGTGGAAGCTGCTCCTGCTGCTTCACAAAAGGATATGATTTTTTTTTCATTCTGTTTTTAGCTATTAACTTTAGCAAAATTCAACTTTCCAATATAAATTCAGGTGTCTCTGATGTTCCCTTAATTTTCCTTCTAGTTTCTAGAAAACATCAGAGTGAGTTGGTATTATAATCATTACCCCAGGTACTAAAATAAGCATCATTTATACATGGAACAGACTGTTTTCTTCCTGAGGCCAAGAAAAATTCTTAGGACAGCCTCAGGTAACCTGCTTAAAACTGTCACTGATATGTTTTTTCCTGGGTGTTATTTGCAGTACTCTGTCTATGAAGTGTCCTCGGCCTGAGGGGGGCTGAGCTGGGCTCCCACTGCCCAGCCTGTCTGAGCTCCAGCTCTGGAAGTGCCACCAGGGAAGGGGATGCAGCCCCAGGCAGCTCCTGGGCGATGCTGGGGGGCTGCAGGGCAGCTTTCACCTTTTCTCTGGGAGCAGAGGAAAGGTAGCAGGTGAGCCAAAATAAAATCCACCATCCACATCCTTCTCCTGAAAAGTCTTTGGTATGCTGATGACATTCTAGATCTCTCTGCTTCAAAAAAAATTGTCACAACTGACTGTAGCAGTCGCAGAAAGGATGAGCATAACACAATAAAGGCACAGATAACTTGTAAGTCTTCCTGTATAGCTTTTAAGTTTTATACTCAGAAATTTTTTTCTTATTTACTGGTTTGAACTGTGTTAGTGTTTTGTAGCTCTAATAACTACTGCTTCATTTGCATTTATGTTAAGATTTTTATTAGGGTAACAGGAAATTCTTGGCTCCATGTTTACTGCATATTCCCCTCCATCCATCACCTTTTTTTTAATGGTGTTTGGTGCTATTCATACAGCAGGTGTGTGCAAGGCAATAAGCAAAAGTGATTTTCACATCTGTTTTTACGTCATAGCAAACCCTGAGGCAAAATCAAGGCCTGGCACAACATTCACAATAAGTGATGAAGATGGGAAGATGAGTACATATGAAACCATAGAAGAGTCCACATATGGAACTTCCAGCTATAACAGCAGATTCCACCAGCCTCCATTGCAAGAAAAATTAAGTCCTAATTTAAATGAAGAGGTAGAAAAAGGTGCAAGTGGATGCATTAGTTATAGAGATGCTCTTTATTAGCTAACAGCTATTTTTCTTCTTATATTTTTCTTCAAATGCCCTTGTTGACTATGTCAACAACATCTGAGATATCAAGGTCATTTTGCAGGTGATTTGTGGCTATTTTGCTCTTTATGCTTCTTGTTCAAAGGTCAAGAGAAGTGAGCTCTTTCCCTATTTAGTGATTATTTGATTATTTGAAGTCTGTTGGTTTAAAACCCTTTAGCAGTAGGAAAATGAAATAGAATAATTCTTTATGAACTTTTTATCTTTCTCCTTATAGCTTCTGATTATGGTCCAGCATAATGAAAATATCCAAATGGAATTTGTTGTGGAGCTAAAAATCAGTGAATTTGAAGACACAGGGATCTTATTAGAAGTGAGCCGTGAATGTAGAGAGGGGGCTGGAGGGTGACAATATAAAACTTCTGGACATGAACTAAGCTGAATTTTGACCCTAGTCATTACCATGCAAAACTTGTCTTAATTTAGTGTCAGCTCAGATCTGCCTCTGCAGCTGTGAGAAGTGCAAGTGGTGCCAACACAGTTGACAAATCTTGAGGAACCCTTTCGATTATCCAACAGGGAAGTTACAGATTCTGCATCCAAATCCTTTAAAAAATGGTGATATGAGCAAGAGTGAGTGGAAAACAAGAAACAGGCAAATGCAATCAGAGTAAAACTGGATTCACTGATCTTTATCTAAGAAAACTCTCCCCAGAAACAAATTTTCAAGAAGCAATATAATTTGGCAATTAAACTATAGAAACTAACTGAAAAGGACTATCATTTCACAAACAGATTATCCTCATTCTTGTAAATAACATCTTTTTTGAAACCCATGTGATTGCATGTGAGTTTCAGGACCATAATTCTTTCCCCAAGACAGCTATCATTCTCTTTTGCCTAGAAATGATGATGCGCACATAAATCTCCTTTGACATATTCAATCTTATTTCCCATCTACAGCTGTTGTTGAGCTTGGATGGACTATGTTAAAAATCCTGCAGCAAAGACTACACTAAATTGTGCATAAAATCACCACCATGCTGGAGATGTACCACCTTAAAAATCCTGTGGGATATTTCTGTGTTTTGTAAACATGAAGAAAAGAATTTTGAAGCTTTATTTTTCTGTCCTGAAATCCTGAGTGATTATAATCCATTGTACCCTCTTCACATGTCTGAAGTAGATTAAAGAGCAATATTTACATAGGTTCTGGTAAAGCAGAACCTAAGGAATGCTTGTCTCATCTTAATGAGTGCAGTACTGAGGGCAAGAACAAATGCTTATAAAAAGCATGTCTACTGTTCTGAATAAAAACAGCAACAGCTTTTGCTCCTTTTTTATCTTTCTTAAAGCGAAAGTTTTCAACAAAAATAGTCTAAATTAATTTTTGTCGGTGTGCTACTTTGTTTTCTAGGATTTTAATAATAAATTACTCTAGCAGATACATAAACGTGTGTTGCTGAAGAATCCATGCCTAAGGAGTGAGTTTGTGTAGCCATCTGGAGTACACTTCTTTTCCTGATTTTTAGGAAGAGGCAATCCTTTTATTAAGAAGCAGAATTGTTCTAGCACAGTCTGTGTGATCATCAGTTTCCAAGTGAATGAAAGAATGCAATTGTTTTGGTAATTACTCAGAGACCAAAATGTAATGCTTGAGGAATAAGTAGAACAATTTCTGGTAACTGCAGTTTTTATCAGAAACAAAGTTCGTTTGCACTGATTTTCTAAAATTTTATAACTGTAACCATGATAACAAATCAGCAAAAATATCTCTCTGGAATAGGAAATAAAGGCTGCCATTTTCAGAAATAGAGTTTATTGTTAAATTATTTCTTTTTTATATAATTCAAACTGAGATTTATAATTTCTATCAAAGTCGCATAGGCTGAGTATTGTCAAATCAGGGTGCAACTGGAAATTGTGGAAGTACCAACACAAAGCTTTCATGTGTACATGGTTTCAGTGGTTAGTTAACTCCATCCAGAACATAACTTTGGGAACATTTCTGTGTGTTTTCCCTATCTTAAGCTGTCAGTGCAACACTGAGAGCAAAAGTACAGCTATACTTTGCAGAGATGCACCCTGAAACCCTGGCTTCTAATGTTTGTCCTATTTTCCTTCCAAATGACAGAGGAAAAACGTGGGATTTGGAAAGAGCAGCACTGCCCTCCGGTGGGCAGATTGATTCTTCACAGAGGGAAGCCTTGGTTTTCTTTCAGATCTTGAAATATTTAAAAAACAGTGCTTAGAATTGTACTCCCAGCGAAACATATATGGTTGGATTGAATATGGTTCGAATATGAATAATGAAAACTCTTTTATTTTTGAAGTGTTTGGGGGGGTGTTCATTGTTGTGGGCTTTTTGTTTTTGGGGGGGGGGTTTGTGTTTTTTTTTGTGGGTTATTTTTTTTGTTTATTTGTTTGTTTTTTCCCCAGAAATCTGTGAAATACTTCTATGCAAGAGTAGAAATCACTGCAAAAATAGAAGGGGAGTACATTTGTCTGTGGTAACCTAAAAGCAATGCATTGTCCATAAAGGTGAGTTCACTTCCTTCATGTCTCATTCAGTGTCTTACATTTTCAGCCCCAAATGAGCACCTGTCATCAATCTAATTAGAATTATATTCCACTTTTTGAAATCCTAATTTTTTGTTATTGGATAGAGCACAATAAAGATTAGCTCAAATCAACAGCAAAAATGTTTGTATTTGAAGTTAATCAGAAACAGTAAAGGAGTAAAAGGTGTATGTTTAAAATTTGCATATATACAGCTATGTTTACATAGAAATAATGTTGGTAAGCAGTCGTTTCTCCTGAAGTATAATACTTATGGAACCCTTTCACAGCCTTCCTGCCAGGTACCAGACCACTGATAGCAGCTTTCTGAGAACAGGATTTCAAAAGTTTTGCATTCACCTTGCAAAGCTTCATTATGATAAATTTGTAAATAAAACAGAATCAGAAGTCTGCTTAAGTCAAAACATCTGACTGAGTTAATCTAAAACATTTGCTATCATAGAATCCTGGAATGGTTTGGGTTGGAAATTACCTCAAAGATCATTTCATTACTACCCCCCTGCTATGGGCAGGGGCACCTTCAGCTAGACCAGGCTGCTCAGAGCTACATCCAACCTGGCCTTGAACACTTCCAGGGGTGGGGCTTCCAAAACTTCTCTGGGAAACCCATACCAGTTCTTCACCACTCTCGCAGGGACTTTTTTATTTAGTATCTAGTCTAAACCTGCTCTCTTCCTCTCCTGGGGAAAAAAATTGAATAAGATTGTTCTGAGTGAATTATTTTTAAAATGTCCATGTTCTAACTCCTGTGTCTTCCTAACATCTCTGTGTCATTTGGGATGCTTCTAATGAGTTGGAATATTTTTTTTCCATTCTTTTCCAGACATTTGGCCTGGGAATTGAACGTGCAATGCTAGATTTGGGGGGTTTGGACATATTTTTTTTCTTTTTTTTTCTAAATACATTACATAGTGAAAGTCCTTCTAAAGTCCTTTAACACTAGTAGTTCAAGATTCATTTAGAGAGATGTTTGGGGGTTTTTAAATATCTTAAGAAAAATTTCCTCAGACCCAGTTAGCTAAAAGCCTGTGTTTAATGTTAAGTACTCTCTAACCAGGATTTTTCACCCATACTTTGAGCAAAGGCCTTGTCCCACTCTTGCAATATTCACTTCTCTAGCCATATGAACATGGCTGAAATCTCTAATAAAGAAATAACATTTGCTCCTTTGCTGGCACATCTTTTTGTTGGCACATCTTACCTTAATTTTTTTTTCATGCTTCAACAATTTTCTACCCTTGGATAATCTCTCTGGCTCAACAGGCATTTCTCAGAGGGAGGACTTTTTTTACTCCACTTTGAGGCTGACTTGACTTAGCAGCTCTGTGTTAGCTTTAAGCATGTGTTTCCATGCTTTACTGAATCAGTGTTAAAATTATGAATCAGGTTTAATTTTCTCTTGTTAATTTTCCAACTGCTGCAGTAATATGTTTTCCTCAACAATTAATCTGTTTAATATTCATGAACATGCAAGTTATTTTAAAACCATTCTCAAGATCATCACCATCTCACCTAAACATTTGTTAAAATGTGGGACTAAACTTCACTGGTTTTCAAGTAGAGTTATTAGTTGAAATAATGTAGGGACTTTTAATGTGGCTTAGCTCCTTTTTATATATTGAGAAGAGTTTAAAATTAATCTGACTTTTTTTAAAATGCAATAACTCAATGAGATATACACTATAGCTTGTTAGAAAATTACTTTTAAACATTGTTTCTTAATTAAATATATGTTTAAAAAGCTATATCTGAATATAGATTTAAAATACTACTGAAATCTGAGGTATTTACATTGAATTTCAGTTTTATTTAGCCACTATAAGTATGTAGTGCAGTAAGATTAAAATGCAACTATGATTTTTTAATTTTTTTTTAATAAATATAATCACTATTCTGTGATGTCCTGGGGCTTCCTCTATGACCAGTGATGGCTGCAATGGTGATGCCAGTGAGAGTCTCCCAGTTTAAGCAGACCTGGATCAGGCCTGTTAACATCAACTTCCAACTATGACCAACAGGATTTATAGGAGTTAGTTGACATAATTCCTAGAGAAAGGGTGGGCTGTTTCTGGAGCAACCTGTACTACATCCCTAAGCTTAGCTGATACTTCCAGATATTACAATAGGCAACTTAATGATCTGTATCTGTCCATTTTGGGTGATGAAAGGGACATATCTCCCTGCTATCTAAATTCCAATATACAGAAAGAAGACCTAATGAAGCTGAACTCACAGCTCCAGGAAAGAACATTTTAGTTCTATTATTCTCCAAAATTGCAAGAGGACTAATACAGCCTGGGGAAGATTGTAAAATGAATTATCCTTAGCTGCACTTTTCCTTATGGCCTGATTCCAAAGCAAAGAAGTTTTCTTTCACTCCCGATGAATATCTTTTGCTGTCATCCTTTAGTTTATTTTACTTTAGGGACATGATCAGCTTTTATTTGCCATTAAAGATCCATTTCTGACAGCAGGTAATGACATTTGAAACCTTGTCCCTACACTATCACTTTAGATTCTTTGTGCCATGAAATTGGTCCTTTTTTCTTTTCCTCCTTCTTAGTTTGCAGATAGTGAAAGTCGATGCATCAGCCTCCTTGATGTTTCCCATTGGGCACTAGGAAATGACCAGGTAAAAAGCCAAGTCTGGATGAGATCAACACAGAGACGACACACACAAAAAAAAAAAAAAAAAAAAAAAAAAAAAAAAAAAAAAAGCCAAGCCAAAACAAACAAACAACAACAACAAAAAAACCCACATCAAAAGCCAGTGGGTTTTTTCCTCAAATTTTCATTTAGCTAAAATTTTGTATTGACTCCAAAACAGGAGACTGTCTTTTTCCAAAATTGTCTTTTTTTAAGAATTGAAAGATTTTAAGAACTGAAAGCTTCAGTTCGCAGCTAAAAAAACCTCTTTAATATTCTAAAAAAATTTCTCTAATTAGTTTAGTCACTTTCCCTACCTTAATCTCTAAGGTCAAGGAAACAGCAAATGACTCAGGGTGTTTGCAGGGCTGTAAGACTCTGGTTCCATATGTAACCCACAGAATTGAACCTGAATATAGGTCTTGAATTTGTCTCCCTTATCCATCCTACTTAACCTATGTATCTCTCCATCAGCACCACAATCCCCTGGATCACCTGCCTGGATTTGATTTGATGTATTTAGGCAGCGTGAGGAAGCCACATGCCGTATTCTGTGAGCAGTTTGGTGCTGAGGAGTGAAGGGTTAATGCTCCCTGACCCCTCTTCAGTCATGTCTGGCTTAGCTGAGCCAGCTCAAGTTTTAATCTGATATAGCCCAGTGGCAAAAAAACCCTCTTCTATAGAGAACCCAGAATGTGCTTAGAAAACATAAAAGCTTGTGTGACTCAGAGAAATCTGTTAGGGGTACAAATCTTAAGGGCTTTTCCTAAATGTGCACTTAGCCCATAGAAGGATGTCATACAGCTGGAAATAAGCTATTTCCCACTCACATTGACATAGTCTAATATTCTATTACACATTATCAGAAAATCAGAATGGCCTGGGTTGGACGGGCCCTTACAGATCATCTAGTTCCAGCTCCCAGCAGTGGACAGAGACACCTTCCACTAATTCAGAAACTTTCAGAAGTTCTTGAAAAAGTTCCTTTTAGGAGCCTGAAATCTGTGTACATCAACCACTCCTTATGAAGGAGGACTTTTAGGAAGGTATCTCTTAAGGTGTCTGAAAACAAACTGCTGTCCAGCAGGTCCCAAAATTACTGACATGTTGTTCAGTGACAGATAACCCAGTGGATATGCTGCAGTCAAGTATCTGCTTAAAATCTGTAATATTGACTTCAATGCACAGTGGAACATGACTGTGAAAGTTAATTAGAAGGAATGGTCAGTCTAAATCCTGTAGCACAAAGCAGAAACCCCAGCGGTTCATGCAGTAGTATAAAATCTGATCAATGAGAACTTAAAAACTTGTTTTCTAACATGGAAAAAGAAAACTATGTTTTATTTGTCTGAGTTAAAATAGGAACACTGTGCAGAGAATAAGATTCAACAATAAACACAATGGCTGGCTCCTGATATTGAACATATTGTTTCCAAAAGGGTGGCAAATCAAGCAAGGAATGTGATTTTTAACAATATTGGTCTGACTGGGAGTTTTGTTAATGCAGGTTTTCATACCTTCTTGCAACTTTTCAGAATTGAGCTGTTAGTTAAGTGTCGTTCCCAGGAGGTTAAAATTCCCTATTACCTAAATAGTGGTAAGTATTGCAAAAATCACCCTCACTTTTTCTTTTTTTCCTCTCTTTACTTTGTCATTTACTGTCACCAACTATCACCAATATGAAAGCTTCATATCATTGAAGTAGATGTAGTGGTTACCATATCTACTTAATTAATTTTTATTTACTCACTAAAGTGCATCATTAGATTTAGTAATATTCTTTTTATCTGTTGTACTGGTCCAGCTAGGGTGGAGGCAATTTTTCCTCATAGCAGCCTGTGTAACAATGTGTTTTGCAATCGTGTCTGAAACTCTCATATTTTGGCCATGGCTGAGCAGTGCCAAGGTTTTCTCTATTTCCCATTCTGACTCCCACAGTGAGCAGGGTGGGACTTGGCAAGATATTAGGCTGGGAAAAAGTCAGGGCAGAGAGGTATTCCATGCCTTATGACATCATGATTAGCAATGAAAAACAGTGTAAACTCTTGTAGGAAATCTTGTCAGGGAAATCTCACTGAACCTTGGGAATTCCTCACTATGGTTTGGAAGTTGCAGTGTCAAGGCAAGCCCAATGGCACCTCTGTAGGAGCCACAAGGTGTGTGGTTGTCCCTATCCAGCTGTACTGGAGATACAGCTTTAATGTCCACAAAGTCACATTCAGGAAGGGAAATTTATAGAATCCTTTCCCAGATCCCTTCAGCCAGGCTCCAGTGTTGCAGGCAAATGCAGTGCTCTGACACATTTAGTAGACACATTTCTATACAAAATTTTGGAGGTGAATGTGTTTCTCATTCTTCAGCAAGTCAGAATCAAATCATAGAATTTTAAAGGCTGGAAGGGACCTTAGAAATCATCTTGTTCCAAATCCCTGCCATGGGCAGGGACACCTTCCACTACACCAGGTTGCTCAGAGCCCCATCCAACCTGGCCTTGAATACTTCCAGGGATGGGGAAGCCACAGCTTCTCTGGACAACCTGTGCTAGTGCCTCACCACTTTCACAAGGAAGAATTTCTTCCTAGCATCTAACCCAAATTTCCTCTCTTATAATTTGTACCCATTATCCTATCACTATGGATCCTGATGAAATGCCCCTCCTCAACTTCCCAGTATATACTCACAGTTTCTTTCAACAGCTTAAATAGTGTTTAACAGATACTTTCTTCTCTGTAACATGCAAAATTTCACATTACTGTAGAGAAGAGTAAACAATGGCTTTCTTTAAGAAAGAAAAATTTTAATAATCAATACCTGAATTACTCATAGTTGACAGATTTTTTTTTCATATTTTGTCATAGATTAGTCTATGCATTGTGATGTTTTCAAAATTCGTTACCTTGGGAGTTTTTTGTTTTTTGGTTTTTTTTCATTTGTTTGGGTTTTTTTTTACCTTTTCTAATATTTTGGGGATTATTTTTTTATCTGAATTGTGATTTTTTTCTAGTTTTCTGGCATAGCCTTCCAACATGTTCCCTCTTTAGCTTCCACCTGACCAAATCTAAACCTCACTGTAATTCTCTGTATTTTTATTTTTTCTCTCATGATTGAGGATTTTAGTTATTAGAAATTAGGTGAAAATTCAGTTTTTGTCCTTAATTTAACCCATTGTTTGTCTCTATTTCTGTGATTTCTGAATGACCAAGTATATTTTGCTGACTTTCCCAAGGGTGGTGTAAGTGTTATTAACTACCTCATCTGTTTCAAAAGTGTCATGTTTTTCATGCATTTATGGAAGATGGTTTAAAAATATTTTTAAACAAAAAAAAATCTCTAAATATTTTGTTTCACATAATTCCTAGCCAATAAAGAACATATGAAATCACATAAAAGGAAGAAATTATAATTCCATTATCCTTTTACTTCTCAAGAGTTTAGACTTTAATATTATTTTTAATAATATTAAATTACATAATATTAATTTGTCGTAAAATCTTATTTTTTGTACAGTTGTACTATTACACCATTTAATAGACATTTTACCAGCCCACTCCCCCCTGCAAAGTTGCTCTTTTTCTTTTTTTATATATATGTATATATATATATATATATACTGTTCATGTGTTCACATGTGACTGCAGTGAAAATCTTTTTTTGTGGGGGATTATGCTGTTTTCAGCCTCCATAGTCTCCTTTTTTTTTTTTTAATGCTGCAAAAATACATGTAGTGACACAATTTGACTTTATTATTTATGAGCACTTTTTTCTCTTGGATAAACTTGATCTCAAAGATAAAATCTCAAAGATAACCAGCAAGAACAAGTATTACTGGGGGAAGAAGGAAAACGAAGGATATTAGTGTTCCCAAATGAAACTCTAAGCTGATGGAAGAAAGTCAGATGTGTGCTACAAATGTGTAGAAAAAGATTTTACTTAAGAAATAAAAAAACCCCAAACAAATTGAAATAAACCAGACTAAACTGCCATGTCTGTTCTTTTAGAAGGAGTCATTTATCATGATAATTCTTTCTTACTTCTGGAAAAGAAATAGAGGCTTAATATTTGTTATAAAATATGTGGGACTTATTCAGCATTTACAGATTCTGAATGTTATATCTGTGTTGCTGTCTCAGCTTAAATCTCTAAAGACTTGTTAGACTTAAGAGTCCTTGTTCTTCCAGAGCATTGACTTTCAGGCCAGTTTGTAGCAGATTGTGTTAAAAGTTTTTCTCCCCAAAACAGTAAGCAAACTGTAAATATATATGGATTTTTTTTTTCAGTTGGTATAACAGGAAAACCTTGCAATACAATTGTATCACTAACAGTGATTCCTAAAATTAGATTTTCAACCCAATATAATCTTATAATTTTAAATTCAAGTTTAGTCTTTTGTGACTGAAACAGTTTAATTTTCCATTTATAATTTGAAGAACTAACAGAGGTTTGAGAGAGGGAACTGAAGCAATTTTTAGCAATACAATTTCCAACTTCGTTCCACTTCTGTAATCTTTCATCAATTCTGTATGTAAATGAAAAAAAACAGATCTCAAATCCATCTGCTGGGCTTGTACTTAGCAAGACATATTTTTGAAAGTAAATTGATTCAAAATGTGTTTTTTCTGCAAAGTTGGGGGAAAATCAGGGGGTTTATGGGCAATATAATGCTTGCAGGGTTTTGACTTTTCTATTGAAATAATTGATATATGTGTTATCTGGAAATGCTAAAACACTTGTGTAATTGTACAGTGATAGATGAAGAGAAGCTAAAATGCAGATATATTTGCAAGCTTTAAAATACTTTTCTGTAGAATTGCACTGATCATCCTGTTCCCATTGCCTGACCCTTCCTTCCTGCAATGGAAAAAAGAAATACATGAAATCCGAAATCTTGGTCACTTCTATAAGGGTTTTGTAAGGCCTGATTTTTGGCATCATTGCATTTGATCTGTTTCTAACAATTTTTATGCTTTTCCCATGTTTCAGACTGACTTAAAAGAGCAAGGTTTTTTTTCTTTTTGTTTTCATTTGTTTGTTTCTTTTCCTCCAAAGCATATGGAACCTGTCAGAGTTGATTTATATTGGGATGTAAATCCTTCCACACAGACTAGTCCTGTGTCTCAGATGTCCAGATCTCATTGGTTTTTTCAGTGGCAATTCCAATTTTTAAATGAAGACAAATTGAGGCTGAAGGCTTGTAATAGCTATAAAATTTCAAATATCATTGTTAGCATTTCCTGCGTGCTGCTGTGTTTGATATCTGGTATTTTTTCCCAATTTAGATACGCATTAAAATAAAGGAGTTGTTGATAGATTCAACAACTGAGGGTTATAAAACATTTTTCCGTTCAGGATCTTGGGAACATTTAAAGAGTTTTGAAATAAAAAGTGTTCTCTTTGTAGTACCTACAATGGATAATGAGGAACAATTTAAACACAATGACCAAAATTTGAACTCTTGTTCAAACAGATGAGCCCAGTTATTTGAATCTCTGCAAAAGTAATTACATGCTTAGTTGCTTTCGAAATCCAACAGCATTTTCCTCATCCTTCTTGTGTTACCTGTCGCTAAAATAATTATTGTGTTAAAAATAAAAATAAGAAACCAATTGTACATAATTTTGTTTATTTATCATCTTGTCAAATATCCAATGTGAAAAGTTAATTTGGTGCAAGAAGCTAAATGGATTATCATAGAGGTCTGACCTGAATATCTCTCCACGTGTGTCTAAAAGAGTATAAATTACCTTTAGCTCAGTAGTTATTTTGAGGCTCACGTACAGAGGACAAGAAAATAAGAGTGACCAAATCATTTAGTGCTCTAGCTTGAGATCTGTGTTACCTGGTTTGGGGAATCTTTTAAGATGAAATATAATAGTTTCCTTGTCATACCTTTTCTCCACAGCCCACACGAAACTGTTGTCTTGCTGTTATGTTAAGTGAAAAGTGGGATTTTTCAAAGGATTCTGCACTGATATAAATCTTCTTTTTTCAAGTCAGGCTCTGCTTCTACTGAAAGCTGCATTACAAATTTCAAAAGGAAAGCAGCAAGACCGAGGCCGAATGTTTTTGGAAGGATATGTAGATAATTTTTAACATTAAAAAAAAAAATCATGCTGCCAATATGCTTTGGAATATGTGTGTTTAGAGAGTAAGCTTATGCTTACACTTGACACACTGAGCACTAGGTAAATACTTATCAGTTTTCTTTTACAGCTTCTCTGGCCTCAGCTTTCACCTCACTTTTTGTGCTGTTTGGGAGTGAAACACAAGGAGTTCAGATTTACTTCTTCCTATCTTCTCCCTTTATTTGAGTAATCTGTTTCTGACCCAAGTATCTGATTTTCCTTTTCTCTGCCTGATGAGGACTACAAAAAAGTAACCACATGGGGTGGCAACAAAAGGTATAATAATAGAGAAATTTGAGGGTTTTTTCCTTATGGTCTGCCCTTCAGAATCTCAGACAGTTAAGAATGTTACATCCATAACACATACAGGAGAGCAAGTGTTTCATAAAACCAGATTGGATTTAGCATACAGATTTCCAAAATCATTCCAAAGGGCCACAGACAAGCTATCTTTGTATTATTGATTGTATAAGGTGGCAATAGAGATCATTATTGCTCCTTAGGCATTTCTGACTTCTCCTGTTATGGAGATACCTATGCTGAGGGTTTTTCAGGGTCGTAAGAAAAGAGATCAGTTTAAATATGAGTTGGCCAAAGAGAGGTGGATATTTAACAAGAGGACCTGGGAATTTTAAAGTACTTAAATTTCAGAGAAATAGATGCTATTCACATTTTTAATAGTTAAAATGTAGTGACTTTTTAAGTACCTGGAACAAGTCGATCTGTAGAACAGGGCACAGCAATGCTTATCAAGATATACAGTCAAGAGTGTTTATTGAACAGTTGAAATAACTCTCATGAAACACAGATCTTAATCCTTTAATTATTATTTGAATATTAATTTTCCCATTTTTCATATTTTTGAGACAAAAATCTGTGAATATTCATCAAGAATAACAGTTTTCTAAGTATCATGGACAAATTCAGGAAAGACTGCTGGAAACTACACAAAATATGAAGCTGTATTTTAATGACAGCAAGCTTTTCCCCAGATTTTTCTCCAGATTTTGCAGAGATTATAGACATCCTGAAATGGTGTACATAGGACAGAAAGAGGGTAAACTACCCCATATCTCAGTCCTTGTTTCAGACCATTCCCTCTTTTGTGTTTTTTGTGTCCCTTTAACCTGCAAACTGATATAAAGATTTTCTTTCAAACCTCTTTGGAAACAAATATATACTGACAAAGCTCTGTGATGTATAGTACAGAAAACTTAGTTTGCCTTTATTCTATCATTCTGAACAAAAGGTAAGGATGAAAGAGGAGAACTGTTCCGCTGCCACTTGAATTTTCCTTTCAATGCTTCCATATTAGCCTACAAGGCACAAATCCTTATACACAACAATGTTCCTTTGATTTGTTTTATTTATAGAAACTATTAAATTGTGGCAAATTTACTACTGTTTTCAGTGACTGCTCCACACTGGCTTTTACATCAATTAATCAGAGAATTCAGAGAGGCAATAATGTTGCTACTTCCTGTTGACCTTTGTCTTTTATCTGTGTATTTTGCCGTGCAGTGTTATCGGCCCAGTTAAGACTCTGATTCTTTCTTTTTCGTGCCAAATCTGTTCCTGACTCATCCCATTTACTTACCACAGAGAACTTTGCACTGACATGTTTTTTTCCATTGCTCAGATGGTTCATGCTGTTTTCTGTTTTCTTTTTGACTGCTACTGCCTTCACTTTGTTCCCATGATCTACATCTTTTTTTTCCCCTAATAATAAGGGGGAATATAAGTATGTATTTGTAGTGATTTAAACTCAGCTAAATAATTCAATGTGGTCTATTAATTTATTTTTGAATGCGAAATGTTATTGTCATTTTATCTAATTTTAATTTACTGAAAATTAGAAATTTATGATAAAATATTTATTTATGACGTTTAGTCAATGCAGAAAGAATTGATTGACTCCTGAAGCAAAGTCTTACTCTCACCATTGAGTCTCTAAAGTTAGGTGAAAATCTTCCTTTATTCTTAATACCTCTTCCTAGCTCTGTGATCACTTCTGCTGATGTCAACTGGACTCATCACTGGTTTTCTTTCTGGATATTTTTAATTTGCCCCACTTTTTATTATAATATATTCACAAACATATTTCTCTGAGTCTGACTTAAAATAAGGTTTTTGATTCTGTGATGGAAATTGCTGGGAAAAGGACATGAATGTTGATCTGCAGCTAACCAGTCAGTCAAGATATGGACTGGCCCAGAAAAGAACCCCAGTGCTGTCCTGTGAGATCTTCCTGGATGTGTTTAAACAAGGAGAGTTTTTGTTTGCTTTAAGAAGGCCTTCCTCCAAACTGAGGGAAAGGTGATAGATTCCAGTTTTGCTTTCTGTGCACTTTATTTTTTCCAAGACAGTCTGAAGAACTACTCCTAATGACAGCAATGCCTTTTTAATTACCTTTCTGATACAGATCTGTTAACATGAAGACAGATTACTCCCCAACAATTTATTTGGATTGTTTAATTGAATAGTTCAGCTTAATCCATATTTCTGAACACTTTTCAAGGGAAGTATAAAATATGTTAGAGATTTATGCTTCTTCTTTTCTTCGTTTTTGTAATGGTTTTACCTGAAGTCAGAATTTAAACTATGAATGCACAAAACAACATAGATATTTGATTGTGTGATAGGAATCTAAAACTCCTCAAAACCTTTTGTCAGTTTCAATATGGTCTTCCACTCAAAGTAAATGCATTGGCTACTTAATCCATTACTATATTATCCATTACCATATTATTTTGCACATTGCACATTCCCTCTTTTTTGTGATCACCCCTAGAACCTTGTTAGGTGTGCATGTGAAAGTTCTTGGGCAGTGTCCCAGAGCAAACACTCAGATGACTCTGTAGCCCTGGTTTCATGCCTGAGGTGTTTTGGTTTTCTGAAATTCTTTGTGGAATTTTCTGTAAACAAGAGAAGTGTTTTTGTAAACTGTAACTTTGTTATTCATTCCTTTTCCTAGGAGAGACTCCTTCTTGATGTCCCTCTGGTCTGACCAATGTGAGGGAAGAGGTTTGCCAATCAAATTGGTTTGTGTAAAATGGTATATGAGGTAGGCACATCCCAAAAATAAAGGAGTCACTTCAACTTTCTGAAACTCAGAGTCTGTGTTGTTGTGGTGTAAAACAGCGTCATGACTCCAAGGTCTTCCCACTAGACTAAACCTTCCAATGTGATGAGGCCACAGACCTCATCAACTCAGAGATTTCAATAATTGCTAGCTCAATATACACTTAGACCCAGGATTTGGGGAATGTTTAGGGACTGAAGGCAAATATCAGGCCCAACTCCCATCTCTATCTTCCCGCTTTTAACATACCACAGCCAAATGGAGACCTACATAACATAGACCTATGGGCACTTACCCTTGTTCCATGGCCTTGAAAGCAGGTTGGGGTTCTTTCAGTTTGGTTTTGGAGGGCTTGGGATGGTCAATTGTTTGGATTTTTAATTATCATAAACTGTATAACTTCAGGGGGGAAATGGAGGGACTATTCCCTCATACCTTTCTCTTGGTTAAAATACAGATATTCCAAATTTGTTCAACACTTTTCGTGTTCTATAGCATGGTTTTCTTACCATCTGTAATCCAATTTAAAGAGAATAACATTGCTCATTTCTGACATCTTTAACACTGCATGCACTTTTAAAATTTTGTGATCTTCTCTAAGAAACTCAGGATAAGAAATAGCATTCCAGAAAAGATTGAGCAAGTCCTCCAAGATGGGTTATTCTGGAAACAGGTGAGAAGAGGGTGAATACAAAGACTGTGTACTCCTCTGCTGTCATGACTCCTCTGCCAAGTTATGTCTTGCATATGAGAAGATCTTTGAAGAGAGAGTAACATATTAGTGGCATGTATTGTGTGGCTTTAATCAGGCCACATTTAATAATGAATTAAACAAAGAATTAAATATTTCTAAATAAAATTTCTGATAATTTGTTTTGTAAATGAAGTCCATGTTTTTCCTTTCATATGAAGTTTCACATTTGGATGACCACTACCACTATTTCTTCCTCATTTTTTTTTAAATATTGTGTTGATGCAATCCAGCTCTGGGGTCTCTAGCACGAGAGGAACATGGACCTGTTGGAGCATATCCAAAGAAGGGTCACCAAGCTGATCAGAGGGATGGAGCACCTGTCCTACAAGGAAAGGCTGAGAGAACTGGGATTGTTCAGCCTGGAAAAGAGCAGGCTTTGGGATGACCTAATTGCAGCCTTCCAGTACCTGAAGGGGGCCAAGAAAAAAGATGGAGAGAGACTATTTAGAAGCACCTGAAGCGACAGAAAAAGGGAGAATCATTTTACACTGAAAAATAGTAGGTTTAGAGTAGATTTTAGGAAGAAATTCTTTACTTTGGGATGGTGAGGCAGTAGTGGAAGGAGTGGAAGGAGTGGAAGGAGTCCTTCTCCATGGCAGGAAGGTTGGAATGAGATGATCTTTATGTTCACTTTCAACCCAGGCCATTCTATGATTCTACAACTAGTGAGAAGTTGTTCTTTCATATGATCTCCATTTTAAACTTCTCCTTTTGATGCAGGAGTGAAAGTAGCTCATAGTCCATTTCTGCATTTTCACAGCAGATCTTTTGCTTTCATTTTCTGTCTCCCACTCTGGAAGTCTGGACAGGGAAAGGGACAAAGGACTTCAGACATCTGAAAAGAGCTGCCATAAAAAAGCTGATTTTCATTTCACTGTGATAGGGCAGGGCAAGTCTGTGGGGGTGGCAAAATGTTTTCCCACAGAGAGCTAGTTATTAATGCAATGTCAGGCTTTAAGTATGTTTGTGATAGTCTTGGTGTTAGAGGAATTATCTGAGCACAACATCCCCTCTCCACCTATGTCAGCAGTCTTTTCAGCCTGTGCTGGAGACTGATCAAACAAGGAAATAAAAGCAGCCCAATAAGGCTACAAAACCTGTGGAGCTGCAGATATGGATGCAGTATAAATCACCCAAACTGTGAATCTGTTAGATTTGTAGCTGTCAATGGCCTATTTCTTTAAAAATTACCCAACCTGATGTTTCACTTGTATGGCTATAGTAATAATTATAAAACCCTCAATTATCAATATTAAATAAATTGTCATCTTTCTCTGGGTTTTATCACATCAATAGAGAGTTTACCTTTATATAATTTATTTAAAAATCATGTTGTATTATTTTATCATATAGTTCATATGTAGAGTCATAAAACTAGAGTTTAGAAAAGAGCATGCAAGTGATTTGATTAGTTTCAACTGAGTAATCTCATTTGTTATTTTCAATTTTGCATTATTTCCTTAGGGTATTAATTTCTTTGCTGCAGGGTGTCCATGACTAGTGAATATTCACAACATGCAGTAGATGGTAGTAATCTGTTAGTAACAATGGTTAATGCTCACTCTTTTCCTGAATGGCTCGTACCATTTCATCAGTTTTTTCATGTAGCGAACCAACTAAATCCAACTTTCAAGACCCCTATCAACCCACAGAGGAAATTAAAGTGAAACGCAAATTTTAGAATTATGCTAAAAATTAAAAAAAAAAAAACCCAAAATGCAACTAAGACTGCAGAAGAAGAATGAACGAGAAAAGTAATTAAATGAGGAATTAAAGTAGAAACAAGTGAAGTCAATGTCTAGAGGGCAGTTTGCAGTCACAGGATGTGCTCATCATTAAGAGGGATAGAAATGGCCCAGAATAAACTTCATAATGTTCAACCAAGTTCAATGAGTCCCAAGTCCAGCATCTGGGGTGGAATAACCCAGTGTCCCAGTAGTGACTGAGGCTGACAAGCTGATAGGAATGTGTAATTGCTGCCTTCAGATATCTAAGGGATGATTGCAGAGAAGGCAAATGCGCTGTTCTCAGAATTCCAAAGGGAAAGCATAAGAGGAAACAAACACAAACTGCAGCAGCTGATATTCCAATAAGACACAGAGGGAGGAAGAAAATCACTAGGCAGGGAGTCAATGCATAGTGTTTATGGAGTCTTCCACCTTGGAAGTATGCAGATCTTATTTGACACAGCCTGATCTAATTTCAGTTAACCCTGTCTTGAGCAGCAGGTGGGACCAGATGCTTGTCGTAGGTCCCTTCCAGCATTAACCACTCTGCTTCTGTATTTCCTGACTGGTGGCAAGCAAGCACTGGCACACTGTTGAATTCTGCTCCCCTCATATTGAAGGTTTGCAAATGAAAATGTAGAAACACAGGTCCTAATATTGTTTTATAACCAGCTCACACTAGTACAGACTGTAATATTTTGCAAAAAATTTAATGCAAGAACTCACTTTTAATTACTGTTGGCTCAGTAATAGGGCTTGCCTATTAATTATTGCTACCGTGGCATTATTGCCATATAAAATTGTTTAGCAAATGAGTTCATTCGTAGGAGTCACAACTCCAACTTGAGACTACCCATGCTAAATTATGTCTTTGGCCAGACTGTAATCAATCTGTGTGAACTGTAAGTGGCCACAGTTTTTATTCCTCTGGGCTAATCTCTTCACCATTAGAGTATAAATTCAGAATTTAAAATTCAGTGGCATCTTTGGGTAATAGTATTTGTCTTTTATTAGTGATATATAGTGTCAATGGTACAAATAGTGAAATTATACAAAATATGACAGAGGAATCCAGAGTCCATCTGCACAAAACTCCTCAGATTTGTTACAAAAAATATTTGATTAGGAATAAGACAGGACTAAATTAGTATTGTTTCAGACAGCATGGACAATTGCAATGACTTAACCCTACCTGGCTGCCAGATGCCCACTCAGAAGATTCCTCAGTGCCCTCCTCAACAGATCAGAACAAAAGTAATTTATAGCCATCCCCAAGTGGTGCAGGGAGGTGGGGACTGAGGGCTTGTTGTCAGTCCATAACAGCTCTCTGTCACTCCCTCCTCTTCACATTCTTCCCCTGCTCCCTGTAATGGCACAGCTCTGCTAGGTGTGGGAAAACCTAACACGTGCATCTGAGCAAAGTGAATTATTTAGAGGCATTGTCAATTTATGTGATAGAGTCAGTATTCAGAAAGATGCAGAAAGTTAAACCCCTCAAAATGAAGGGTATTAAAATTACTGCTGAGAAAGCACAAAAAGTTACAAAGACACCACTGTGTCACAGTTCAGCAGTGCTCAGCACTGAAAATATGATCTGGTCATAAGTATACATCTATATCTACACACATTTGTATTCATGTATGTGTGTCTGTGATACACAATATCTACAAAAGCAATTCCTACTCTATCCAGCATGATGACCCAGAGATCTCATCCATTTGCAAGATAGAGACTCAGTTTGCTCTTTTTCTGTAAGGGCAGTATGATTAAGCTGCACCAAGTTTTGTTTTAAAATCTTTGGGTTTAAGTAAATAATTATTTATTTTTACTGAAAAGGTGAAACATTGCTATATCGTTTTCATTATGGTATGATATTACACTAAATGGAGGATCCTACTGTCAGGCCAAGATTTTGATTGTGATTTAGTCTAATTATATCCAATCAGTTGTGTGGCAATCCTTTCAAATACCACAGTTCCCAAAGACTGGACAGAGAACTGCGGTGTCATCCTAGGGTCTCATTTCAAGACTTTCTCATTTCTTCCCAATTGATATTATCTCCATTTCTGTCAATGAACAGATAGGTAGAGCTTCACTCTTCCAAAGATTGACTCAGAAGTTCCCCTTTCCTTTGACAGGCAGGAATAGGGCTGGTGCACTCAGATTCTTCACAAGGAAGAGTGTCATACCACAAATCCCAGTTTAGCACTCTGAGAGTCAAAAACAGTAACTTCCAGGGCACAAAACATAGAATCAGTTTGACTTTACTTTTCTGAAGCTCCAAAGTTTTGACAGATTAAATTTATAACCAAATTTATGGCCAATTTATGGCCAATTTATGACCAAATTATACTGGTTGCTACACTGCCTGTTTAATTTACTCTTGCTCTACTAAGGCTGCAGCTCTGGCCATCCACAGTGCTTTAACTTTATCAAGGACTTTCATCCCACGGCACTTTTATGCCTGGAAAGAAAATACAAAACAAGCGTACATTTCATAATGCCTTCTCTGATTAGTTCTCCAGTTCTGTGGTCAAAGAACCATGCCTCACACAGATTAAATTTGCGCTGCTGAATTACTGTTCAGTGCTGAACACGCTGTTGAGCCATGGCACATTACTAAACAATTCATTTCCCAGCACTTCCTTTATAAATAAAATTGCTTCTTTTAAAAGGAACTTTTTAAGTAGAACAAGGAAAGATACAGCCTTCAGTGTTGTCCTTACAATTGCCTTTGTGAGGAATTAGCAAAAGAAAACTGTATAAGCAAGAAATTTGGCAGCAATATTTTATATTGTCACTTAAAAATATCAAATTACAAAAAAAAAGTGCAAATCCAGTGTTTAACCTTACATTTCTGTGGATTTGTTTGTTCTTTATCTGAGCTATAATCTCCAGTGCTTCCTGTCTGTGTGGATCTCTTTCCCTCTTATTTGCATATCCTGTGCATGATTATGACTCCTCAGAAATGTTGTAAGAACCTGTGTCAGTGAAGTTTTATGGTGTAATTAATTTACAAGCATCTCCTATAAGTATCTGTTCGGGTAGATTATTGCCCTCCTTTTCAGGCTGTGCCTTTTGTCAGTCCTTAATTCACAGAAGTTTTTGAGACAGAAATGAAGCTGAAAAAAGCATCTGATAAGAAATATGTTCCTCTTAGTACCTATGAGATTTTCTTTGCTTCTCTGCTTGCACTATTTGTGTGTGTTTGTGTTGGACTGATTGTACTTTCTTGGTTATCAATCCAGGAGTTGGAACGAGGTAAGTAACCAACCTGTAGCTAAAGACCTTTAGGAATTCCTCAGACTTTGAAGATAGTGTTCTTACAATTGTAATTGTATTTTTTTTATTTCATGCTATGCTTTTAATTCTGGGGGCAGGGGAAATGTTGTTTTAGGGTTTATGTGTTCTCCCCTGGAAACTGATGTGAACAAAATAGGGAAAAAAACCCAAGCACTGGAATCATGGTCTGAAGGCATATAAAATAATTTTCATGGTTTGGCTTTGGGAAAGGTCCCTAGGATGCAATCCAAGGTATAAAGCTTTGGTTATTCCATCATATTCATCAACTAGTGAAGGTAATATGGAAAACTGTGAAATTCTGCCTTTGTCTCCATGTATGAGGTTTGAGTCTGAAGACAAATAATCCACTGAAACACTAATAATCTGCTAGAGTTTGTGGGGCCCATCTCTTGGAATCTATTAATTATTTTTTGTTAAAAAAAATATTTTAAGTCGTTTATGGGTGTGAGAGAGCTCCTGCATCGGACAGTCAGCTGCCAACCCCATGTATAGCTCAGGTAAATCACTCTTAGTCTCTACTCAGTGCTCGGAATGTGATGGAAGAAGTTACTGATACTCAAAGCAAACTAAATTAAAATAACAATGTTTTATGATTTTCAAATGAAATTAAAATTTTGGTTAAGAGTTCTTGTGGATATAAGTTAACTGGGAAGGCTGCCCTTGGAGGGATGCATCCAGTTCAAGGCTCCAAAACATGTGAGGGATATGGAGCTACCGGAGAGAGTCTCAAGGTGATTCTTGTTGCTGAAGAAATATTGTGCTACATTTATGATTTTGTTGCTTTCATTAACCAAAAATCCAAAATGTTTCATTCTGAAGACTAAATTTTCATGATGACTAAACTTTCTGTAAGACTTACATTAAAAAAATAGAAACAAACAACCAAAACCATTTTGTCAGAATATCATGTTTGTTCCTTCAGTTGCCATTGTTTTTATTTCCAGATTTTAAAAACTCTACCTACCAACTTTCTTACCTTCTTACCAGAATGTTATAACACTCCAGTAAAATAAAAAGATGTATTACTGAATCTAGAGATAGTCTTTAACCTAATTACTTTGTTTTTAGGAGATAAATAGGCAAAAAATGTATCCATATACAAATATGATTATAAAATATTTTTTCATCATAGTTGATAATTAAAGAAGGCTTTTGCTATTTAGAAATATTTTTAAACAGATTTTGAATTGTTTTAAAGACAAGCCTTCAGAGAAACTCAAAGCAGTCTGCTATTACTTGTTGATATAAAATTGGTGTCGCTATGCTGTGCCTTCCATCATAAACTGTTCATTGTAGTATTTATTGCTTGTCTCCTGTTATGATTGAGTTATTAAAATTATTAGAAATGCCTCTGCCCACATTAAGGTGCAAATGAGACCATATGCCAAAGTCAATAGCACGGATTTTATTTAACAGTAAACGAGAGAGAAAAAAAAGGGAAGAAATAGGGAAGAGGGGATTGGGAGGGGAGAGTAAGGTGGAGACAGATTAAGTAGAAAACATCAATACTCACTGGATCCCAATGGTATCCTGTTGATCTTCTTCTTGGTGATGAGGATTTCTTGAAAAACATAGAATACAGTGGATTAATATATATTTGGGCCAGGTGGGAATGCCCAGGTTCCTGTTAGGAGGTGTCTTCAGGGAGGAGAGGGCTTTGGTGGTCACAGGTTCTTTATGCAGTTTGCCATAATGGGCAAAACGCCATAATGGGCAAAACAGTGTTTAAGCCATGAACTACATTATTTCAGTCTCTGACATCTGATTTTTTTTTATAACTTGCTTTGATGTTGATGCCTTCAAACACAACCTAAAATACCACCGGTACTGCAACTAGCAAGCAAAATGCATTTTCTTTCAATCAATTTTAATTCAGATATTTGCTGAGAATTTCCAGTGTGTTACACAGTGAAGAAATATGTTTTTAATGTATAATGAGTTGGTTTCTGTATACCTCATGTCCTGTAGCACATTAAAATCAAGATTAAATTTGCAGCAATGACCACTTGCTCAATTTCTTTATAAATTCTCCCAGAATTTCATATATGTATTGGTAAGAAAGGTCAGGTCAAAAAGAGTTTAACTATTCTGATACTGGATGTTTCCAGTGCCATCATCAAAACCAGCTTACACATATAAAAAAGGGCACAGCACAAATACAGAAAGTGTAAGGCAATAATTCATAATATTTTTTTATCCAGAACATACAAAATACTCATAATTCACTTTTTGCCTTGTGTCTCTGTCCACTGTGTTAGACATAACTGGGCATATCATTGTATCCTTTATGCACTCACAGTTTTGCTGGAAAACAGCATCTAAAGCAAAATTGAAAGTAATGAGAACGAAGGGCAAATAGTATTCATAAAAATATGATTACAGCTATAACTATTCTAAACATCAAAAAAGTCTATTTTTTCTTTAAACTCAGCATTCAGCAGAACATGTCTGATTGCAAAGCAATAAAAAAAAACCCTAGAAGTTATTGTATTGATGATCCATGTGAAATAAAATTTAATGTAATATTTTTTCATTTATTTCTATATAATTAAAAGACCTTTATTTTTAATTATCTATCTCAAGCAGGTGTGAGTACTCATGGCTATATGGGAACATTTAAAATAGTCTCTGGCACGTCTTTCACTCCAACATTACAAAACAGTTCATCAGCTGATTTCAAAGTCCTTGCCTTTGATGTTGAAAACTTGGTAAGAACTTATCTGTTTGTGGTTAATTCAAGAGTATTTGTAGGTACAATAATTCCCTAACATTAACTGCTGTTGATGTTTTTTTCTTCTAAAAAAGAGATATTTCAGGTCCTAAGCCTGGTCAGAACTCAATACATTCCTTATTTGACACAATCAGTGAATCAAAGAAATACCTTGCTTATGTAATCTAGGAAAAGTTATTTAGTACTAAATCCATGATCATACTGTGAGCATGAGTGTATTTTTAATTACTGTATTGGTTCAAGATTTCTCTTTTTCATATAGATACAAAATATCTTTCAAGAAAGTGATCTGAAATACAGATTTGAGAGATGTGAAATTTCCTGGTTCAAGTAAGTACAGCTTAATTTAACTGTGAAAATAAATGTCAAAAGTACTCACTTAGATATTTCTCTCAGAAGTGCTTACTTTGACTTTCAAGACATCCTTGGGAACCTCTTGTGTTATGCCTTTTCACATCTTACATCTTCCAAGTGCTACTGTGCCCAGTTTGATAGCAGTGTGTTTCCTTGGGCAAACTTCCTTCTCAAGCTGGTGTGTGTCCCTGTCTTGGCCAAACCAGTAAGGGCTGAGCCCCAAGACTCACTCACAAAAATTCTGTATTTTAAAGAACTGTGAGAACATTTTTTTTGCCAAGATGCTGTTTGCAGGGTTGCCAATCCTTGCCATTTAGAAGAAATTTCAGGTTAGAGATCTCCTGGCACAAGGCTGGAGGCTCAGGTACTCATATGTCCCTATGGATACAAATCCACTTAATCCATATTCCTTAGGGCATTAGCAAGTGAGTCTGTCATTTGACACCCAGAAACACTGCAGCCTCTGTGTCCTAAAGATTCCATAAAATTGGTACAGCTGCTTCATTTAGTAAAGCTTGTTTAACTTCATTTTCAGTATCCTGAGGTGTTAGCTGTACTACTGAAGGCCAGCTGACAAAAATGTCCAGGTTACACAACCAAGTCTGAGGTGTTAATTCCAAATGCACTATTCTTAATAAAGTCCTGATTCAGCAAAACATGTGTAACACTATCTCTCATTATTAAACTGTTTCAGGATGTGCATCCATCCTGTCCAGTACGTTATAATCTCAATGGGAACCATATGGTGTTGGTTGTGGTTTTCTTTTTTTTTTTATTATTGTTGCTTTTTATTTTACAGGAAATCTGAAGATGATCGTGACAGATTGATGTCAGATACTGGGTAATTATACTGGGTTTATAAAAGAGTTTACTTAAAATATGGGCAAGAGACAATGATGCTACTAATTAAAACAGTTCTTCTGTGGACTGTGAATAGATTAAAAAACTAAACAAAAAAACCCAAACATTTTTAGAATTTGGTAAGGCCCTCTAAACAGGATGAAGCTTCCAGATACATCTTTTCTCTAAAAACTGCCTTTAGCATTAGATGAAAAAAAAATATATATATAGTCCCTGTAACTGTCAATTTAGAAAGAAAAATACAAGAGTGAGAAAGGTAAGAAACTATCTAGAAAGGAAAAGATACAGGTTTGTGCTGAGTTTGCTTGTGTAAAACTGCTTAAACTGGGGTCAGATCTCATGTCATTAACAGAAACTCAAGTTTTAAATCAAGTCTGATGATACACTGTGATAGGGAAGAACAACACAAGAGGACAAAAGATTAAGACTCTAGCAGAATTTGAAAAAACTTGAAAAATTAATGGTATAATTGGCTGTGTCATAGGTGAGCCCAGAAAATTAAAGTACACCATACATGAAAACAGATCAATAGTTCTGTGCTAGCACATGTTCTTGTGATATCAGTGTAAATACATAAAGCTCATAAATATGGAGAGGACTTTAGTTTGTATGAGTGATTGTCCTTGGAAAAAAAAAAAACAACAACAAGATACTAGGATATTTGCTGATCATGAATATTAATAAGTAATGGGAAGCAGATTTGAACTGAAGCAATCTTTTGATTGGAATAGCAAGGACATAATCCTAATTAGCTAGAAAGTGGAGTATGATCACTCTATGAAGGATTGTATAACACTAAGAGAATGGACTACACAGCAGCAGGAGTAGGCCACTCCCAAAATGTTGTCCTTGTGAAGTTAGATCCAGTCAAGAAATTTGATTTCTGCACAAAGAAAGGGAGTATTCTCATCCAAATTTGGGCATTAAAGATGGAGATATCTCTTTCAGTGGTTTGCTAAGACTGTCTTTGCCAATGCTGGGGTTTTAGTTTTCTCATCTGGTCAATTTAGATGTCTTTTTTAGGAGAAGACCAATTATGCCAAAGAACAGCTTGTCTTTTTCTATCAACCACAATGGGAACCTAGATACCTGCACTGTTAGTGTTTGTGTTGGGCAAAACTCATTCCACTCCTGTATCTTGATAAAACAATCACAGAAATCACAGGTCTGATGTTTCTGAATGTTGGATCTGGCCTTTAATACATCAGTAAGGATTTGTCCTCACTTCTGCTTTGAATAACTCTGTCTCAGACATTACTTTCTTTTCACTTAAAAAGTCTTTACCCCTTCAGGCAATCTGCTCGGTATTTCACTCTTGAAACGTTGCTGCTGAGTCATAAGAACAGCAATAAAAGCTTTTGCTTACTCAGCATGGCCCAGAGGTTATCAGAAATATGCAAGGAGAGTTTTTCTACATATTGCAAACTACAAACTACGCTCAGCAAAATGACAGGATTAATCACTCCTTGCAAAGAGCACTACGGAGTCAGTTGCAAATGGGTAGTTTAAGGATAAAAAAAGTTTACACCTAAATTTAAATAAAAGGAGAAAAGCTTTATCTTTGGCAAGTCTCATATTTCAACATTACATTACTCTAGCTACAAACATAAAATTTCATAGTAGTGTCTAGAAGAGATGGGAGAGAGAAACAGAAAACACTCTGGATAAAATTCCTAGAAGTTAAATGCAGTTTAACCACAATTCCTAAATATCTCTATTTTCAGCCATCACTGTTTCCTTGTGAGAATCCAGGCAGTCATACAGCAGATCTGCAAAAATGCAGAATCCACAGATGGTATTTGCTTTATAGAAATGTCACTTTGTATTATATTTTACCACATGAAAGTATTATACAATTTTCATAATACTTCAGGGTTCACCTTCAATATTTTAGGGCTAAAAGTAATAAACCTGTTGAACAACAGTTAAGCTACTTCTTTAGTTTTTCTCAAGTTCAGCTCCATTGCAGAAATTGAAATTAATGTTGTCTTTGGGTTGTTTTGTTTTTTTTTTCAATGGTGCAGATAAAGAGTAGATAAAGAAAGAACAAAGTTTCTCCAAGGTTCAAACTGACCTAACGAATAAGAGATATTTCCTGATGTCATCTTTGCCAGCAAATATTTAAGAAATAATCTGCCTTTGCCAATGGACTGTGTTAGAATGAAATATTCTGATATGTCCTATAGAAGATTCATTTCATCAACTTGAATAACTAATTAACTTCTCTGTTTTGTAGTGCTAGTGTGGTTGTGATCTTCACCCTTTATTTTAACCAGATGGTACCAGTTGTGAAAATAGAAAATGAGCTGATTTCAGGTGTCCTTGTAAATAACCCTAATCCTACCAAGACTTTGAAAATTGATGTGAACAGCATACAAATCACAGGTAATAGTAGTACGGGTTTTTGTTTGAGGTTTTTGGGGAATTTGTTTGTTTGTTTGTTTTTTTCTACAAATCCTTAAGAACTACAGGTAGCAGGAATAAAAGCTTTGGCTCCCAGATAGCAACTGGATTGTTGCTTTTTCTCTTGGATGCCTTCCTCCCCCATTACATAACTTTCAGTAGCCGCTGAAAGAACAATTTACCTTTTCTACTAGAAAGTATGAGCCAGCATTTTGTACATTCCTTAAGGAGGGAGTAAAGGGCAAAGTAGAGATTTCCCATGAAAACCACTCAATTTCACCTCTTATGAAGCAGAATATTTGTAATTCTTTAGCCCTCTAATTAAAGCAATTAAGTCCCAACTGTGTTGTTTCATGAGCAAATACAGTTACAATTTTGTTCTGCTAAAAAATAAGGCTCAGATTTGCAACAAGTGAAGACTCATTCACTGAAAATGTGTCAGAAAAGAAAATCAAACTGCTTTGGGAGAAGTGTACCCAGGGAACTGGCGCCATATTCCTGTAGAGTTTAGGTAAATGTAAGTGGTGGGGGGAACGGAACGGAGCTTTAAGGACTAGGTAGCTTTAAATTCTGCAAATATACAGGTATTTTATGTAAGTACTAGAAAATTTGTCAAAACCTAAATGGAAGTCCTTCAAGATCAATGGGAATCCCTTTTTTTTTTTTTTAACCTGAATAAAACTCCAAAAGAGCCCTTCACTGAGGATGAGGTCAAAAAACAATCTGAATTCTTTGTAGTTGATTAGCTGACATTTGAAGACCTGCTGGAGTTACTATTAAGTAGAAAGTGAGGAGTGGGAATCTGGTGTCCCATGTCTCTCACTCTATACTAAAAGCTGCATTTTTTGCAAAGTACTTCAAGTATTTAAAGGCTAAATTCAGAGTCTGGGCATATTTTGTTCCCTTTACTACTTGTTTATTCCAAATTGCCACACAACACTGTGGAAATTGCTCATTATACTTCAAAAATGCCACCCAAAAATAATGAAGGGCTCTTAAAAGGTTCAACCATTGATGAACTAGTCAACGTAGTCAAACTTCTACTGCTGCGGATCATTAAAATTCCTCTTTTCACATGAGATATTACGTGTCCATTCCACCTGGAGCGCTTCAATAAAATAATTGAAGCTAATTCAGAATCACAATTGTATGTGGCACTTTTGCATTGTGTATATCAATATGTTCTGCCAGAGATGTTCCTATTTCAGAGAGGGAGAGAGGTGTCACACAGGTGTGACTTGGTTGAAAGGAGTTTTCATAGTGATTAAAAGTAACTTTCTTGTAAACTATCCCAGGTTAATTTTAACTCATTCATCTCTTCTAAATACTGTTCCCTAAGGCACAGGTGCTCTGAAAGTCTCTATAGAATAAAAAGCCTCAAGAGAGATTACCCAGGTGAAGACATTCTATATGCAATACAATCAATAGGGATTGAGGATTGAAAGGAATTGCAGTGGCTTTGAAACCTCATAACCTCCACTCATTTTTTGGCATCTTCCCTCCTTGGGAAGATCACGGAGTTAGAGAAAAGACTGGGAACAGGATGAGGCAAAAGGAGGGAAGCATTGACAGTGATTCAATGAGAAATAGTCACAGCTGATTTCTTTTTAATCTTTATTTCTGTCATCTAAAACTAGACACTGTGCTATAAGAGAAGTTTATAATGAACTTGCTTTCTTCCAGTAGCTGATGAAAATCCTACTACAACAATGCCTTTAACCTCATCAGGTCAGTGCCTTTCACAAAACATGCACTAATTTTTGTTACCAATGCAAGATGAAGGAAAATAAGGCTTTCTGTTCAGTTTACACAGCTTGGTAAAGCCGCCCTGGCTGTAGCTGGGGCTTGACTGCCAGGGTCTATTCAGTGAAAATTAGCTACTTTCACCATTTCTGACTATTTGAGACAGCAGTGAGTGATCTGAAGTCTGTACAAAATCTGTAGGAGCTTAGTAAGTGTATCAAACCAAAAGCTGAGTCTCAATTAACCAGATGAGCTGCAAGCTGAAGTTTTTGCTGATTTAGGGAGGTAGATCAGGCTAGGGAGTCCTGCTCTCATGTTGTGGCTATTGATGTACTAAGCAAGGTTGACAGACAGATTTCCCTTTCACTATCCCTAAAAGTTTTATGATGATAAGACATGAAGCAGACAAAACTCTTTGGTCTCACCAACCTGCCAAAAGTCAGCCAGAGAGATAAATAATACGATTAGTGCTTTATAGCACTAGGTGCAGGCAGTCACACACAAACTGCATGCAAATTATCACATATAAACTCTTCAGGGCAGAGTACCAGAAGCTAAACAACTGCCCTTCTTATAAACAGAGATGAGTATTTATTGATATTTTAATTACAGCCATAGTAATGAAAGAGTTATTATTAGTCTGGTTACAGGTCTACTAATGTGTATAGTCCAAAGTGTGCAAGTGCTGTAATCTATTCTCCAAGATACAGTTTAAACTGCATTTTTTTTCTCCTATCTGTCCTTTCCTCTGGTATGCTATCTTAATGCTCCCCTGGTCCTAAGTTCAATGTTGCTAATCATCTTCAAGCAAAAAATTTGGAGATTGAGGGAGGTTCCTAAGGAAAGGGGAAGGGAGCTGGGAATTGTCAGCAACCAAGGCTGGAATGGCAGCCATGTTCCTGGTGTGAACTTCTTCTCCCTTGGCCTTGGGGCTGCTTGAGCTCATTTTTGTATTTTTATTCATATTTTCTACCTCCTCGTTCTATCTGTTTCAGTCCAAGTGTCATAATATACCCATGTACCATACCAGGTACATTTACACCTGCTGGATGCAGGGTTATGGCTCTGCTGACCCTGAAAACATCCTTTTCCACCTCAACCTGTTACCTGAGTGAGATTTTCTAGTAGCTGTGCTTATATAATTGCTGCTTCTGTCACTGTCCTGTGTTTTTCTTAGGGGATTTTGCTGTCAACATGTGCATTCCTTTTTGGGAATGTCTGTAGCAACCACAATTTTTCAACAGTCTTCAAGATGTAGTTCCCTGATAACTGTTTTCTTAGAACTGTTTGCTCCTGCATGCATCTAGTTTTAGGTCTTGGAACGTTTAATTCCTTCTAAATTGGTTATCCTGTAGCAAAACTATATGTATATATACCGACAGATATGTTCATATATATCTATATGTGTGTGTGTGTGCATGTATAACTCTTTAAAAACATGTGATGGCATGACCTAAGTTTTTTCTCTGCTGTGAGAGCAGTCCATCTATTCCTTGCTCTTCTCTTTCTCTGCCAAAGAAATTGTTCCTAAATTTGCTGACACAAGAATGCACCATAAACAAAATTGTCTAGTTTAGCTTAATAGTATTTACTAAATCAACATGTTTTGATCAGAAATTGGTGGGAAATCCTCCTACAAGTTTGCGCACTACGTCTGGGAAAGCAGGAATATCTAACAAAAGTAAGTTGATGATGGCCAGTGGTCAGCAGCTTCTGCCCACAAAACTGATGGGTGACAAACTATAGAGAGAGCCTCACTCTGTCTCCCACTTTATTCCTTCAGTCCCTTCACCTTATAAACTGAGGTACAGGATGCAGTACCTGTAGTGAAATGAGGATTGTTTTCAGTTGAAAACGTCATCATCCTACTCACATATTTGAGTCTCAATTTAGAAAGTAAAAATAGTAAACAGGGATGCTAAAGCAAATTCAGAGAGGAAAAGAAAAAAGACTCTTAGAGAGCTGTAAATGCCAGGTGCATCCTCAATGAGGCAGAACTTCTGTTGGAGCAATCACAAGTACACATTCCATTTTTCCAGAATGTTTTGCAGTGTACAATCACTAATACAAATCTGCTTATTTACCTAGGCATTTGTTCATATGTAAATATGTACACACACAGGTGTATATATATATACACCTGCGTGTAAATAGAGAAATACTAGATAGGTTTGAGGCTCCTAACTGATTTGCAGAGCAATGTTATTTGTCAGAAAATTTACCTAATGCTGAAGTTGTTATAACTTTTCTTGTTTCAACAGATCCCACGAGTTTAATTACAAGTTCCCTGACACCAACTTCAGGTCAGAACTTTTACAGGGAAAGACAAGAAAGCATTGCTCCTATTTTAGTGGGAGGAAGGTAGAAGGAGGGAATAAACCTTTTGAAGTTATTGAAACACTTGGGTTTCATATAATTTTTTCTTACACTTATTGTGACATTTGAGCTTCTGGACCAAGCCACTCAAGCTGGCACTACCATATAATTACCTGGAGTGGGGGGAGCAAATAATGCAGATATAAAAGCAGATTAACTGCTGCTTAATTCTGCCCAAGCAACCACAGACAGGCTCCCAGAGAGCAAGAAATAGAGTTCTAACATTAGGTTGTGTTTGTCCAGGTTCAGAGCTACTCACTACAAGCAAGTCCTCAACAGCAGTGGGTGAGTAACTGTGTGTGGAGTAGCAGGGAGGTTACAAAGAACAATCTGAGATCACAAAATTTCACTGCTCATGTACAGCCTCTCTTCACAGCATTCAGTCCTTGTACTCCATTCCTGAAAATTCAGGATATGCAGGTTTACCTTAGACCAAGGAGACCTCTCCAAAATGAACTTCTGAAACTGTGCATGCTACAAAAAATGCTGCATGTGTTATGCATGTTGATGCACACATTGACACGAATACTAGCTGTTCTTTTTTTTTGTCATATAATTTCTTTACTTTTATGAGGAAAATAAAATCAAATAAGCAAACTGATAGCAAAGTATGATTTCCAATGGACAGAAAGCTGAAGATATTTGAGTTTTTGAAAACATTCTCCAGCCTTCTTACATGGTGAAATATATATGACATCTAAAAGCAATCTATTGTGTTCAAGCTATGTGTGTTTAATGCCCTAATTTAATTGAATATAGCACTTACAGCACAATTTAGGGCAATTTGCCTTTCAAAAGAGAAGTCAGAATGTTTTAGTAGGAAAAGTTGATTTCTTTCAATCCAGGAGGTGGCAGTGCTGTTTAGTTTTCTGAGTTGAATAAACCGAGAATTGATCATGTTGTATGTAAACAATGATTTCTCACCTGATGGGCTTATGCTAAATCTCTTCCTTGGTTATTGGTTGAAATTTTTGCTCTGGGTCTAGATTGCATAATTTTATCTCTGCTCATCTGTGGAAATTCATTCACTGGTCCTGTGTCACCTTCTCCCCTTGACTGGAGTATGTTTGGTTCATTTTAATTTACAGTTGGATGCAAAATGGCAAACCTTTTGGCCTTGTAACATTTGCATTGCCAGCACTGAGAGTGTTTTGTAAAGAACTTTGAAATGCTACAATACATCCATACCATTGTCAGTTTGGGACACACAGTGCAATATCATACTTAATCTGATTACAGAACTAACAGCTCTATGAGAAAAAAAAGAAAAATATGAAATTTTACAGATTACTATTTTTCATTCTTGCATCAAAAATGTTGACTTTTTTTTTTTTCTGTAAGGATTCATTGAAGTAGGGACAAGGAGCTGTGTGAATAGTTCTATAGAATTTAATGCAGTTTTAAGAATTTTGAAATTAGTAGTTCGCCAGAGCTTCTTTTAGCTGGGTGTTTCTGTTCCCTTTGACATCTGTAGAATTCAAGTAGGTCCTGTTAAAGACCAAAACCCTCTAAAGACTAAAAGATTTTGTTTGCAGTAGATGAATATTTATGGTCTAGGAAAAGACTATTAATAAGATCTATAATTTCAAGGATCTGCCCATGTATTCTTCTAAAAGAAATTAGCTCTTAAATTATACATTTAATCTGTAAATCTGAAAACAATATGGTTTCTCATAATTCTGGTGTTTCAGAATCTAATCTTAAAGGCTATTTTTTAGGATATGCTGGTTAAAAAATCAGATTCCTTAGCATGATGAGGTGCAAGAGTGATGTGTCAAAGTTGAAGAAATAAATTAAATTGTATTTGCCTAAACCTAGAGATTTTTCACTATTATTTAAAGTACAGTTTCCTCACAGTATTATTAAAGTGCAGTTTTCTTACAGTATTTGAACATAAAAAATAGGAAAATGCCATTTATTATGTTGCATAAAGTAGTTTATTTGTGGAAAGGAAATAAAGGGGAATTCACAGTCATTTTCTTCCAGCCTTGCTTCAAGCTAGCTTTCAAAAAATATTTTGCTTCTGAGAACTCTCTCCATTCTGTGCCAAATTTATCTTTTTAGTGTGTGATATTACACTCCAGGCTTCTAAAAATGCTGTTTTGTAAAACACTATAGAGTGTCTGACTTGATTTGTGGTAAAGAAACCAGAGGTAAGTCAATTTTAGTTTGTAGTGAGACTACATTACTGTTGTGCTGTTATTGCTCTCATATTTATTATTCCAGCTGAGTGTTTGCCACCTGCTGAACTCTGTGCTGATGGTATAACCTGCATTAGCGAAGATTTCTTTTGTGATGGAGTCTTGGACTGCCCAGATGGTTCAGATGAATCTGAAAAAAGATGTGGTAAGAATGTAAACTCCTGTAAATCAGTCTTTTTAAACGTGCTTAACACTGTCAGTAGCTTGTAAATAGTTTATGGGCAATAAACTGCACAGTGAAGTGCAAATCAATTCTACTAAAAATAATAATGAGTGATTTTTATAGTATTTATCTCATGAGAGGAAACAATGTTCTGTAAAATTCTCACTAATGAAGAATATGCTTAATAAATAATAAAATATTAGTCTTTCTGTTTTAATATAAAGTTATAGAATTTGTTACTTACTATAGAAATTTTAATAACTAAATACTATGTAAATTACAAAATAATCTAGAAATTTAATATGAAGATTTGCATCAGTGATATCAAACAATGTTCAGACTAGATGACCTCCACAGGTCTCATTCAACCTCAGCCTGTCTGTGATTCTATGAAACTACAGACCTGAAACTCATGAAATTGGAGTTTAAGGTAAAAAGGTTTTTATCCTGCAGTGCCAGGCAGTTTGTTTGCTTTTGTCTTATCTCCAAGTGCTGTGTTAATTTCTGGGCCCCTCACTACAAGAAGGACATTGAGGGGCTGGAGAGGGTCCTGAGAAGGGCAACAGATTTGGAGAACAAGCCATGTGAGGATCTGGGAGGCCTCAGCATGGAGAAAAGGAGGCTTGGGGGGAACTTCTCACTGTGCAACTCCCTGACAGCAGGGTGGAGCCAGGTGCAGGTCAGGCTCTTCTCCCAGGAAACCAGTGACAGGACAAGAGCAAATAGCTTCAAGCTGTGCCAAGGGACATTCAGTTTGGATATCAGGAGGAATTTCTTCACATAAATGCTTGTCCAGCATTGGAATGGGCTGTCCAGGGAGGTGGTGGGGTCACTATCCTTGGAGGTGTTTGAGAAATGGCTGAGCATGGTCTGGTTGACAAGGGGGTGATCCGAAAAAGGCTGAATGCAATGGCCTTGGAGGTCTTTACTGACTGAAGTGATTCTACTCTATGATTCCATCTGACTCCCTGGTTTCCCCAAGAAACTTTTTGTACCAAGGAGCTTCACTACAGTGCTCCTTACCAAACTGCTCTGCAGTTTTGCTGGGGAAGTGTGTGGGTTACTGCTGCCTGCGTTGCTCTCCACAGCCTGAGCTCTCAGTTAAAATCTGTCAAGTTGTCTCACAGAAAACATTGCAAATGTTTTAGGAGAAATGGGAGCAATTAACTCCCTGGGTGTTTTGTTTGCTTGTTTGTTGTGTTGTTGTTTCTTAGGGTTTTTTTTAAATATAACTTTTGGTGCTAGAAATCTGGAAAGCTTCTTCCCATTCTGCTGTGAGAAGAGGAAAACAGTGAGGGCAGTCTGCTTCAAGCTTTCAGAAACATGTGAAATGATGCAGTCTAAAAACAAACAAGCCAGTAAAAGACCAATTATGTTTATAAAGAACCTGAAAGCTTGATCCTGAAGATTTGTGACAGGCTGAACCTCTCTGTCAGGTGTAATTTTCTTTAGAAAAAAAAAAAGAAAAGAGAATTGCAGACTCTCTGCCCATTACCTGCATTTTTTTCTGACTGCAGTCAGCTCAGAAGGGAGACTTGGCTGAACTTTTTGGGGAAAATATCCATCAAAATACTTTAGTAGTATATCCACTGAAGCACATCAAAATGTCTACTTATCATAACAGCTGCATCTAGCTAGATCATAATAATTATTGGCTCTGAGTAGATCCTTCTACAACTGAGGAAATCAGAAGGTCCTAAGGTTCATCTAGAACTTCGTTTCATGGAAAACATTTGGTAACATATTTTTTCTTTTATTTTTGAGACAGTGATCTTATTGGGTGTATTTGTTTTTTTCTTTTTTAATTATTTTATGTATTGTTAAATAAGAAAAATGTAGGCCTTTATATTCATAAAGTAATATATGCATCTCATAAAATGGATGCATTTTGCTTACCATCATAGAATCACAGAATGGCCTGGGTTGGAAGGGAGCTTAAAGACCATCTCATTCCAACCCCCCCTGCCAGGTACAGGAACACCTTCCACTAGAACAGGTTGCTCAACCTGGCCTTGAACACTTCCAGGGGTGAGACATCCATACAGTCTCTGAGCAATCTGTTCCAGAAGTTTTATCCTAATATCTGATCTAAACCTATTCTCTGTCAGTTTGAAGCCATTTCCCCTTGTCCTGTCACTCCAGGCCCTTCTAAATAGACTCTCTCCATCTCTCTTGTAGGGTCCCTTCAGAGACAAGACACAATTATGTCACCCTAAAGCCTTCTGTTCTCCAAGTTGAATAATCCCAATTCTCTCATCCTTTCCTCATAGCAGAAGAGCTCCATCCCTCTGATCAACTTGGTGGCCTCCTCTGGGCTCAGTCCAGCAGGTCAATGTCCTGACTAGGTCTGAATTTACAAGTTTCATCCACATTTTATTAAAGATATCAGATTCATACCTGTTGCATATGACAGAATTTAATAGATGTTATATATTAGTAGATACAAAAATAAGCTCAAATACTTGAAGTCACAGCTGTGTAGGCATAAGTCAGCTGTGCCTTGGAGGCCACACAGTGGTTTAAGTTATGAATTGTGCTTGAGTAGAGTTTTCCAGCTGAGGCATAGACTCCTAAGCATATGGCCTTTGGATGTCATTTGCACATCTTCCCAAACCTCTACCAAAGATAATTTGTGAGTGTTTTCCACTTTGTGACCAAGGATGTTATTCTTAGTTTCAGCACAACTGAGATAAAAATTTCAAGAATGTGTAAATTTAATAAAAGTAGTAAATAAAGTAAATAAGTACAAATAATAAAAGTATTAATAAAAGTATAAGATAAATATTAATGTGAGTAAAAATAGACAGTGTCATAGGGAAAAGAGCTGTCATTACAGTCCAGAAAGCTGGATGATCTGTCCCTGTTCATCTTCACTGATGCCTGGTATCTCCAAGCAATTTAGTCAGCTACACTAGCACAGCAGTTTTGACTCGTAACCTTATAGAAGAAGGGCTCTGGCTGGAGGACAAATTATTGATCCATATTTCTGATACTACATTTTCAGTCTTTTCTATCCTAAACCTCAGAGTTTCTCCAATTTTATGTATTCAAGTTTCTCAGCAGATTTCATAAAACCAGTGGATTGAGGGGTAAGAAGCTGGATGCACCTTTGGGATTCCTGCCAATTTTTCCACCTCTTTAATGTTTCAGTTTTGTCCCATTCCTAGAGAAATTTAATACAGTCATATGAAAACTAAAATTGTTCAGAGTTTCAGAAATTCTTCAGGGTTTCACAATGAGATTTATGACCAATTCCTAATTCATGCAACAAGTGCTCCTGCATGCAAAAACTTGGTTGGTTTTTCATCTTGGTTGTTATTCCCTCTAGTATTTCTGATTTCATAATGTCAATGGTTTCATAAGTATAGGATTAAAAAGTGAATTTTAGTCATCTCTTTCCTGCATTAGAGAGAATTCAGTAAAATCTCAGATTCCCAGAAGAGATTCAGGCAACAGAACGCCCTTTTATTTTGTTTGTTCTATTGATTAAAATTATCTTGAAACGCTTCTTTCTGGCTCTGCAATGCAGTGCAATAACAAAAGGCTTCACAAAAGTACAGCTAGCAATTTCAGTGAAAGGGTCTCTGGAGAAATGTGAAGTCTGAACAGCAGCTCCTAATAATGACTGGCACTGCTATAAACCAGCCATGTAGCACGTAGGGGTAGAGAAAGGGAGACTGGAGGCTGATCCCAGGAGGGGTTTCTGCAGACTTTTTGCAGTTATTATATGTCTAGACTATCATTTTGTGATTACTCACCTCACAGCATCACTACACCACTGAGAGAGATTAATTCAGAAAGTTATGGACTGGCCTTTGGCAGAGAAAGGTCCTGTCAAGTGAAATATCTGGGCTTGATTTGACCAGTTTGGGGAGCTTCACCCTCCAATTTAAGGCTAACAGGATGAAGCCCTCATAATGTCTCGTGTATGGAACATTAATAAATAGAAGTGGACAGCCAGATGGATACTGGGGAAAGAGTGGAAGTGGTTCCTACAAAGGATATCTCCTGTCTCCTTAGGAGAACTGCAGCTTTTGTTGGGCTCCAGGAAGAGGCAAAAATGTAATTACTTCCATGTCCCTGCCCGTCTTTGACCACAGCTGCTTTCTCCATGCAAGGAGGAAGCACCAGGAGGTTCTCTTGGGAAACAGAACCAGTCCCTGCTCTATTCCTGCTCATTCTTGACACAGGAATTACTATTCTGTGGATGACCTACCTAAGGACCTTTTCCAGAGTCTTGCTCTCCTGTTTGAATTTACTCACTGTCTCTTAAGAAATAAGGGACAAAAAAAGAATAAGAAGATAAAGATAGTCATAATAGTAGGGGGCTGGAGCATCTCTGTTATGAGGAAAGGCTGAGGGGGCTGGGGCTGTTCAGCCTCGAGGAGAGATGACTGAGAGGGGACCCCATCAGTGTCTGTCAGTGCCTGCAGGGAGGGGTCAGAGCATGGACCAGGCTCTGCTCAGTGGTGCCCAGCAATGGGACAAGAGGCAGCGGGCAGGAATTGATGCACAGGAAGCTCCACCTGAACATGAGGAAAAAATTCCCTGTGCAGTGACCAAACACTGGAAGAGATCACCCAGAGAGGGTGTGGAGTCTCCCTCACTGGGGAGAGCCCAGAACCATCTGGATGCAATCCTCTGCCTTGCACTCTGGGATGATCCTGCTTGAGCAGGGAAGTTGGACCCACTGTGGTCCCTTCCAACCTGACCTACTCTGTGATTCTAACAGAAATGAATGAGCAAACACTTGTCATTGATTTTATTAGATCAGTATGCTTATTTTTTTAATTATTGTCCATACTATAAGATTCCTTTCAGATTAGATTATGTCTTACTTGTTAACAGTACTGCTTTTTCATAATCTTCATTGATAACAAGCTGGGCACTTTCCTTTTTCTTGCACGGATTTTTTTTCCCCCTTTTCTTTTTTTTTTTTTCTCATTAGTAAGGACAGGAAATATGTGAATTAAAGTGGAGATAAAAAATACTTCTATACCAATATCCAGCTCTAATGCTAACATAGAATAATAACTATCATTCATGGACCTTTTCTCTCTGTGTATTTAAAATCTTATGCATTCTGTTTTCCTCTCAAAGATTGCAAAAGGGAATATGTTTCTATTTGAGCTCATGCATTAGGCATGTTGGCAAAGTTCATTTTGCACAGTCTTTATTTATGGTGTACGGCTGCCTGAAACAAAGCCTGATTTTTATTTTGTGTTTGCTACAGTGATAGGCAGAAAGAATTTTACGCTTATAAAATGAACGCACAAGGAATCACAATTTATTTTTTTATATATTGTTTCCAGAGGAGGACTATGCTCAATTAAATTCCCATTTTATTTTCAATATGATTGGTTATTTGTAATTTGGACCATCATTATAGGAATGATTTCATTTCTGAAATTAATTAAAAGCTCTGTATAATTTCTGATCATCTGCCTCAAACTGATGAACTTGTCCTTACCTGTCCAGATAATCATGTCTGGTACTGATTTTATCCTTACATGAAAGCTCTATGAGACTTTTGAACAACTGAAGAGAAAACATCACTAGACAGATTTCTAACATAATGTTCAAGAGATGCAGCAAAACCTTCAGCAGTTCTTCAGTGCTGCTGAAACAAAAAAACTCTACATGAATTATCATTTCCAATCTTGCTGAGGCTTAAAAATACCCTTTTTTTCCCCGCTTTTTTTTAAGTGAAGAACATTCATAGAATGGAATACTAACACCAAGGAAACAAAACTAATAAAAGCCTTTTGCAAAAAATAGATGATGATAAATGGCATTTACCTCAGCAGAATGAATTCAATAGCTGGCAGGAAACTTGGGAGATCCACTTATCTTTTTGAGTACTCAGTAATATATGAGGCGAGGAACTAGGAAGCTCATAAAAGTGGAGATAACAATAGCCAACCATATCCCTTTTTGCTTTTATTCACATGATATCAAATAGTTCCTGGTAGTAGAAACACAGTTTTCTGATTTAAAATGGTTGTAGATAAGAACTGGTAAGGCAAGATCCTGTTTCCTTATAAAAGCATAGAGTAAAATGAAAGTAAGTATTGGATTAGCTAAATCCAGTAGCTGGTTTTGAATTATTTGGATTGGATTAGACTAATTTGGATTAGTTGGATTGTGTCTAATTTAAAAGTTAATTTTATGTACTGCTTTTCTTCTCATATAGTACTTTGAGATCAAACAGTGATGAGAATTAGAAATGGGAATAAATTGACAGTGTATTTTACTTTTTCTTCCTATTGTTGCTTACAAAGCAGTTCCAAGGTAATCCATGTAAACCAATATCCAGGGTCATCCACATTTTGGCTTGGATTGTGTTTTTCAAATGTCATTCTGACAAATGTTCTTCATTATATCTTTACAGCTGCCATTTGCGATGGAAAATTCATGTTGACTGGTTCCTCTGGGTTTTTTCACTCTATGAATTATCCAAAGCCATATAATGAAGACATTGTTTGCCAATGGATAATAGTGTAAGCCATTTTCCAATAGTTTTCTACCTAACATTTTTTTGATTATCAGGTGATCTTGTTTCCTGCACAATAGTCTTATGACATTTGCTTTTATTCCCAAATACCCTAGCACAGAAAATATGTCATACTATTTTCTCCTTTGTATTTATGTAACTTTTCTTTAAAAATCTTCATGCATAAGCTCCATAACTATATCCATATTTTTTTCAATTTTCAAAAGTTCTTGGGTACAATTTTGAGAAATCTTGTGTGCTATATAGATCCAGAGGAACATAAGTGTAGAATCAAAATAAATCACATTACTTAAAATAATGGTAAGATTTTTTCTTTTCAAAGGATTATATTAAATAGTAGTCTTCAGGTAATGGCTTTATATGATGTAAAATCTTACTTAAGAATTCCCTTGTCACTTAGGTGTAAAGGTTTCGTCTGTTACTTAAAAGTACCTGTGCACCTCTGTAATTTAGGAATATATTTTAGAATTGCATAGTTAGCATTTTATATAATAGAACCAAATGCTTTTTAAGCCTTAGGAACAAGAAGTGGATATATATATATTTAAATCAAGGATATATACCTATAGCCAGGGTCAACTGTTTGATTTTAACTCTCTAGGTCTAGTTCTTAGGCCAGGGAGAAAAAAGGTAGCCACACTATATGATAAATCTCATCCAAAAGTACATATCTAAAAAAATTAGATGATCACAAGTTAGACAGTCCTAAAAATCCCTCCTATGACTGTCAATTCAGAAGTTACTGCTTTGAAAGGCAGTAATTCTTATTATGGTTTTGTAATAACAGCTGTTCTTTGATTCTGAGAAGTATTAATTTGGCAGAAGATTTCAAAGGAGATTAAGAAAATGCCTTTACAATTGGAAAAGGTTTGGGCTTCTCATTCCAAAGGTTCCTTTGAAAGTGATAGGCTTTGATTTCGTTCAGAACTTTCATCTTCACCTTGAAATTCTAGTTTTCCTTCTGTTTAGTACATTTTTCCTTCACATCTTCAGTGGTACTGTTCACCAGCAATTACTGGCAACACCTGGCTTTAAAATGCAGGTGTGTCCCAGGAAAAGAACAAGATTTTTTTTTTTCCTTCAGAATATGCCAGCCTTGTTCCTCATTTCATGGCAGTGCAGAATTTGAGCACAGTAAATAAACATGGCCCAAGTGCCCTCCTTCCTTCTAGACTGTCAGTGTTGCTCCAAGTGCTGCTATAGCTGCAAGAAGCATTGTATTAGGTAGATATCTATATGTATGTAGCTAATAAAACTTCTTTTTGGAAAGAATCATGAGCAGTTGCAAATAATACAGTAGAGGTTCTGCAGATACATGTAATTACAGATTGAAAAATGGCAAAAACAACCATCTCAGTTTATTTTCCACTTACCTGCTTTAAAAAAATCTGGCAACACTGAGAGTAAAGGCCTAAAAAATTCAAAGTGGCACTCAAATTTTGTCTTTCTTTCAGAGTTGTTTCCATGAGGGAACCTTTTGGGTTTTGGGTAACCTATGTTTTTTATTATCCCTAAAAAATGTGTTAAAAAGCAATCCGAGATTGGATTTTTCTTGTGTCTGCCTTTGTCTAGAAATATTTTCCCATTAAATTTAGGAAGACATTTTATATTTTCATGTCATTTAACTCCAAATGAAGATCCAATCTCCTCTCCTTCTAAAAGAGCAATAAGCTCCATATTTCCCTGAAAGTTTAGCTTCTTGATCTTTTCCACTATATGTTTTGCTCTTCTCTAACCAAGGCTGTTTCTTCCTGCTGGAGAAATATAAAATAACAACAATGACAACAAAGTTTAAAAGGCAAAATATCTAAGTATTTACTTCACACTTCTCTGCTAATCATTACTGATAAGCACCAGCAGATTGTTGTTGAAAGCTTATTTTCATTGAGTCTCTTAATTCTGAAAAAAACCCACATAGTGGTAGCTAAGCTGATAGTGGTGGCAGTAGTGTTCTAGAATTTGGACTACCATATGTGTCTAGTGGAAAACAAATGGGAGAACAAAATAAATATAGATTACTCATAGAGCATAACTGTAGCAAAATAAGGCCAAGAATTTTTACACTTTACTTCAAGTGACTTCTGTCATTAAACTTTGTGTGCGATAGTTTGGATTTATAACAATTTCCAAAAGAGTGGGTTTGAGATCATCAAATCTGCATGCAAATCCTGTTTTTGTCATAAGAGACAGTGGTTTTGATTTTGACTTTGATATCTTGCTGTTCATGTTGGTATCTTGATACTATTCCTCTGGCTTTGGGAAGTCTATCTGAGCAGTGAGATATCTAAGAGTAACATGCATGAAAAAGTGATTGCAATTCAGTGAGATGCAGGGGACAACAAAACCCAGCCCAAACCATCCATGTTTCTAGAACTGATTATCACATTCTAGAGTTCAGAACAGTTTCTAGAACACACTTAACTCCGGTGCATAAGGGAGTACGCACACTGTTACAAAAAGTTTATGTCAAATTCCTTTGGAATTTTACAAGCTAAAAGGTAGACAAATAAACCATCTTGATTAATATAATTTCACGTTGCTTCTGAACTTATCATTCAAGCACTCAATTACTTCGGTTTTGAGTTTATGTTTCTCTTGTTGCCTTAGAGTGCCTCAAGGGTTGTCCATTAAACTGAACTTCACTTCTTTTGAAACACAACCATATTCAGACATATTGAGTATTTTTGAAGGATTAGGACAAAACAAGATTTTAAGAGGTAAGTTTATTTTTTCAGCTAATAATACTTTTCCACTAATAAAATCTAAGTGATAAAATAAGCATTTTGAGGTATCAAAAACTGCCCATGTATGTTTAAGAGGAAGACTGGAATTGTGTAAAGCCACCCTGTTAGACAATTAATCTCAATATATCTCTCTGCCCTTTAATTTGACCACATTATACATTATGAAATATCTACTTGTTTTTCAAGACCTTATTTTAAAGATCTTGACAACTTCATCACCCTTATGGTCTTGTGGGGTCCATGTTTCATTGGAAATATATTTTCAGGAGTTCCTGTAAAATCACACACAGTAAAATAAAATGAAAGCATGTAAACTGAACTGGTGGGAGAAGTGCTATGAAACTTCCTGAAAATCTTTATAAGTATGGCATTACTTTCCTCAGATCTTGAAATGCTGATCATACCTTATCTCTGCCTCTATATTCTACTCTGAAAACTGGGATTGTACTCATTTTTCACAAGACTCAGTCTATACAGCTGAATTTCATCAGAGGTGGAAAACATATTCTGAAGATAGACTACAGGAAGATAAGTCAGAAGGATATATTATTATTTATCCTTATTTTGGAAATAGGTAGAGAATGGGAATGAGAAATGGTAAAATACTAGCTGATATCCATTTTGGTGGATATGAGAGATGGAATATGCAGAATATTTATATGTCAGCCAAACAGCTAAATGCTTCAAGGGTTTGAAGCTGTTGTAGCAGAATCACAGTACAACAGGAAAACCATTCCTTAAGACTCAACAAAATAATCCACTGTGTTTTTGTGACAACACTGGAAATTTTAATGTGCATGTGATTATTTTCTCTCTGACTGTATGTTTTTTTATTTGCTTTCAGCCTCTCTGTCGGGGACCATTCTTGAAACAATTTACATTTTTTCTCATGAGGCTACAGCACAGTTCGTGTCTGATTATTCAGAGAATTATAATGGCTTTAACGCAACATACACTGCATTTAATGCGAGTGAACTAAACAGTAAGTGTTCTCTGTGTGTGTGTATGCTTGGTTTTTTGTTTCTTTTTTGTCCCAAAATTTTGGTCAATCTACATTTTCAGTTTGAGAAAATGGAGGTGGAAAGGGAAGCAGCATTTTCTGGCCTCAGTCCAATAATTAGATCCACTTTGAAAAAATTCCATACTATTTTAAAGATCAAGTAAATTATTTCTGCAAGGGTATTCACAGGTTTACAGGCCTGTATCTAGCAGCATGGTGATGTCTGAAAAAACTCATCTGTGTAAATAAAACTGTGTCTGCACCTCCATCAGATTCCTCTCAGACAGTTTGTTCGCTAAACAACACTAAGAAATCATTGACCACAACATCTTTATTAAAAAAAAAAATCAGAATAACACTTAGAAATAACATCCAGGAAAGTGCATGCTTCAGTAAAGAGGCCTTAGGAAGTCTGGATGAGGTAAATCTACAGTGACAACAAAATGCAGCAATATGTCTCATGCTTTGGTAATTGGATAAGTGAAGGCTTCTTTTACTGCTAAATTTGGAGCAGGAGGGTAACAGGGAATGTGGCTGGGATGGGATATGCTGCAGGAAGCATCCAGCAAGTTCTTGTCATGTGGAAGCCCTGCCTGACCTGCATTTCAAGGCACCATGGACAGACACTGAAATATTATGAGAACAAAAATTATGAGGATGCTGCAGCAAAGTCATGTGAGCGAAAAAGGAGCAAATGAGAAGAAAGAAAGGGGCATCCCAGGGGCATGGAGCACAGCACTCTGCTCTAATGGTGAGCCCTTTCTGCTGGAGCAATTCAGGCCTTGGCAAAGAAAAAAGGAAAAAGAAGGATCAGAAATGATGGTTGGTGAATGAGTGCAAGAGTACGTAGGGACTTCAAAAATAAGTACCCTTCAAAAATAGTCTTTTATTAAAAAGTATAAACAACACATTTATTTGAGTACTTTTGTTGCATTGCATAAAGAAGAAATTAAGTCACAGTCAGCTGGTTTACAAACATGCTTACAAATTTAGATTGTTCATCACTCTTTCCTGTGTAATTCTGAGAAAAAGCTCACCATCTCTGTCATCTTTTATTTACTAGAAGTTCTTATTCACAGATTACGAGAAAATCAATTGCACTTTTGAAGACGGCTTTTGTTTCTGGATACAAGATTTAGATGATGATTCAGAATGGGACAGAGTTCAGGGTCCTACCTTTCCCTTAATGAGTGGTCCTGAATTTGATCACACATTTGGTAACTTGTCAGGTAAGATCAAAAAAGTGGCTTGGAGATTAAAGGAAAAACTTGATTTAGCTTATATCACTGCATTATGGATTCTTCATAGTGGTATTACTAGGATATCATATTATTCTGCCATAAAAATGTCAGGGCTACCAGACAAAATGTTTTATACTACTGATTACCATCTTGTGGGAATATCCAAAACTAAAAGAAGAAAAAAAAAGAATAAGTAAAGTTATTTAAGTGTGAGGTACTAAAAATTTCAATGCTATTATTACACCAAAATGCCATATCTGAGAAAGGAATTTTTATTGGTCAAAAATGTTATAGGTCAAAAACCTGTATGCTTAACTTGAGGAAAAAAAATATAATTACATTATTAGGCAAATCACTTATGTTTCATCCCACTCTACTTCTGACATCCTCATGGTTGTCACAAAATAATTTGATTTAAGTAAAGTTGACCTGCAGTTTATAGGGGCCATCTGTGTTCCCAGTTACTGCATAGCAAACATACCAACTGTGCCAAATACACAAACACTCCAGTAACTGTTACAGTTAAATTACTTAATTGGAAGAGTGGTTATATCAAAAGTGGAATTTATTTAAAGAGGCAATACTGATTGGAACCAGATTTTGAGTGTATCATGAATACTTATACCAGAATTAGACTCCACAAGTTTTTTTCTCCTTCAACAATAAAGCCAAGCAATCATTTTCTCAGCTGATTTGTCAGTCCAGCTAAAACCAGACAAAATATAAATTGTATTTTGCAATGGTTATATGTATTCTATGCAAGACTTACATAAAACTTATTCAATGACAAATAAGTGGGAAAATTGCAAATTATTCTGAAATAATCCTGGGAAAAGAAAAATAGTGTTCTGCACTTTATCAGATAGAAATTATTCATCTCTCTTTGAGTAAATGCACATTTTCTAAACAATCTTCATGACACTGTTTTGTCTTCCAACTTGGCTCCTAGAATGTAAATCAGATGAATGAATGTAAAATTTGTTTAATAAAACACTTGAAAATGATTTCTCTCTCTCGAAAATATTTATCTATTTTAGGTGCTCTCTGTTTTCTGGTGCCGAGTCTAAGCTGCCATATGTAATGTTCCTATGTGTAATGTTCCCATTGTGTTGTATATTTAAATTTCTATGACCTCTATTTTGAGTAAATTGCATTATTAATAACAAGCTATTACATTCAGCGAAACTCTTTTTCTTGTTTTCTCTGCTCTTGAAGAGTAAATACCTTAATACACATTCAAAAATTGAATCTGAATGTTCAGAGAATTGATGAAACAAAGACAGAGAACCCTTCCTTTGACAATATGAACAACTTTATTCTTTAAATTAGACACCATGTGTATTTTAGTGCATGCTCTCTAAGTCAACAGAACTTAAAGGCCTGGTTTGGATTTCAGATTAATTTTCAGGAATTTTAGCCTCCCACATGAAAAAACAAGATAATCTGGAAGTATAAATAACAGAATACAATGTATAAAATTTAATTCATATAATTCTATTAATTTTAAAATGTTATTAATATAATATTTGTGTATATATGTATTAGATAGATAGAAGAACATATGTGATTACACTCATGATTGGAATAAAGCAAGAATTTAATTTTAAAGCTGCCTAAGTTTGCATTTCTTATGAAAAATCCCAGTGCTTCTGTGGCCTGGCCTCATATGGCAACAAGAGGTCCAAATTCTCTGCTGCAACAAATTATCTCAGAAAAAGCTACAAACTCAATTTCAAAAATAAAGGGGGGTTTTGTTTGTTTATAATGCCTCATCATGCTATAAAATATTCACCTAGTCATTCTGTCACCCTCTCAACACCCAATTCACATCTCCCATTGTCATGTGGATACAAATTATGAAAATGTTGGGAAAATCTTCTGCAAAGTTACAAGCAATATCGAACAGGAAGACATTTTTATAAACCCAGGGGAATTGCTGCCTTCACTGAATATAAGGCAGGATTCCCACTGACTTGAAAAGGACTAGTTTCCCATTGCTTATCTAGTTCTGAGGAGTATCCACGAAACTTAAAAGCTCAATTTAATATATCATTGACTGGTGAATATACCTTGGGATAATCACTCACATTTGCTCTGTTGGGAATCTTCCAAATCATGAAACACTATCTGTGCTTGATGTTATTTTAAATGTAAAAACTCTAATTCAATAAGTAAAAAAGTAAAAAAGAAGTTCTTCTGTCCTGGCTAAAGTGTGATCATTATCTTGCAGGATTTTATATTTCAACACCCATTGGACTTGGATTCATGGAAGAGCGGGTCCGGATTCTGAGTTTGCCTTTGGTCCCTTCAGATACCTATTGTCTAAGCTTTTGGTATTGTTACATAATTCCTAAACCTGTGTTTTGTCTAACAATATACCCAAAGAGCTTTCTTTCATATAAAATATTGATCCAACTTAATGTGCCAGCAATGCCAACCTGGTTCTGTTTGGATTTCCACAGTCAGTTTCAGCTCCAGGCCTGAAGTTTTTCTTCTTAATAGCTTTGACTTCTGCAGTTAGCTATAATGTATTTTCTTTTTCACCCTGTATCCAATATTCATTTCTGTTCAAAAAATGGTATAAAGAATCCCTAAAATGTGCTTTGTCATGAAGCTTAACTAGAACTCTACAATTTCAAGTGTAATGTAAACATGCAATTAATATTATTTTCACACTCACTTCAAACTAATCCTAATTTCATAAAGCATTATAAAATAAAAAGAGTGACATTTTTTCAAGGAATTTGACTTTGTTCTAATGATACCAAAATGCTTTTTCCCCTTTAGGTATTTCATGTATGCAGCAAATGTTTACCGATTAAGTGTTAGTGTAAGTGATGAGCATGGTGAGGAAAAGATCATTTTCGTGAAAGAAGGAAACTATGGAAACAACTGGAATTATGGACAAGTAACTTTAAATGAAACATCTGATTTTAAGGTTTGTTAAGCTGCTTTCTTTTCTTTTCTCGTTTATTTTAGCTAAACTGATAGCAGTTTTCTGTGAAATGAACCCAAAATTCCACTGTTCCAAAGATAATTCTTAATATTGTTTGACAATTCTTGCCATCAAATAAATATTAGCATGCAGAATATTGGAATCCCCCTTTGAATTCTCATAACCCCTTTTCCTACCCTGGAAATTAAAGTATTAATATTTCAGAAAACAGAAAAACTGTCAAGGAACAATGAGTGTTATCATGAGAGCTTTCCACAAAACAAGTGTTCAAGTCCTATCAAAATCTGCAGTGGAATATAAAATCTCAGTAGTGAGTGTGATGTGAAGCACTTAGCCATGAGAAGATTTAAATTTAAATTGCTTCAGATTGTGAATCAGTGTTCTCCCTAATTGCTTACAGATTAATCCACTGAAACTATGTTGCAGATGGAACTGGTTTTGACACCACATGATTAACAACTGACTTATCTGTAAACAAAAGGAGGAGATTTATTCCAGACAATTATTTCAGCACCTCTCTTTTGAAAACAGTTTCTTTTTATAGCTATTTGGGACTGTTTGCCCTGCTACAGTAGTTTTGATTGATTTTTGTCAAGCACTGCTAGAAAGACACATTTAACATCTGAAGAAATAAATGCATCTGTGACCTGGTTGGATCAGATTTCCAGGAAATATGTAACCACATATAGAAGATTGCTATACCCAACTGTATTTCACCAGCACTAATTCCTTGTTTGCATGATTACTTCAAATATGTGGATATTAAAGAACAGTAAAGAACAAATGAAATAATTTTAGATTTTGAGTTATTAGTTGAGGAGAAGTTTGGGCTGCTGAGCAATGCAGAATTGTTTATAAAATTACATGTATAAAGGCATTGAATATTTTTAAATCATATTCATCACTTAAATGAAGAAGTTACTACATTCATTAGAATGATCCATAAGTTTGTATAGTGCTGTTTTGTTTTGTGAGGAATTCTGTCTCATCGCCAGTTCCTTCCCTTGAGTGTAGCACCAGTGTAGATTATAGTGGAAATAAGAACATTCAAGAAAAGACAGAACAGGGCAGACTAGGAAGATGAAAATGGTTCATTAAATTATAAAATTCCATTTTTTTTTTTTCCTGAATTCAGGTTATTTTTGATGCCTTTAAAAGGCGTGGTGCCAGTGATATTGCCGTGGACGACATTGGCCTGACGAAGGGAAAGTGTAATGAAGACAATTATGTGGAGCCAACTGTGAGGCCAACTGTTCCTACCACTCCTTTAGTTCCTAGTAAGTAAACACTAAACCACTGTTGATTTCCTATTGCTGTATTTGTGTTTGAGTGGGTCAGAATTTTCAGTATTAGTTTTATAAAAACCTCTCATCAGTATTATAAATTTATCTTCAGGATAACACACCAAGATCAAGTTCCATGTCTCCAGTCAGGTTGTACAGCTTGATCCAGAATCTTCCAGCTGCAGAGTATTTTAGGGGAAAGCACTGAGATTTCAGCTTCTTCAAAACATTCCAGTTTCACAGAGCTAAGCAGGAAAATCTCACAGCAAAAACCAGAGGAAATACCTGTAACCACCCTTATAAACCTGGATAACTTATAGGAAAGAGAGAAGAAAGATTGTATATGATGTTAAACAAGTCCAGGCACAGTCAAAGCAAAGACAAATACAAATATAAATAGAGCTTGTGGAAAAATCATTAAAATATCTGATGGGAATTGCTTTGTAATTTATTCTGAAAGTTGATGAAATTTTGGAAAAAAAATCTAGAAAAGGCCTATTCAGACATGGCTTCAAATCATTAAAACAAACACTGAGCATGTTCCAGGATTGCCTCATATTAGATTTACTGAGCCTTTCAAAGCACAGTTGGTTTCTCTCCTGAAAACATACAGTAAATAAAAATGATCTAAAATTAAAATTGTAGTTAGACTGTTTGCATTGTATTCATGTTGAAACACTGTATACTAATATTATTATTCTTTCAAATCTGTCACTTCCAAATCTACTGCAACAAGACAGGTAAGGAAAAAACCTTCTAAATGTAAGAGTAAAATGCAGTTTTAGAGTTCCATCACTAGACACAGGGAGGTAAAGGTCAACAAAGTGTGTCTGTCATCAAAATTAAATTTTATTAACAGTAGTAATTTCAGTCATAGTTTCTCAAAACAAGTTTTGGAATTCAATAGCAGTTTTTATTAGAATAATTCTGTAGAGAGATGCTGATGTCTGCCCCCTCCTGTTAACCTTCAGGAGCTGTGGGTAAATACACCTCACAAGTTAGAACCAGTATAATGATCAGTGGTAGAATAGCCCTGTGGTAAATAGTAACTGAGTGCTTCTGAAAAGCACCAAAGGAATATCAAACTATAGATCTCTACCAATTTTATGCATGGTCATAAAATTTTAGCATTCAAAAAGTGGACATGGCAATATGGCTTATAACTCTTTAAGAAAGAGATTAAAGAGATCCATAATACAAAAGCACAGTCTAAGCTGTTGCTGGGGAAAAAAACCCTTCTTTTCCTAATTTTGTTTGGACATGCTACCACATGTAATCTGTAACATGATGAAAAGAAAGTGAATGTTATCAATCATCTTCAAGGAAGGATGAAATTACTTTGATGAATATGTACAAGCTTACTAACACGGATGATTTCACTACAAATGTCACATCCATAAACAAGACATAAAAGAGTCTGAGCTGAGTCAATTTCTTTTACTAGAATTAGAGCTTCAGTACAAGTCACTGGCATCATTCACAGTGCCACAAAACCTTCTTGAAATGTAAAAAAGGATATTTTTGATGGTGGCATGGGAAAGCCGGATTCGCTTTTGTCTTTCGCACAAGACTGTCACCTTACACTTTCATCTAACACAAAGATTGCTTTCATCTTCATGTTAATTTATAATCTGTCTTTTAACACAAACAATGGTGTGGAAAAGACAGTGTACATTCCACACTTAAGATATGTATGTCAATTTAAACTGAAGTTTTGGCCAAAGCACAGAGACACAGGACATTTATAATTTCTAAACTGTTGAGAAAATCTTCTGTTTTGCTCAACCAAGATTGTTGGTAGTGATTACTATTCAGTCTCTATTGAGTAACAACTGTATGAATAACTCCATAAGAATTAATGTTTAAAGATCACTGGAAATTTTTAAAACACTATTTCAAGACATGAGTAAATTCAATTTCTTCTCTCATTTTTCCATGCTAGAACAAGAGCACTACTAATGTGCCTTACATGTAGACAACATTAGATTGGATTTTACATGCAATAATAGTCCATTAAAAAAAATGTAATCTTTATCTGTTGTTCATGGTATTTCTAGAAAATAATCCTCCTTGTGAGCCATATGGCTGAAACATAATATACTTATTAATCCAGATGAGATTGTTAACAGTTCCTTTTCCTTTCCAACAGTTCAGCTTTTCTTGCCAGGAGTGATTCAGTGAAAGAAAAAGTTCTAGAAAATAGCTGTTGTGAGGAAGTTCAAGTTTTTTCGTGGTTTGGGGGGTTTTAGGTTTTTTTTTTTGAGCTTTCTCCCAGTAGGATTCAATGGTCAGACTTGGTAGGGCTTGTAGATTATGCAGTCCCCAACCAAGGGAACCAGAGCGTGAGGTGCTGTCAGACATCACGGCATGCAAATTTGAGCTATAAGGGGTGGGGAGGAGAGCATTAAAGTTTAACCAAAGTCTGAGAGTTTAAAAAAAAAAAATTCAAGGAATAAAACATAAAAAAATACCAAAACAAAGAAAGTAAAGCTGTTTGCCTTAACTACTATTTCCTGAAGCAAGTGGAGGAGCACTATTCTTTGTTTTTGAATGAAGTAGTTGTGAGCAACAAAAGTGGGAAAACACCAAGTTCATTCACATGGTTCATTCAATCATTCTGATGGCTAAAATGAAAATAAATAATATTTCTTAATATTAAGTAAAGTTTTCGAACATGAAGCTGATATATTTGGGGTAAACTACCATCAAAATCATATATTGACACAGAATGTTGAATATTTAAAGTACAGTTAGCTGTGTCTATGTTGTGAGTGCATGTATATGTGTTTACACATATCTAAAATATTTGCTTTTATAGAAATTTCATTAATTTTTACCTGTAAGTACATATACATCTTTATGACAAAGGTATTTCCTACTAGAACAGTTGTTTGAAGGAAAAATCAAATTACTGTTTTAACCACTGACAAGGTTTAGCTGTAAAAGGTTTTGGGGTCCTGAAGAAAACAAAGTAATGGTAGAAGGGCTTTTTGCTGAAAGTTTATGTGCTAGATGACAAAAAGAGCTTTAGATTTGAGTATCTCTGCTGATGCTGCAAGAATAATTTCTCCATGGAAAGAGTGATCAGCCACTGGAAGGGGATGCCCAGGGGGGTGGTGGAGTCACTGTCCCTGGAGGTTTTCAGGAAACAGCTGGACGTGGCACTCAGTGTACGGTCTAGTTGGCAAGGTTGACAAGGTCCTGTTGATCAGTCAAAGGCTGGACTCGATCTCAGAGGTCTTTTCCAGCCTTAATGTGATTCTAAGATTGATCAGATAACAAGAAAGGCATACAAGCAAAGTGTATGAATTGGTTATATTTGGGGGCCTCTCTAATCCTTGACTTTTCCTAGCTTTTTTACTACTGTGCTAGTAAATTAGATGACTGTATCATACTCTTGTCTTCATACATCTGTCATGGGTACAGCATGCAGACCAATAATCATGAAAAATGCTTTTACAAATTATAATTATTATTGCAGATTGAAAAATGAAGACAGCAGGTTAATTGTGTTCTTGAAATGTTTTCTTTTTCAGCTGACTGTGGAGGGCCGTTCGAACTCTGGGAGCCGAACAGTACATTCAGCTCTGCAAACTTTCCAAACAATTACCCTAACTTAGCTTTATGTAAGTCATTCTTTTCCAAATCTTCAGGAGAAGTTTAACCATATAAAACTAAAGATACTCAATCTGCTTTCCAACTCAGATGCTGTCCAAAACAAAACAAAACAAAACAAAACAAAACAAAACAAAACAAAAAAATCTGAGGTATATACAGTCGGATCTTTTAACTGCATTCTATATGGTACTGAGAGGAAGCTAAGGAAACACATGCCAGCTGATTAAAAAGGAATTAAGAGAACCAGAATCCAACGGAATGGGCCCAGACAGGCCAATTCCATCCTGCCTGTTATGTCAAATGTCTTTATGTCAATGCAGCAGCACATAAGGTGATGAAAGCCCCCACTTTACTGTAACCTGGTGTATTTGCCAGGTTAATATCATCACTTCTGCTGTTAAATAGCTCGAGTTTTCTAGAGGCAAAGAATATGTGCATGAATTATGTAAAGAATCCTCTCTTTATTGAATATTTCTTAATATACTAGTGAGAAGACATTGTTATTCTACTGACGTTACTTGATTTAGATTAAACAAGAGCTGGCAAAAATGAATGCTTCAAGGTGGTCCACTGTGTCTTGTTGATGGATAAAGCAAGGAAGAGAACTTTATCATTGCCTCTTAATGAAATTTTAATTATTTATTCCTTCAATCCTGGGGAATTATACTGAGATAGTAATCATAAGAGTTGTCATTTTATGTTTCTGTTCCACTTGAGATACGGCTTACATTCATTCCACAAGGGTTCGTTCCACAAATTTCCAAATGAGATTCCTTCTAGTGAGAAAATACTTTTCACTCCATGAATATATATATATATATATATATTTTTTTTTTTTTTTTTACCCTCTTTACAAGATTTCCATAGTATACACACTTAGATTAAATGTGAGAAAGTATAGGCTAAACAGAAGCAAAGAGCTATTTTAACTTGAAAGACAGACTTCTGTGACTGATTATAAAAATTAACTTACTATCAAATGAGACTTAAGTGACAAGACTATTTGTCACATTGTCACAGTAAGAGCAGAATGAGCTTTACTGCTTTGGGGAAACTCATGGCTGACATGAATGATTAAAAACCCGTGTATATGTCATAGAACCCTAAAATTAGTTTTCAAAAATGTTTTAAGAATTAGAAACTATAGGATTTTGGATCTTGACAGCTTTTAAATATAAGATTTAAACTTCTTAATTTCGTGGGTGATTATTAGAAATTTGGAGATATTTTTTTTCTCCTCCAAAGCCCTTCAACATGAAAATGGCACAGTAAACGTAATTACTGAAAAGGTAATTTGTGTGTGTGTGTGTTACTATTTTCCAGGTGTGTGGTACTTGAATGCTGAAAATGGAAAAAACATCCAACTTCATTTTGAGGATTTTGATCTGGAAAGTATTTATGATGTGGTTGAAGTCAGAGATGGCAGAGGACCAGATTCCTTACTTTTGGGCAAGTAGCAGCAGGGGGTACTAAAATGAATGCAATCAGACAGCTGGAGCAAACTGATGGATATAATATCAAGGAAATTAAATTCCTCTCATTCCATTTGCACTTTTAGGGCCTCAGAAATTCAGAGGAAAAACTGAGAAAGCATATTCTATGTGACATCAGGTTTCCAAAATATTTGCACAGATCTCTGTGCAATCCATGTGAAATTAACTTCTCAGTAAATCAAACTGTTTACGAGTGTGGACAAACAGATGGATAATCTCTTAGCTGAGCTCTCATTGCTCTATGCAGATTAGTCAAATCTGGTGTTGGGGTCTGACCACAGCAGTCTGACAGCAGTCAGGTTTGGGGGAGCAGCTACATCCCTGCAGTGGCAGGACTCGCTTTTGAACCCAAGACATTTTGAAATACATACGGACAGAATAGGTTGAATTTACTCATATTTTCCTGGTGAACAGCTGTCTACACAGAGAAAGGTCCACTGCCAGATGTCTTCTCTACAACAAACCAGATGACAGTGATCCTCCGGACGGACAAGTCTACAACAAGGAAGGGATTTCTTGCAAATTTTACTACTGGCTACCATCTAAGTAAGCATCTGAACCTTTGTATTTAAGAGGTTACACTGCTGGCCAAATATATTTCAAAAAATGTGGAGAGTGCAAAGTGACTCTCAGCACTTGTTCAGCAGAAAAGTGTAAATGTTAAAGAGAAAAAGGCTGGTTACTCATCTGTATTTTATATTTCCTGGCATGAAAAGCAATGGGTTTGTTTCTTAGTGTAATTGGGCAATGTCTATGACCATATGCAACTCTGATATTATGTGGAAAATTGACTCAGTATTTTGACCAAAATATTTTCAGATGTTAGGAAGGTAAACACTAACTATTCCCTACAAAAAAAATGAGGAAAAAAATCACTTTATAAATAATCTCAGGGTGTCATTAAAGTGTGTTTAATTTATGTGCATTTATAAAATAATTATGTGCAACAATAAAATATTTATTATTGATAATATGCACTAGAAGAGAAAACTCTATGTGGTAACTCTGATCAATATTTGCAATATGGTCCTTCTTGCATCTTTAAAAATTTGGCCTTCAGTGTGTGAATAATCTGAGAAGAACTAGTCTCTTAAATATTTGGACAGCAGTGTTTCTGGTTCCAGCCAGATCCCTTTTGAAAGGCTCTAGATTTTCTTGGGGACTGCAATTAGACTTGTCACTCATAATTCAGCAATCAACTCTCCAAAATATGCAAAACGAAGCATAATGCAAATTACATGGAACAGTAATATGCTTAGCAGGACAAATAATTATACTAAATCTAGGCCAAATCTTGACTGAAATAATTAGAGGCTTTGTATTTATGGAAGTCTGACAGGAGAAAACCAGAGAAAGAAAAAAGCAATATGTATTGAGAGATGTGTGAAGTGCCATTCACTTATCTGAACAGAAAGTCAACAAGGATCTAGGCTCTTTTTCTTACTTTAACTCTCAGAAATGGCAAGTTTTTCCCAGCTTTTTTAACCAGTGGTAGATTTTTTAGGGATTCACAGTAGTAATAATAATATTACTTTTCTTAATATTTTTTTAAAATCTTCACCTTTGGTCTACATTTGTAAAATTAACTCCATTTAATCCCATTGTGCAAGACTGAGATGTTAGTTTACATGCCAATAATAATACAATTTTGCTGCTTCTTGTTCTCCTTTCTCTATCACATTTGTTCAGTCCACCAACTCTTTGTCTTTTTGTTTTAGCTGGTTCAGCATCCTTGCTGGGTCAGCCTTGTCCATATTTTGTAAAGTGAAAATTAAGCTTAGCAAGGCAGAATTCTCAGAGTGGCTATTGCCAACTCTGGTTAAATATATTTTAAAAGTTCCATTTGCAAAAGAATTATGCGTGTTCATGATCTTCACAGCCAAAGGACAGAAACTAATACCATTAGCATGCAGGCCTAAGGATAAAAGGATTGTCAGTAAATAAATTAACTTCAGAAGAAAAGCATATTTTTCTTTGTATCTTATTTTTTCTTAAAAGTAAGAATTGTTTTAACAGAAATAATTTTTGGCAGTATGCAATGTAATAAAAAACACTGTCAATTAAGAACTAAGTTCTTTGGAATATCTGTCATTAGTTACGGACATTAAATGTGTGAAAATCTGGTTCAAGTGCTTATAGACCATATTCTTCTGCTTCCATTTGATACAGGCCATGCTGATAGATGAATGAATCATTTTATAGGAATATTAAAAATTCAGAAGTAAAGCAATTATCTTGCTTTAAATAAGACTTCTAGATAATTAAATATTTTTGTCAGTAAGTCCAGGAAGGTAAAAGAAACAATTTTTTGATAGAATTTAAGTTTATGACTGTATATTTCCTGTAATACAAATGAAGCTATTAAAAATACACTTTAGCCACAGAAAAGATTATAACTTTACATTCACTCTCTTCCTCATTTGCTTTCATTTTATTTATTTATTGCATAAATGATTTTGAAGTAGCTTAATCCTACTTTTATGAATGCTTTCCTCATTCATTCCATTTACATTTGTGTCTTCCATCTTTCCTAACAAACATGTTTCAGGAGACTCAGCTCTCATTGTCTCTTTGTTCATATTCTTGACTTGACAGAGTTTAAGATCTCTAAAATTTGTGAAAGTGTTGAACATTTGAAAATTTAAATCACTAGTCAATTTTTGACAGGATTTGACTTTTCACTCCCATGTTTATTAGTTGCAACGGTAGAAGACTACTAACTGAGCAATTCTAACTAGAGCAGAATTTACAGGGCAGAGTACCACAGATTTTATTCTTAATTAGCTTCTATTTATCTGAAAATTATATTTAATTTAAAAGACAGATGGATGGAAATGGAAAGAAAAGGAAATAAAAGGTACTTCATACTATATACACAGTTTTCTTCAGGTGAACTGTAAGATCTTCTGTGAACATCAACCTTCCTCACAGCTACAGATTAATTTTCCTCTCTTTTTTCCCTTCAGGGGCTTGCACAGTTGATGAGCATCAGTGTGGGAGTGGGAAATGCATCCCATTGCATAACCTGTGTGACAATGTACCTCAGTGTGAAGACGGCTCTGATGAAGCAAAATGCAGTAAGTTTTCCTTCATAAAATTAAATCACAGAACCATTTAGGTTGGGAGAGACTGTTAAGATAATGGAGTCCAACCATAAATCCAGCACTGCCAAGTTCAGTGATAAGCCATGTCCCTCAGTGTTATGTCTACATGTCTTTTAAATCCTGCCAGGGATGGTGACTCCACCACTTCACAGGGTGGCCTGTCCCTATGCTTGACAACCTTTTTGATGGAGAAATTTTTCCTGGTATCCAACCTAAGCCATGCATAACTGGCAGGAATTGCCTAGGAAAACAGTCACAGAACCCAAGCTAATGTAGAGTCCTGCAGATGCATGCAGGCCATGCCAATTTGCACAGCAGCATCTCACTGACTATGTCAGGGCCAGGAAAACGGTCACTTTTCTGAGATAGTGTGTGGAATCTGGTGAAGAACTCTGGAAATGGTAGGAAGCTCCTCTGGGCTCAAAATTGTAGTTTTTTATAATGGTCTCAAAATTAAATGAAAACTCAACATATGATTTTCTTCTGTATTCATTTTATATTTTCAAATTCTACTGGGTTTTGCTGTAATTGAGTCTCACAACAGTAAAAATTCTGCAGTGCAGGGCAGAGAATAAACTTGTTCTTGGTAGAAATTCTCAAATAACTTTGTGAGTGTGAAGCCAAACTATAACACATGGCACCCTCCAGCCCACCTGGACTCCATGGGGTGAATGGATGGCACAGCTTCAAAAGCAGCATCCCTTGTTCATTGCTATTCCTTACTTCTCTGGTCAAGCGTTTATTTCCAAAATGCATGTGTACAGTATATTAATTCATTTCACATAGCAGGGAAATAAGATTCTCTAAAACAATATTTTAAATGTAAGACTAATGCTAAGATCATGTTTGGCCTAGCACAGCAGTTAAACTGCTCTTCCTCACAATCTTCTTTGGGGAACTAGCGGAAGATTTAAAAGTGGTCTTTAAGCTTAGGAAAATTCCTTTGTTTTGAAGAGCTCTGCTAGGGATCAGATATGTTTTTAGGTGTGTGCTGACAGTCCATTGATTTCAACATTTTTCATATGCATATATATAAAAATATACATGGCATATGTAAATACCCGCAGATGGATAGATAGGTAGATAGACAGATAGATAGATAGGTAGATAGATAGATAGGTAGGTAGATAGATGTCTGAAGACATAGATTCACTCCTCAAATTAGTGGCATTGGCTATTTTGTTGCAAACATATTCTTCTTTTAAAATGTATAGAATAAAATTCACTTCAGTTTCTCCTTAAGCAAAGAAAACTTGAATATTTTTTTCCCAGTCATTGCTGAAGAAGATCCGAATAAGGTAACCACCACCTACATTAACACGATGTACATGTTCCCTAAGATTTATTTTGCCACTGATTGTCTATTACTTCATAACAAATTACCTCACGTGAAAAGCCTGGGAGATTTGTTTCCAAAAACCCATTTAATCCAAACTTTGGGGCTAAATCAATCTATGTCTTTAAACAAAATGAAAATTCAATTAGAATCTCTCACATTGAGTCTTTCCAGTGTCCAAAAACCTTGCTCATTTTCCTGAAACCAATTTCAATGTCTTATCAGAAGTGGCAATTTGAACTAGAAAAACTGTTTTTTCAAATCCCCCAACTTCTGAAACTTCCAGGAACTGCAAAGAAATGCCAAAATTCTAAAATACATGATATCTGAATTAAGCAGTTGTTGGATCCTCAATGACTTCATTATTCCTTACCAATAATGTATTTGGAGAAGAATCTGATAAGGAGAAAGGAAAAGGAGCTATAGTTCAAGTTCTCTCAAGAAGAGAGGTGTCAAAAGTAATTTGGAGAAATCTTGTAGTGCATACAATTCCAATATGTTTAAGAAGCTCAAAAATTTAATTTGATTTAATCTAATATTTACTGTTAATTAATCACTGTGCATCACCTTCATGCACTCCAGGTGCCACAGAGGTATTTCTAAAAATCTATTTTTTTTATTTACTATTGTGAAAGGGTTTTGGTGGAAAAAGGTTTTCTGCACAAGGGTTTTTTTTATAATATATTTTGGTAACCAGTAAATGTCAATGCATTGCATGCTTTCCTCTACTTCACAATGGCAATATATGTCATCTGCAGCTGTAGCTGCTAAGACACATGAGACTCTGTTGACATTATTATATAAAAATTTAATTATATATTATAGAATAAAATTATAGAATAAAATTATAGAATAAAATTCTCATTTTATGCACATATGTACATGAGATTCTGTTGGCCTTACAGTCCAACTTCCTTAGTCACTATGCCAATGGCATAAGATAAGTAAATGAGTTTCGAATTTTTGTTCTGAATATTTTCTTTTGGGAGAAGTTTTTATAGATGGACTAGTTTTCAATGAGCTTTTAATTATTGAGAATGTTTTAACTAAAACTGTAATGAAAACAGTGAGAACTCACAGCAATTGGAACTGGAAATCTATTTAGATTTTTGCCAAAATTTATTTAAACCTTACTTCCAGTCAGTGTTACTGAGCATCGTGGAGCTAAAGCTTCACTTATTATTTGGAATTTATATAATGCTGACTAAGAAAAAGATGTATTGTTTAGAGTTGATGGAAAATGTACAGTTTATTGTCTATTTCTGAGACATTTGCAAAATACAAGGTATGAAACTCTCCTGTGGCAGAAATATAGGAAATAACAATAGCATTTCCTTCCTGTGGGAACACACCATCCTGGAGATGCTGGGTTTATTATTTCTGTAATGCATTTTAACTTCTTTTGTGTTCTTCATCCGCAGTAATAAATCTCTTTATATTACATTTCTGTTTGCTTGGGGTTGGGGAGGAAAGTGGTTTGCCACCTATTTAAAATGCTTCTGCCTGTTTTGTTTTCCAGTGAGATTACTCAATGGCACTCTGAGCACTGAAGGGCTGGTACAGGCCAGGATTGGGAAGACGTGGCATCTGGCCTGTGCAGATGATTGGAGTGGAGAGATTTCAGACAGTGTTTGCCAGCTGTTGGGGTTGGGGTGAGTGATAAATATTCATTGTCTTTTGTAACTTGTTTGCAGATTTGTTGAGTGTATATTGGCATTTTCCTCCTCATTTTACTGCTGTGCTCTCCAAAAAAATGGCAAATGTATCTGTCTCTGTCAAGTGGAGTGCTTGGAGTGCCAACAAATTTGAAAGTGTGGCAAACCCTGTCTTGATGACATTCAGTACAGGATTGATAACTATGAACATGGCAGGATGGGCATGAGGATACATATTGGAGAACACTGGGAGAGTGTTGTGGATGCATCACTCTTTTATCACTTTATGTCATCATTTACAGTTTCACAAGGATGGTTCAAGAGTAAAGCTGGAGCCAACAGCAGCCTTGGCTGCTCTGCTTTTGTAGTGCTGCTGTTCATTCCAAGTAGAGATAATCACTTGGATATTCTGCTACTGGGCTCCCAACACGTTTCATACCCAACATTAGCTCTGAGCTGTCAGGAGAGGAAATAGAATTTCTCTCGAGGTAGACTTAGAGCAGGGATGGAGCAGGGAAGTATATGACAGAAAAATAGATTTGGCTTTAGTCACTGTTCAGGAGAATTTTCAGGGGAAACATGGAGATTGTTGAGTGCAGGGTGTTGCATTTTTCAATCTATGGTAAAAATTATGGCCTAAATTTTGGCCTTACTTACATTATGTGCTGCTCCACTGCCGTCCACTGAATAATAATTACCTTTCCTATAGTGCTGAGGTTTTTAGGGAGTGTCACTCACCCAACTAATAATCAAACTAAATTCTAAGCCTCCAATTCATTATTTTTGTCTCTGACCAAAGAAAGACACCTACAAATCCCCTTCTGATAAATTAATTGTAGCAATCACGGTAAGAATGACTTAGAAAAATATCCAAGTGTTATTTCAAAAATATTTCTAATTGGATAAATATCTGCTGGTTTGTTGGGCTTTTTAGTTTTTGCCTTTGGGTAAGTACTGAGTTTACAGAAATACCAGGTAGCTACATGCACAAATCCTGACTGTAATGTATGTATGCATGCATATAAAAATATACAAACTATGTTTAAATGTGCTTCTGATCAAATACTTTGTTCTTTAGAGTGGCCAGTGGCCTTCTTCCCCTGATTCTTTCTGCCCCTGCCCTGCCTCCTTTCCCTCCTGGACAGAAGTAATTTTGTGGTCTACTGATTTAATTGATTTGATAGGCTTCAACAAACTTTGCCTTCCATGGTATTTTAGCTTTTAAAAATTACTTAATGCTTTTGTCCCAGTAAGATTCTGTGGCAATATCTTTCAGGTTGTTTCTATAAACTACTCAGGTGCACTTGCTAAAAGAGTTCCTATTAAGCTTCCTAGTTATTTCTTATTAATTCCATATCTTGCTTTATCACATATTCCCATTGTCAAGAAAAAATATTTTTAAACGTAACTTGTATCACATTTTTGTAATCTGGGTGCTACTGCAGTTACAGCATAGGACAAAATTCTCATATGTGTCTATATGTATTGATATATTAATAGGTATACACATATATATATATATGTAACTTTTGTAAACACCACACTATTCTGCTTTCCTTGAATCCCCCTGTAGCAGTGTATTTGTTAATAAGTGTCACCATATTTGTTACCAAATGGGTGTTTGCAATAACAGGTCCTGAGTAGGCTTTAGCTCATGCTCCTACACTGAATTACAACCCAGAATCATGCTTTATTAGAAAGACAGGCTGAAGTTCATCTAGGACAATTTAGTTTTACTATTAATTGCTTATAAATTTGCTAGTCTCACTTGCTGTTTAATTTATGAAAAGGACTGAGATGACAGGACTACTGTATCATATCCTGATTATTTATGTACCTGGGTTAGAAAGTGCAATGCTCCTCACATGTTCTAATAAATCTCACGTGTGAATCCTTTTGCCTCCATTTTTCAAATATGTGACTGTTGCATTTGTGATTTGTACCCAACCAGAAGCCAGTTTGGGGGCATGCTTATCGTGCATCTACAAAATACACCTTAGGCAAATGATTTACAAATCTTCTTAATGAGTGCAAGATGAACAAATTGATGCTCTGGAGAAACCTGAAAATAAACCTTTGCTCAGTTTGCACTGTTAGATGTGTGCATCTAATAGCACTGCTGAAATCTGTTATCAGCATCTTATTTCCTGGAACCAAGAAAATCACACATTGAGCTTTTTACCATTCCATCAGGCAGACACAAAACAACCCTGTTTCCCTGGAACCAGAGCCAGCTGGGTCTTTGCTGAATTGTGCCCTGGAATGTGGGTAGACCTGGCAATTTTGGCACACATAAAAGTCCAACAAGTGAGAGCTTAGGCTTTACTCTGAAACCCTTCATTCTATTTTCTTCAGGAACTTGCAGCGTTCTTGAGAAGGAAATTAGTTCCTGGAAGTACTTTGCTGGTCTCAGCAAAGTTCTTCATCGTAGAATTTGACTCTGCCTTGGCACTTTACTGCTCTCTCAGACTGTCTGAAAGGCACTTCCAGTTTGAGAAATGCAGCAGAAGTGACTTTTCCAGGAGGTGGACCACACAACTCTCCTGGTGGCACAGCAGGGTTGTTGAACACCTCTTTACTTCATACACAGCAGATTTGCAGGCAGATTCCAGACTTCAGCCTTCCCAGGAGAGTGAGATTTACTGCATTTGAAGAGAAGACACAATGCAAGTGCTCCCTGTGTATTAAACCCGCAGGTGCTCCTTGTGTATTAAACAAATGTTCTTCTTGCTCCTGAGTAAGTCTAAGGGGCCAGATGGGAGGCTGTCACCCCCACAAAAATTATGCAGTCTAACCACAGCCATCTTTTTTCCCCATGCTTCCTCAAGGGAAAGCAAGTATATTTCATAGATATGTGTTCCAAACTGGTCATGTGAAGTATCACAAAGTACATGATGCAGAATGGATTATAAAGTAAATATGGATATGGGTTCTAAATGTCAAAACAATTTGTCTCACCAATAGTACACAAAATCCTTAGTTCAAAAAGCCATTGCTACCAAAAAAAAAAAAAAAAAAAAAAAAAGTTGAAGAATAAACTAATTGGTGCTTTTAAATTGACTACATGACCTTTAAAGGTCCTATCCAACCCAAACTGTTCTGTGATTCTGTGACTCTGTGAATACACCCCACTCCTGCTCAATAGCAAACATAACAGACTTATTCCACAGGTACTCTGATTTCAACTGATCTATGAGGTGAAAATTAACTTTTTTTTTTTTTACTCCATTAGATTCTTCTTGATACAAAACATAATTTCATTTCTTTCTTAGACAGTATAGTATAAGTGTAACTGCACCCCTAAAAAAAACAAGGCTGTGATACCCCAAGGTTTAACTACTACTGCCCTGTTTGGCATTCTAAGTTCTAGCTTCATACATTTAAGAACAGGTATTTCAGGTGCCTTCGCTGTGGCACTGAAAAGCCAAAATAAATATTTACTGCTGTCAAAGGAGTTAAGTCTCTTTCAATACTATTGTAGCACTAGAAATTTTACAGTAATATGTAAAGACTGGAAGTAAGCGACTCACATTTTAATCTGAACAAGTTTTAAGCCTCAAAAAATCTCCTGCTAAAGGGTCATTATTTGAGGAGAAGAAAAATAAAACCAAAAAAAACACCCTGGTGTTTATTCTATCAGCATAATTGTTTCCCAAACATTGCTCCACTGGTGGAATAGGGTATGTATCTAAAAATATACATGTGTCTTTTCGTCCCAGGGATGCAAACATATCATCAGAGGTATTATTCACTGGAGACGGTCCATTTGTCACCATCACCAAAGGAGATAACCACAGCCTAATTTTTACACAAAGGTGGGTATAGTGAGGTTTCTTCCTCATACAAATTATGTCTTTAAGTATGTTGTTGATTATTTATGCACTAATATATAGCTCAAATCCTAATTGACATCTATCCATTTACTGTGGAAATGATATGCTCTTTTAGCAAAATATTTCTTATCTAGAAATCTCTAAATTGTGAGTACATAATATAGTAGAATTAAGACTACCTATATATAATATAGAAGAATTAAGATGGAGTGACATTCACCCATAGTTACAGAGCAGTTGTCACAGCAGGTTCTCTCTGCAATCAGCAGAGAAAAATAACCACTCCAAAATGTGATCCATCAAGGCATCTCTTGAAATATGATGAGTCACACTCTATAGTCCTTTGGCTTTATTGACATAGACTTTGAACATACTGAGGATTGCTAATTTAAGTCATCCACAGAGAGGTAACTATATTTAAACAAACTATCCCCACTCAAAAAATGACTTCTGGATTTGTCTCCACATATACAAATGAATCATTAGATGACATGGTCCTCAGAATACATTTGATTCTATTCTAACCTTCCTCAGTCCAAATAACAGCTGAAGTGATTCTGAAGGGTGCTACAAACTGGTATTTTCTTGTAGATTAAATGAAAATGTGATATTAGCCCAGGATTACATCCTCAGGAAATGGTGAGATTTACAATGCAACTGCCAAGGAGAAAAACTTGCCATCATCAATTTAAAGAGTTGTAATGACTTCAATTACTGTTTTCTGCTTACAAGAGGGTTTACTGTATAATTTTTTCTGGATTTCTACCAGTACACTGAGCCAGAAAATTACTGTCTAATTGCTAAAATGCTGAAACCATGTTGAGGACAGCAAGAGTCCATGTTCTTTCACTTTCCCTTTATTCATAGTAATAATGCAAAAGACACTTCTTAATTTTCTATGGTCTATTATTTTTTCTACAGGAAAAAAAAAAAGAGAAGTTACATTTTATGTTCTAATTATACTGTTAACCCTAAACATTTATCATTCTCACCGGTGGTGAAAGTATCTTAAACTAATGAAATATCATTGGAGGCTATTTTTCTTTTTTTCTTGAGTGAATGTCTGAACCAGCATTGCCACAAGACATCCTGAAGTGCAGTAATGATTTAAAGATGTCTTCTGTCAATACCTATTAAACACTAAAAGTGATTAAAGCAGGAGAAAATGGAATAAATTCATTTATCTTAGTTGTATTTCTGTTGCAGAAATAGGTGTCTTCTCCCATGTTTCATTTGGACAGCAGATAGGAATCATTTTGCAGGATGACACTATGGCAGATTCACACATGGCTTTTGTACATATAATGAATGCTAGAAAGAGCACACAGATTTGATAATTTAAGCAACTGAATTCATTAACTGGTAATCTAATTGTCAAATGTATTTCTCACATTGTCTTTGATTTTTATTCAAGTGCATCCACCGCTGAAACAAAAGAGGGCACATATAACAGGGCTTGAAAGCTGCAGTGACAGAGACAGCAAAAGCATTCTCTGGTGCCCTTAGGTAATGGGATTTTTGGCAGGATAGCTTTGTCAGAGCCCCAGATCCTGCCTTTGAGATATATGTGAGCAGATTCCACAGGGACCAATTGTTTTTGCCAGTTCTAAGTGAAGATCATGCTCACAGATATCCTAACTATTCCAGATTTCTGCCTGGCATGCTGCTTGACAGCTGACATTCAGAGAGGCACAGAGGAGGGTGTTCAGCACATGCCTCTGGTGCCTTTTGGCCACTCCTGTGCTGACCAAGAAGCAGCTGAGGACTGTTGGGCTGAAGTGCAGGCAAGGAAGTGCTTTTCCTGCTGAAAGCTAGCTCCACAAAGAACACAAAGCAGAGGCAAATAAAGTAATTTCTACTAAAGCACCCAGTAGATACTTGTGGTGGGACAGGCAACTCCCTTTACACTGAAAACGTAAAATTATAGGGACAAATCTGACATTTTGGTTCTTAGTTTGGGTAGTTTAGGCATCTACCTATGAGAAAGTGTAGGATCAGATAAAAGACCTAATATACAGCACCACTGACCCCCCTTTGAAAGCTTGTTGAAGGCATTGTGGATAAGGGTATTAAGTTGTTATGAAGTTTATGCAGAAGATTGTGTTGGTTTCCTGTGGGTTTATGCATTTCTGGTTGTCCTTGATGGTTGTCTGGTTACGAAGGGAAACCCTTATGAAGTCAGTATAGATTTGAATACAAGTCACAAAAATTGGTTTCCACTTTTTAAATTGCAGATTTAAAATTAGGTACCTACCTTGACGTGGAAAATGGGAATGTGGGGCTATTCTATTCAGAGCCAGAAGAATATCTCATTTGCACCCCACTACAGTGAAGGTTTAACTAGGGAGGTGGTGGGTGGTTACTGTTCCCACTTTATTTCTTGTACCACTGTGCCATTGGGAAATTACTGGGTCCCATCTCCCTCACAGCAGGTATCAAATTTTAGAACAAACACAGTGAGGGATGCATCATTCCCTATCATGTTTAAAGTATCCTTCACCTACTCTATTTAAAAATGGAATGTGGAAATGCTCACTGGAAGCAAACTGTTGGCAGAGCTTGGATTTCTATCTTCCTCTCATTCGTATTTCTGCGTTTATCAGATTTGGATTGCTAGCACACACACACTGTCCAAAGTGTTTCAGATTCATTACAGACTATGAATATAATATTAAAACCTCTGAGTATCAGAAATGCTGGAGCAGTTTTGATCTGTGGTCTTGTGCTCTAAAGGCTCTGGCTTTATATCTCAGCTAAATGATTTCTAAGCTAGCATATGCAACTATATGTTTTACAGTAGCACTGTTTTCTTAGTAAAATGATACAGGGATTTAAAACTAACCTCTTAAATTCTTTGGCCACACTGATCTCTAGTGGTAAGGTATTGAAAACATCTCAAAAGGCAGGAAAAAGTACCATAGGTAGCTATAACTCTATGGCATTCTGTCATGGACAGATGACTCATTTCCCTAAAACAGAAGAGTCTATTTTATTTCCATAATATAAATCAATTAAGTGCCCAATGAAGAGGAATATGTACATTTAAAGGTGTATAACATATAATGCTGTATATTTATAATTAAAATATAATTTAAACATATAGCATTAGTTATTACACTTAACAGGCTGATACTGCAAAACAAATGTACTTTTATATATATGATTGTATAAATTTCTCTCTGTGCTTATGTATATATATTTGACAGTCAGAGTTATGTGGTGTGCAGATACTTCTGATTTAATTGCACTTTCATTCTAGAGAACACTGTTTGGACAACCTGGTGGTTCATCTGCAATGTAACATTCAATGTAAGTACACAGAATTCAGGACTATTTCATAGAGAGATCAAATTGTTCAGACCATAAAGCCTAATGTTTATAGCTTGAATGGAAAGGTTAGGGAATGGGCTATAAATGCTATACTCATAATGATACAAATACAGGAAAATTTAGTCTTCACTCGATTTCAGTGTTAAACGTACACTAGAGATGGATCTGTAGTGAAAACATATATAAAATAAATGTATAAAAATTCCAGAAGGGCTGAGGAAAGAAAACATCCAAGTTAGACAGTTGCATCTTGATTTCAGCTATAAAACCCCAAACTTTTTTCCACAGTATTTTTGAATAGCAGTTCAGATTCTACAAAGCCTTTTTTTTTAAAAGAAAATTGACTAGTCTAATAAAATATGTTATATCCCTTTGATTTTTTAATTTGATTTGATTCTATTTTGCTTTATCATAGCTTGTGGAAAACACCTGGCAACTCAGAATAATGGAACAAGAATTGTAGGCGGAAGTGATGCCATAAGAGGGGCTTGGCCTTGGATAGTTTCACTCCATTTCAATTTCCAGCCTGTTTGTGGAGCTTCCCTTGTCAGTGATGAGTGGGTGGTGACAGCAGCACACTGTGTATATGGGTAATGTTCTTTTGTGTGCAAATTCATTAAGAAGGCATCTGATTATCAACAAATTGTGACACTGACATGAGAAATTAACAACTGGTTTAATGGTTTAATTACCGTGTTTTGCATCACTTGTAGGCTCAACTGACAATTCCTTTACTTCCTGGTAAATCCTCAATCCTTACTTTAATGCAGAGAATTGTGGAAACCACGCAGCATTTCCTGAACAATAAGGAATTGCACTTTAAATGCATGATGTTAATACTGAGCATTGGTACTTAATGCATAATTATTGTGGGTCTCCAAAAATTAGGTGAATTCTTACCAGTGGTATAAGAGGTGACATCATATCTCATAAATTAAACCCAGCATTCCTCCTGTATATTATCATGGATTGATCAAGATTTACTGTGCATCACTGGAATGAATCTTGATTTATGTGCATTGATTAGGCAATATTGGATATCCTCTTGATGGTGTTATTTGTACCATTCAAAGAAGTGACGCACATTGAAATATTTTCTAGGGTTTGCTTTCATAATATCTACAGTAAAAACAAGTGTTGTAAAAGACATATGGAAACTGGAATGGAAAAAAAAAATCGAAATTAGAGTAGAGCTTTCACTAGAAATATCTAAATAATAAGGGAATGGAGACTGTGCCAAAATCCTAATGCTGCTTCATGGCATGACAGGGACTACATTCCACACAAAGACACTAAAATGAAAAGGATTAAGCCCTGTTAGTTTCCACACAATAAATCCACAATTGTCTTGATACTTCCTTTTCACTTGAATCACCTTTCTATTTTCAACTAAATCTAATTTTATCACCTTGCCTTTGCTAGAATTTTCCTAAATTGAAGCTTGCAGTTTCACACCTTCTGAACATTTAACCTGAACACTCCTGGTTTAGAACAAAAGAACCTCTTGATGTCAAACCAAAAGATGACAGAAACCCATTCAGTCCAACAACCAAGCTGAAAATGTACTTTTTAAACCATAAAGTGATTGATTAAAAAACAACAAATATTTAAGTTCTCTGATGAATACAGCCTCAAACCAGCATGTGTAGATTAGGAAAAAAAATGCAGATTATGCCATATTTTGTCTTAGCATATCTTTTTTGATTGAGATTGAAAACTAAGAGACTAGTTTTCTGAGTCTGTGAGCTGCAGCAGTTCCAACATCTCAGACCTCTTATTCCTTAGACATTCTATTACAATTTTCTCACTGGGACCAATATTAATTGTCTACTGGGCAGTCAGCAGTATTCTTCATAGCGTTTAAAAAACCGTGGTAATTTAGTTAATGTATCTTCCTCCTCTGCACCACAGTCTGATTAATTCATTATAAATAATGCATTATAAGCTCACCATAAAAAAATCAGCAACACATATCTGCAGTGTGGATGTTTCAGACAGTGATACTCTCACAGAATTCTAAGCACATCTACTCTGTTCTGTTCATTTGACAAAAAGTGCAAATGCCATGGATTACCATGAGGCTAAATATCAGCATTTCGTCTGATACATATCTCTCAAAACTGTCATTAATCATTCCTAATTGTGACCACTCTCCTTGCAACCCCTAGGAGACAGTTAAAGCCATCCCGCTGGCAGGCAGTTCTTGGCTTGTACCTTCAGTCAGAACTGGAAAAGCCTCCAGCAGTGGCTCTCAACATCGACAGAATAATTATAAACCCTCACTACATGAAGGAAACAAAAGACAGTGATATTGCTCTGATGCACCTTCAACAAAAAGTGCAGTACACAGGTGAGGTTTTATTCTCCCAAAAGACCCATTTATTCCCATTTATTCTATTATGCAAAACAGTGCTAAGCATATGAGGGTGGTGGGAACCCTGCTCAGTATTTCCTGGATATCTTGGCGAGAAAGTGGGTTTGAATTAAAAAGTTTTCTGGTGTGACTCCATAAAAACCTGAATACAGGGAAGAGGTTGAAATTGATTGCTTGTTTCTCGCTCACAGATTACATACAACCTATTTGCCTGCCAGAAAAAAATCAACAGTTTTTACCAGGAATTAACTGCTCCATTGCTGGCTGGGGAAATATTAAGGATGAAGGTGGGTCATCTGCTTGGAAAATTGTGACAGGCATGTAGCTGTGAGGGAAAGCTTGTTCCTGCTCCACAGGAGTTGCTAAGGTCAAATAGTTTAGAGAGTTACTCCTCCATATGAAAATTTAGAAACTATCACATTCCACTATTCCTTCTCTGAAGCAACATGAGAGTTATAACATATTTATTAGAAGAAAACATGCATATCTAAGTTCATTAGGCTATGAAGAAAGCTTATTACATCCACTTAGAAGTTATGACGACTACTTTTCTCAACATGAAATCTGTACATCTTGGTTCCAGATATTGGGTGGGGGAAGAGGAAGATTAGTCTTTCTGACAATGTGCAAATGATTTTCCCCAGAAGTCAAGAAAACTGACTGCAGTGTGAAATGTATGTTCTGTTTGTATGTCATATGCTCCAGATTTGGAATTTCTCTGAAATAATAAGCATGCCATTTCACTTCCATAGTTGAATATATTGACTTCTACATTAAATTGCATTTAAAATTTTGGGTAAAAATTACTAAAATATTTTTTTAAAAAAAACCTTTAAATAACCAAAGTTACACAATGAACGGTGAGGAAACACTGGACAACCCACATTCTTGAGCCTTTAATTATCCCTTAGGTCTCCCCACAGTGAGTTCATAGTCATTGATTTTAGTAATCTTGATTTAATTATAACCAAATTCAGTCCCATTACACAAATGAAAGACAGAACTCAGTTAACAAGCCCAGTCTAATCAGTGACTGTGTTACAGGGGCATAAGCCTGAATAGTACAGCAGTAAGGCAGGGATTCCTGCTGCTCAGGAGCATGCCAAGCATGCTGGAACAGGAACAAAACCATCAGCATTCCCAGCGGGATGCACACATTTAATGCTGCAGGTAAATGTGCTTTGTATTTTCATCAGGTCCCACTTCTGATGTATTGCAAGAAGCAGAGGTCCCTCTCCTTTCCAATGAAAAATGCCAGCAACGGATGCCAAAATATAATATCACAGAGAATATGCTCTGTGCGGGATATGACATGGGAGGAGTAGATTCCTGCCAGGTAAGTAGAAGCAACTCATTTCCACTGCTGGCATAAACCTCATCCAGTTACTGAATAAAATGCTCCCTGATCTTCCACTCATGAAAACCAGAACAATCCCTGTCTATTCATGTAATTTCTACTCACAGTATTTTGCCCATTTAATATTTTTTCAGGATACAAGTTTAAAAAAGTTTTTTTTGGTGTCATCTTGGCATAAACAACCAGGGAGGGGGAGATTAATATGAGGACTTGGAAATTTTCTGCACTCAGCTTTGAATAATTCCTGCTGAGTAATTCCATGAAGAAGAGAGGCATGTGCTTAGGGAAATGCAGAGAACAGAGAAATAAATACCAAATAGCATGAAGTCTCAGAAATCCTTCATTAAGGGAAAGAGAGAGAGCAAAGCTACTTTTCCCCAAAATCTGTAGACTCTGGAGACCTTTCCTATGCAGACACCACAGTATTTCAGAGAAGCTGCCTTTCTGCACTGATGTATGTTCCTGTGGGTTTAGTTTTTATCTATCCAGCTCTCTTTATAACTCACTACTTCTCTGAGGATGTACTCAGAAGTGGCTGCCACGTGATTTTTCTTCCAACAATATGGAGTCTGTGGCATGGAGACCAGCTGGTGAGGAGCACTCTCACATAATTTTTCACACTGCCTTGCCCTCCCAACCTAAGCCTTCACCACGTGTCCTGACTTTTCCCAGTTCAGTCTAGAATAAGGACTGTGTTCAAGCCTAATGTCCTTCGCCCTCATGGTTTTCCTTTCTCTTTTTCCTTCTGACCGTACACTGAACAAAAACAAACAAACAAAAAAATCAGTGTAGGACCACAGGTTGATACAGAGTACAAGTGATCAGCACTGTGATCAATGACCAGTCAGCCATGAGCAAAGATGAACAACTGAGTCCTGATAGCACATCTCCCTTTAGGCTGCTGTCACAGCCTTTAACATTCTGGGATGCCCTAGAGTTATGGGCAGAAGTATTTTAATGGCTGAGTCCTTGCAGAATTCTCTGGTAAAAAGTCTCCATTCACAGGGCTTAGAGAAGACACAATTAATACTGGTTCAACTAACTTGATAGACAATGAAAAACAGTAATTGTTCTCTTTCTCATCAAAACAAGATACCCATGGCTGACTCATTCCCACTCGAGCTAAATCAAATTCAGTCCCTATTACAATGCTACATCTGCTAAACTATTGAAAAGAAGGTGAGAGAAAAGGGCACCTCTTCTGGCAATCTTGTTATTTTATTCTCCAAATTTGAAACTGCGAAAACTCTGGGGTGGCTGAAAATAGAACTGTGTTTTGGCTGAATATATTCAAGTGAAAAAAATCCTCCACATTTACCCAGGCTTTGTGAAATACGAAGGGCTGAACATAAAACAAATAAGATAAAAAAAAAAAATCTCTTGAAGTTCAGTCCTCTATTGGAAGACTGCTGATAGGCTAAGCTCACATTATTTAAAAATAAAGAAAGAAAGAAATGGATCCTTTCAAGATTTTTTTTTTTTACATGGAAATATTCATCTTTATCTCATTTCCTGGTGCTCAGGACATACAGGGGTAGAGCATCTATGATTAAGAAACAAAATGAACAAACATAAACAGGCTCTGCTTCAGAGTTGACCCTGTTCACTTTTAACTTTTGAATTTGTTATTGCAGGGGGATTCAGGTGGCCCTCTGACATTTGAAGATGGGGAGGAATGGTTTTTGGTTGGTGTAACATCATTTGGCGAGGGGTGTGCACTCCCCCAACGACCAGGCGTGTATGTCCGAGTCACCATGTTTGTGGACTGGATCAAAAACATCATCTATTAGCTTGATATTTTTTAATTATGGAAATGGAATTTAGATGTTGAAAGTAAGACATTGCACAATGATGTAAGCTAGGCTGCCATTTCAGTCTCACAGAGAAACTGAATAAACACGTAAATCTTGGTGAGGAAAACATTGGTAACTTCTGTTTGTTAATGAGATCCATTTCCAAGTGATCACAATATTTCAAAAGAGATGCTGTGGTTTTGTTAATAAAGAGTTTTGTCCTTTTACTTTTTGTTTTATATAGGATCTTGGAAAAACTTTCTTTGAACATCACTGCATTAACTGCACAATCAAGGGCTTTACAAAGCATAGAAAATAATAAAAAAAATTGCAAACTGTAAATGTTGTAGGGGAAAAGAATCAAAATTGTTAGTATCAGGAGAAATATTATCTGTTTTATGTTTTTACATTGTGTTTTTCAATGACCAATTTCATCTTAATGCAGAGTCAACTCTTTCCAGCAATCTCTCTGCATATCAAAATGAAAGTGCATGTTCTCTCTTTAAACTGGGCTCATGGGAGTTCCTCTGCCTTGCCTATTAGAAAAGGCTCTGGAATGAGGTTTATGGATTGCGCAGAAAGGCTGACCATGGATCATGCTGCTTTCTAATGAATAAACTGAATGTCAGCCAAAAGTTCTCTCTTGTGTAATGTGTTTGGAATTAATAGAGTTAAAAAAGGATTGAACAGAGCTTTTCAGTTTTCTTTCTAGGCAAGTGTTTGGCAATTATTCAATTATAGAGATGTGCTTGTCCACACCCAACCCCAGACTCACAATATTGCAACTTCTTCTCATAAAAAGTGATGTTTTAAAAAACATTTGACAATAATGAGTACCAGTTCTCCCTCATCAACAATCGTGTTCCTATATTACACGCTTTTTCTGTACTGGTGATTTTTAATACATACTTTGTGCTTTGTAAAAAAAACTAGCAGGGTATCCCATTACAGCATTCTAAAGGGGAAAGAATATGAATACCCAAATAAGGAGTTTATCTTCTTAAGCTTTTTTATAAATAGGTTTCTATTAAAATATAATTACTTACTTGTTCAAATGCTTTAAATTCTATGGTGCCTTACTGTAATATGATGCACTCCTTTATTTCTGTTTTCAGACCAGTGGAGGACTTCAATGTATTTATCATTCCACAGTACCAAAACTAAAAAATGCATTCTCACTTACTGTGTAAGTGTATCTACACATATACACACAGGTGTATGATTGTTGTACGCTCCTGGATTTGGTTCTTGCAACCCTAAATGCAGGTATGAAATGCTTGTAAACAGAGGTTGGCAGTCACTGATGAAAAAAAAACAAAAACCAAAACCAAACCAAACAAACAAGTCCCAAACTGCTTTCAGCTTTTTGTAAGCATTAGAGCACTAGGTCCAGACCAAAATCTGTAGCTTTATCAAGAGATCTGTGATAACAAAGAACACAGATAAACATAATTATGACAGAGAGAAGATAAGAAGTTGTTTTAGACAGTCTCTCATATGAAAGACACAGTTTTTTAATATTAAAATATTAAAGTTGCAAATTTTATCTTTCATAGTGGACCATTGTTTCTCCTATTACTCTGAAAAGTAGAGCATTTTGCTATCAGTGTAAATTGATTTGGATGAAGCAATTACATTAAAAGGCTTAAGTAAAATATGACTTGATTTTTGCATTATTTACCATACATCACTATTGTACATTGTGTTTCAGTCAACATGTCAATGAATACAGACAAATTAATACAAAATTAATGAATACAAAAGCCAACTGAAAGCAGATCTAGTCACTAGAAAATGTGCTTCCCAGGCATACAGTAAGATACTTTTATTTGTGTGCGTTTTCTTGCTTCCCAAAATGCAAAGCATAAATATATTTTGAGATATACATTGATAAACCACCTCATCAGAGTGAAAAAGTTATATTATAAACCCTGGCATAAAAAGATATAGGATATAAACTATTTTAATTTGAAAAGCTATTTTATTTCAACTAATGATGTCTAGATAAAACTAACATAACTTTAGTCAATCACATTCTCTAGCCCTTGGTCAACATCCATGGATTCAGCTGCCTCTGATTTAACCTGTGGAGAAACCAGTCAATACTATGTTAAAACACTTGGGCAGAACAGATTATTTGCAATTGAGTCAGTTCCAAGATGCTTTGAAACAGAGGATGGATATGATGATAAATATGGAAATATTTCATCCCTGTTGCCAATATTTCATATTTCTACATAAAACCTGAGCACACTACAACAGAAGCACTGGATGCCTCCTCCCCATCTGCCTTCACACAGAGTTTGAGACAGTTCTGTGCCAATGCCTGCCCAGTCATCATTTTCACACTGTAAAAAACACTCCTGAAGGTATTTTCATTCTCCTAATTGCTGCTCCAAAATCACTTCTGCTGCCATTGACCATGATATTGATAGTGACAACTTTACATGTCCTTTGGAAGTATGAAGAAAGAGTTAATCCTTAAGTTAAAGGGAGTTTAAGACCACATCCTTCAAGACCACAAAAAGTTCTTTTTACCACAACTCTTCTCAAGAAAGAGGTCTGTCTTCCCGCCACCTGTGTTAATCAATATTGACATTCATAGTAAAACAATTCTGGTCTTGGTGATCATGTAGGATCATAGTGTTTTAGCACTGCAAAGGAAACTGAAGTAGGGGAGTGAACAAAGAAAGAAGTTCCTACTGACTGGAAAAACTATAGAATATTTTAAGTAGGAATAAGAATATTTAACCTGAACTGCAGGAGGAGTTTTCTTTGCAAAGGAAGCAAAACCACTGCATTAACAGCAACTTTAAGATACCTCCAAAAGTGCTTCAGCAACTAATTGTGCAATCAGCATTAATGGCACTGAACTTTCAATACTTTTTCTGTACCCAGAAAAATTGAGACACATTTGTCTCCAAAATGATGTGCTGAACATCAGGGAGCACAGTGCAGGCAACCCTTCAGCTCTTCTTTGGTCAGTCCCTCCCCAACACTCACCCAGTGATAGTTATGAATCTGTTAAAGTCAGCAAAGTTGAACTCAGGCTCTTGAACTCTTGCTGCAAGGGCAGTAAAATCCCTTAACTTTTTGCTCTGACACCAGATTGTCATCAACAAATCAACCACAGTGCTACTGCCACCACCCTGAACTGCTCCTTATGACTGGCACAACCATTCTTAAGGCACAGAAAACTCTTAAGGAGCCAAAGATAATGGACATTAATGATATTAATCATAACTCCAGAAACTTTAAATGCATCACAGTTACCTCTGAATCTATCCATCAATTAATATAATTAATGTGCTTCTAGATAATAGTCTGAGTAATGTTGGAATCAATCTGAGTGCCACTTCCAAGAAAAAGCCTTTGTCTTCTCTTTGTTCCAACATTATATTATCCTAACAAACTATTAGCTAAATTTAAATGACTTTTAATGTGGTTTTTGTGTAGACTTACCAAAACAGTGATTTTACTCTTAAACTGTTGCCCATTGTGAATTTTTTTCCATCAGAAAAATATTTTACTCAAGTAACAAGTAATAGCTGACTTTAAAGGAGACACCATTAATGAGGCATCACTTTCCAAGTTATTTATGTTGACCTTGGGCCAATATGACAAAAAGTTCGAGTCATTCCCTGGCAAAATGAATTCATTCTATGACAGCAAAGGACTTGGATGAATCCTTGAATTTTGCCATATCAGGTTGATGTCACAACATGGTGGCTGTTTCTGTCAGCAACCACGTTAATATTTAATAAAATAATGTTTGTTCCCGAGGTTCAAAAATTGTGTTAAGTGTGCAAATAAACACTAAACAAATATTTTGTATCAAACTTTTATGCAAAGATAAATAATTGTTACACTGTAAAAGTATCAGTTCCATTTACTGTACATTGACTACAATACAATGCATGAGAGACTAAAAGAAACAGGAGGTTTGTTTAACTACAAACAGTCTTAAAACTGACATACATTGTGGATATTTCCCCATAAAAACTTCAAATGCTCTGTTCATTTCATTGCTCACAACTAGCTAACTTACATCTCTTAGCAAAATAAACACATACCCTTTATTTAGCATGGCATATTTTGTTACTGAATTAATAAACAAACATTATATAAAAATGATCTGAACATTTGCCTCAAGGGGGAGCTTACAGTTCATTCTCGTAGATCCTTTGCATTTTCAAGCCATTCCAAGCTAATGTTCTTTGACGACATTATAATACAGCCTCACTGCAAAATGTTATTTTTGCTTTGTTTTCAGTCAGTAAATCATTATACCTCCATGCTACTGTCCTTCCTAGGCGTCTTTGAAATCCATAGTGTGGACTGGTTTGGACTGGTTTTTGTTCTTCCTTTACTGAAAAATAAACATATAAACTATTTTCAGTGCATGTGTGCCTTTGCAGTCCTGATTCAGCTCTGTGATTAGACTTGAGCATTCCATCCCTGGATCTCATGGCCACATTTGGTGCTTTCACAGTGTGGGTTTCCCATCCACAGTGGCACTGTTACCAAAAATACCAGACCACCCTGCTTGACAGTGCTGCTCCCAGGAACTGTACTGAATTGGCCTGCATGGTTTTTATTTTAGTTTTTTTCCAGTTCCCATCCAACCACACCTCTCATACAGAGCAGTCTTTTCAGAGTAGACTGAGTTTGACCGTGGCTGGTGGGAACTGAGCACTTCCCTCATCTGAGGGGGACCAGCGCACACACAGCCCCCTAAATGCATGCCCAAGGTGCAGCCCACCCACCCCAGTGGGTACCACACCCCTGCCCACCCTGGGTGCACCAGCAGGCTCACTGCACACCCCTACGCCAGCAAGCCTCTTCCCTTCAGGGCTTGACATGACATCTAATGAAGTGATGGCACATGAATCAGACTCCTAGCAATGAATGACTGGTAGAAAGCTTCCTTAGGGCTAGTTTTCACTCAAAACTCTCAATAGTGGGTTTTGTATTTGGCATTTTTTCGATTTAAAAAAAAAAAGTTAAAACAGGTTCAAAAAAGTACCTGCTCTGCAATACTGCTAAAGTGTTTGCTCTGATTTTTCCAGGGAGCCCTGAGGCACACTGAAAGTTTATGGCAGTCTTTCACACGGCTACAGCTGCCACAATACACCATCCTACCTCACTTAAGACTGGCAGATGACAGTGTACTGCAGACTACTGTCTGCAGAAATAGGAGCCACTTCAGGAGCCATTGCAGCTGCATTTCAGTGAAAATGCTTCAATCTCTGGGTAGAATATTTTACACTGATGGGGTGGGTTTTTTTCCCAATTAAGTAAAAACCAGAAGAAGAGAAATAGCCCTACATAAAACTCTGTTAGGTGGAAACATAAGAGTCCCAACAGTCCTATACATTCAGTTTTACTCCTTCCCTGGTGTGTAAATGCAAGCAAGTCTGAGTTGATTTAAAATGTACTTCGAGGGTGCTGAATGCTACAGTAGTTTTCAATCCCTCCAGACTTACCTCTGAAGTCCTACAAAGTAATGCATTATGTACCTGAGCCCATTGGAGTAATTGAAAAGACTCCCTTTGGCTTCAGTGGACTTTAGATCAGGCCACAATGCTATAAACAAAGCAATTGCAATGAATCAAGTAGTTCCAGCGCTTCCTTCTTAAAGAAACAAAGTCACTACTTCCCCCTGGATTAATCCAGCAAAAGCAGGCAAAAAATTAATGATGAAAGGCTTTGAATGGAGAGTCCTTGCCACACAGCAGGAACAATTTCTAAATACCTTGGATCAGAGCTTGAGCTGTATCAAATGAGCTTATCTTCAGCAAACCTACACTGATTTTCACAGCTGGCTCAGGAAACAGATTTTAGTGACAAAGGTAAGATGCAATAAATAGCTTGAGCATATTGGTGTTTTGACCATCAAATGCAATCATAGAAACTGAGAAATATACCAGGTTGGAATTTAAACTTTCTGCAAGGCATTCAGATGATAATGGAGATGGGTCTTTGAAGCAGTTTCTCCTTGCTTCCCTGGAAGAAATGAAAGGGAGAGCATCTAAGCATGAATGAGCTGATCATTTCTGCTAGCTACAGGGACGAGGTGTTGCTTTGCCTTATTACTACCCTTCAAGAGCCCAATGCCAGGCAAAATTAGTCATGACCTTTCAAGCTAGGCATGTCCTGGTTGGCCATGGGTTGTGGCTTTCAGAGGAAAGGTCACCATGTTGTGGAAGCCTAAAAAAGAATGAGAAGTCAGGTTCATGTGGAAAGTTGGGGATCCCTCCTTCCCCAGCAGGGCAGAATCCCTTTTCTAAAGCTCTACAGTGTCCGGATGATAAGTTCAAATGATTGTCTCTTTTTTGATTTGGTTTTTGCATCTTTGTGATGAACTAAAATGGTTTGCAAGGCAGGTCATAAGTGGAAATTGAAAATAGAAAGGAAAATATTTTTCAAAAAACAAAGTTTTGTTTCAACAGGTAAAATACTTCATTTTTTGGTGATAATTTTTTTATCTAAATAATTTTTAAAAGTGGTTTAATTTCTTTAATTAGAAGTTTTGATGTAACTCAAAATGGACATTCTGGGAACACAAAAAAACCCCAAACAACCAAACAATAAAAAATAGAACCCTGTTTTGCGTCAAAACCATTTTGTGCTTGATTTTTTTCTATCATTTCATCTATCAAACTAATCAGCTAACAGAAAAAAGGGCAAACTTCCAAGGTGAATTTCCAGTATCTGTGTCATGCAATTTCAAAGTCTTGGAAGTTCAGATGAATTACTTCTGGATGAATTGCTATAGCATCAAAGGCCTGATCAAAGCCCACTGAAGTCAACACTACTGTTTCTATTGATTTCAGTGGGCCATGAATCTCTCATTGTTTTCCCAGGACTATTCAAGGGCTGAAACTTTTCTCTGAAGAGAAAGACCTGCCATAAAAAGTACTACGATGTACCATACTTACCAAGAAATCCAGGGCCACTGTAATAAGGGTTACTACGTAATTGCTAGTGTTATACATATTATTGTTGCACTACTCGTTGCTGCTTTGAGCTTCCAACCTTCTGCAGCCCCAGTGGTGAGGTTTATGCACAACATTTCACAGGTTTGTATTTGCCCATCATAAGACAGGTTGGAAAGTGTAAATTTTCATTTTCCTTTTACAGAAAATGCATAAAATACAAACACAATCAACTTTGCTATGCAGACCTCATAACATCTGTCCTTTATGGCTATTTGTTTCAATGAGGCATGGTACCAAGGAGAACTGCAAATATCACTGTGCACTCCCTCATACAGACAGAAACAGTCTTCACATTTGGAGTGTTTTCTCACCTGAAATAAGTTACTGCAGCTATTAGCAGGAAATATTAAGTAAAAACCATTCAGAAAAAATAAAGGCTAAAAATAAGGAGGATTTTTTTTTTAAATTTCTTAAAAACAGTGGTATCATATTCCTTTTAGTTATTCCTGCTCTTCAAGAGGTTCAACAGCTTATGAATCTGCATATTACTCTTGACATTTTACCAAAATAGCATTTATCTATAAAACACATTTCAGTTTAAACTCTTCTGGATTACATTAACTTGAAAACACTTCCTGAACTAAAGGATGAAAATTATATTTGAAAGTTTCAGAAACATTAGTTCAGGAAAAAAAAAATTATATGCTGTCATATCTTTATGTATCTATAGCATATTTTGAAAAAAAAAATTTAAAAGTCCAAAGAATTTTAAAGCATGAACCAAAGTATATTGTATTTCAAAGGCTGAAATGTTTCATTTTTGCATAACAGGACACCTGCTTGATACCACAGCTATGAACGCATATCTATTTATTTTATGCATCCTCTTTAGCACATACGTGATGTACAAAGGATGTCACACTGGCATGTGGCTCAAACCAAGCTTTTGCTTTTCAGTTTCAATTTCTGTGCCCCAGTGGTCCATCTGCTGTTTGTATGGTATGTGCAGTGGAGCAGGATCAAGCAGCTGCTGGCCCTTAGGTTTGTCCTTGGAACAAATCTTTACTTTAGGTTGGAAAGTGAGTCCTTGGGTTCACCCTGTATCTGTGAGGGATCCCTCTACTATTTCCCATAGCCCAGGTATTTACAGGTGGCAATCACAATGAAAGAGGTGAAGTAAAAGTGCTGACAACAGCCCTGCCTATCAAGTGGTCTGCAAAGAGACTTTCTTCAGAAACAGGTGGAGTCCCAACAGCTACTTTGAGACCTGGAATTATCTCAGCATGTTGTGGAAAAACCTGAAGGTGAATGTTCAGCTGTAACAGCTGTAAACTACTTGCATTTTAACAGATGAAAAGGCCCTTATTTGCATATCTGGGGACAGATGTAAGCAGTCTTTCAGTAGGAATAGCTTGCCAATGGAAATATGAATTCTGCATAATAAAACCACTATGGATGAGTATATTTTACCTTTTATGAAGCATCTGGAAACAGCAAGTCCCAAAAGCCACCAGTATCAACAGCAGTAGTGGTATAGTGGGTATTACAACATAAATTAAATTCGGAATTATACCTACAAGACAAAAGTTCTCATTAATGTCTCCCATACTGAAATGCTTTTAACCTTGTGAGTAAAAATCTGGAGTAAAGTAACAGGAATACATTAACTTACATAAAAGAACATATTCCTTCTACACAAAGAGCTCCAAAGAGAACTCAGCAGTATCAAGAATAAAGCAGCATTTGAGTTATGCGCAAAACATAGCTCAAGACCTTCAATTCTGATATTTTCCACTTTTGTAATTCAAAATTCAAGTATTTTAATGGAGTACATTTCACAGCCTAATTTTTTTACAGTCCATTTTAACTGTAAAGTTTATGTTTAACTGTACAGTTGTCTTTGTATGTGGATTCCCTGCCGATGCAGCACCACAGCAGGAATGAGCCTGGCTCTCATTTTTCCTCTTAACAGACACACACAGCCTCTCCTTGAGTAATGAGGAGAGCTAGAGGTGCTCCTCTGCAGGTCCCTGCACAAAAGGAGTGGGAAATGGTACAAGCTGAGACTCTATTACCTGTCTACAACAGAGTATGGGGTCTGCAACTTCCAGAAGAGTATTGTTTCCCAGTAACTATATGCTCATGCTTTATACATTTGTACATTCTGTATATATTTGCACATTTAATGTACAAATTGTGGAGGTTTTCTTACCCACTGTCCTATTTTGAACGTATTTTTCACTAGCAAGAATAAATGTGACTATTCAGGTTGTGTTTGAGTTTTAGAGTCTTCACACAGTTTGTATGAAATGGTATTATTGATTTCAAACCACAGTTCAGCAATATAATAATTCCTATGGAGTTACAAATAATGGAAACACCAGTTAGGAAGCTGGCTCAAATCCAGTCAGCCAGTGTGGGTGAACAAAGCACCCACTTTCCATAATCACATGGTGCAATCCTGTAAAATCCAGAGCTGCTCCCTAGACACGTTCAGTTCTTTGAGCTAAAGCTGTGCTACAACTCTTCCTGAGCCTCAGGACTCTGTTCAGAAGATAAACTGCTGAATGAAGCAGCCAGGGGCTTTGCAGAACCTGAGAAGTAGGTATCCACTTCCCAAATATCAAGTGTCTTCTCTACTGGGAATCTCAGCAAGGCACTGAACTCCTCTTAGCATTTGATTTTCCCTAAACACAGGGTACTCGAAGGAGCTATGGACACAGTGTTCATTCTAAGTTTGGTGAGACAAGGAAATAATTTGTTTCCACAGTAACTAAGAGAACTGAGACTCTTCAAATGTTATTCAGATATATGTATTTTCAGGGAACTTCCCAGGGAAACAGACTGTTTCTTCCTATTGACAAAAATGGAAACTGAAATACTTAATTGCACTGTTAATATTTTTAGCAGAACACAACATTCATATGAACACATTACCTGTTTCAGTAGCAATAATATGATACTGGTCTTCTGGTTTGCTTGTGTCATAAGGATTTCCTGCTGGCACTGTTGGAAAAACATCTGAAAAGGAGATCAGGCATTTTAGGAAAGTAGTAAAAAATATGGCCATTATGTTGTTAAATAAATAAATTAAAATTTAATTTATATTGGGAAAATGAACATTTTTATTATTCATTAAACATACATGCAAACAGGATTTTATTACTAAATTAGAATTATATCTGGAAGAAGAATCACAAGCAGTGTTATTCTGAACAACAGCCATATATTTGTAGCTGTTGCTCTCTGAAGATTTCATTTTTCCCGTGCTCCAGTTCTTAACTGTGCCTGTTAAACTTGAGTATTTTGGAGGTTCTTTTATGCTATCCTTATAATTATGTATTTACCGGTGCAATGGACTTTAATGTGTCAAAATTTCTTACCGTATTCTGGCTCTGCTCTGTCTCCTAATTCTTTTTCTAAGACATTATCTGTTAAATCAATATTTGAAATTGATTGTTGAAGAATGAAAAATGTGTGCAATAAAACAGATGTTTCCACTTTTTTCATGCAGTATCACAGAAATAGATATATTCCCCCAAACAATAATTGCTTAATTCTTCAGCATTTCATCCTCTTACCAAAAACTCTTTGTAAACTAGTGTCAAATCACCTCTGGTTCACACCTTTTGCTCCTTAGATGAAGCCTATAGTTTAGTCTAACTTCAATTCTTGGTGGCCTCTGATCTAGTGGCTAATGGTTAAAGGCTAAGCCTCTGAACACCCTAATTCTTGTGCTGAATAAAGTGGCCAGCATATCCAAAGCCTGATTTGTGCAGACAATTCTAAAACAATATAAGAAGTTCTCTCTATCATAAGGTTTTACTAACTTAATAGTGTTATGAGACTACATTCTGAGCGTCTTGATAAATACAAACTGCTGGGAGAAATCAAAACAGCGATAAAGCCCACTAGATAAAGACAATTATTTCACCTACTCTGGTGAAAAATAGCCACATTTGGCCTTATATCAAGAAAGATGCCAAGATACCCCAAAGAACTGAGCTGCTGTCTCTTGACAGCAGAAGAGGAGATGAGTTTTTAATTTGATTGCATAATCAAACCCACAGGAGCTGGACAGGAACTAAATGTGGTCGCAATTACCAACCTGTAATTAAATTTAAGATTGCTGAATGATCAATATGATCCAAAGCCAGGCTGAACATTGCAACAGTAAACATTGTCAAGGGAGGGCTTGGAAAAATAAAAGTATCTACCAGAAATGTAGCTGCTGCCTAATGAGCACTGTCCTGGACTTGCTGATGATACAATTAGATGCAACTTCATCAAAGTCACCTACAACCTGCTCTGGCCTGTGGCTGGTATCACACACCCTGTATTGAATACAGACAGGAGAGTTGTGATAAACAACATACTCAGATAACAAACTGAAATTCAATGTGCATGTGGCACTTTAGTGCTCCTGGTGAAATGGATGTACTTTGCACTGCTAAGAGCTGACATTGAAGACTTTACAGTGATTTGAGGGGAGGGAAAAAGGTCGTTTGTAAGTCTCACTTGGTTTGAGATAACAAATGTAATTTTCCTACAAACATTGTGTTACTTTCTTCAGGCAGAAGAAGAAAAAATTTCATATATCTATTTATATACATTTTTGCATCTACTCCTTCCCTCCATGTGACAGATAAATACATTTCTGGAAAATAGTCTGTTTTGCTAAAGAGCACAATTATTCCAACAATTTGAAAAATAAACAGCTACAATTCAGTAGTGCTGTATTTAGGTGCATAACAATGTCGATACTAACAATAATTTACCTATGCATTGTTTGCTTTATATGCCTCATTATAAATTAATAACCCATTTGTACCTAGAGAAAGAAATATAAATGTATTTTCATTGTTACTGTTATCAATTTTCTTTCTGACAATTCAAAATACCCTGCATTTTCTCAGATGATAGAAGCCATAGAAAAAACAATTCTTTACCACATCTCAACAAGAATGGTAAGTAGTTCACTATTACAATATAATTATCTAATTTAAATTTCTTTGCTTTTAAAGCTACAAAATACACCTGAAACCAAACCTTTTTAATAAAGCCTGCAATTTCTGACATAAACATGTAGGGTTTTTAACAGCATAAAACATTTTTATTTTGTTACATTATTTCAAAACATTCAAAGAGTATTAAAAGGGATAAAACTGCCACATTTCCTTGAAGGGCCTATGATGATTACTGATCATCATAAAGCAGTAATATCCACTAACAATTTCAAAAGCAGGAACAGATTTAGGGGGTGACAGTATACCAAAACATGTTGGTATATCAACCCTGCCAAATATTTAATATTTGCTTGCAATATTAATTGTCATTAATATCGTCATTAAGAGATCAGAAACGAAAAAAGTTATGTATCCACCAAAACCAGAGGAACAAAATAGCCTGGATCTCTACAGACAGACAGATCTCTACAGAGAGTGATTATTGCTTGATCATCATCATAGACAAAGAAGGCAGGAAACTCCAGAATTATATAGGTGAAACACCTGCTAAGAGTAGGATATCATAGAATGGTTTAGGTTGGAAGGCACCTTAATAGGTTTTTTCCAACCCCTTTCCATGGGCAGGGACACCTCCCACTAGATTAGGTTGCTCAGAGCCCCATCCAACCTGGCCTTGAATCACTTCCAGGGATGGGGCATCCACAGCTTCCCTGGGCAACCTGTACCAGTGCCTCAACATCCTCACAGCAAACAGTTTCTTCCTACTATCTAATCTAAGCCTACTCTCTGTCAGTTTGAAGCCATTCCCCCTTGGCCTGTCACTCCAGACCCTTGTAAATAGTCTATCTTTCCTGTGGGCTGCCTTCAAGTACTAACAGACAGCAATCAGATCACACCGAAGTGTGGCGGTGGGTCTCTTCTCCAGCTTGAACAATCCCAATTCTCTCAGCCTTTCCTCACAGCAGAGCTGCTCCATCCCTCTGATCACCTTGGTGCCTCCTCTGGCCTGGCTCCAGCAGGTCCCTGTCCTTGCTGTGCTGGGAGCCCAGAGCTGGATGCAGCCCTGCAGGTGGGGTCTCAGCAGAGCGGGGCAGAGGGGCAGAATCCCCTCCCTGCCCTGCTGCCCACGGGGCTTTGGATGCTGCCCAGCACACGGGGGGTTCTGGGCTCCCAGCACACACAGCTGGGGCATGTCCAGCCTCACACCCACCAGCACCCCCAAGTCCTTCTCTCAGGGCTGCTCTGGGTCTGTCCATCCCCAGCCTGGACTGGTACAAGGAGTTGCCCTGATCCAGGTGCTCCACCTTGGGCTTGGTCTGTTAAACCTCACGAGATTCCCATGGGCCACCACTTGAGTTTTCATTAATTAATAAATGAAATAAATCCATAATTTCATATGCATTCTGACTTTTAGCTTAGTCCTGAGAAACAAACACATGAGAAATTATTTGAAAACATTTGCATGATCCTGCTGAAAAACACACTTTCATTTACTTTAAGTACCGCCAAGAACAGAAAATGTTACAGGCTCAAACTGGAAAGTTTACTTTTCACATCCTTTCTGGTTTTGCACCATGTTCTAGTTTATAGTTCACTTTTCCTCTATTGACATATACAGAACTTATGTCATGTCTGAAAGCACAGCCAAATTGCCTAAGATCTGTTTTTCCTGTCACCATCTCAACTAGCATGCATCTGCTTTTCATATCTCTTAGTCTACATGCATGAATGCAGAATTTTTTCCTGATGTTCTGGACTTCATTCTTCAAGACATAACTTTTTGAAACAACCACCGCACATAAGTTGGTACAAAATGGCAGGGCTGCAACTACAACTACAGGAGCACCAAGAGATGTCTTGGTCATCCTACCCAGAAAGTTGAAAATGTACACTTAAGACACTTTGTGAAGTAAGGGAATTAATTAAATAAATTTAAAAAACAAACAAAAACAAACAAAACAAACAAACAAAATCAAAAAAAACCACAAAAACACAAAAAAACCCCAACCTGGGAATTCATGATACTCAATCTAACTTTGAAAACATCCTTATTAGATACAAACAGCTTTATTTAAATATTTATTTTTATTTTAAATATTTATTTTAATAGTTATTATTGACATATTATATCCCCTGTTAATGCCAGCTCAGGCACACATCAAAGGAACCAGTACCACAGGCCGAAAGAACTTGAAGATTCCCTCACAAACCAAGAGGCAATTGTTTTTCTAAGACAACGTCCCACCATTGAAATATAACTTCAGTTTTACCTACCTGGGGTATATTTGCAGATAAAATTGTGCTTCATGTTGCATCTATCATCATTCCATTGATAAAGGTATGGCCCGCCCAGACCAGGGTTTGCAGTTGGCTGATGATACATCACCACACAGGCTTCGCTTCCACAGGAAGGCTCATCTGTGTACCAATTCCTAGTTTTTGAAGATAAGATTCATCAGGATGACCAAGAGTTTGTATCAATGAAGAAATATCAACCCCCAACACTCCCATCCTCTTCAAAGACATCCTGCATTTCCCAAAACCCTCCTGTGAAAGCAGTTTAAGGCCCAAGCTGTACACCACTGAATCTTAAAAAATTTCCGATCAAAGCACCTCTGAACAAGTAACACCCTACTGCTCTGCTTTCCTCCCTATTAGACTCTTACCTGTCCCCTTGTCTTGAGTTCTGTGAGTTGCTGCTACTCTGGCCTTTGGCTTCATCAGGAAATTAAAGGCTTTTCAGAACAATTTACGCTAAGCATCTCACAATAATTTATGTAGTGGCTGGTTCCCTGATTTGAGGTGGCCAGAGCTTTGCAGAATTTACCTGTCTGCTTTCAGATCACACCTGAAAGACTCTATGTGTGGCAGAACAACCTCCAAACGTCATGCAGAGGCAAACTCTGCGGGTGGGGGCAAAGAAATTTATAGGCTGAAGCTGCACAATGCCATCCTGTCATAGCTTCAAATTCAAAACCCTGATTGCCAGCTACCCTTCATCTGGAGAAGTCAAGCGGGGGGATGCTACAAACTTCATGCCTTCAAGCAAGGCTTGGCATTTCAGGCTCCATTCCTTGAACACTTCCAGGGATGGGATATCCACAGCTTCTCTGGACAGCCTGTGCCAGTGCCTCAACATCCTCACAGCAAAGAATTTCTTCTTACTGTCTAATCTAAGCCTATGGTCTGGTAGTTTGAAGCCATTCCCCCTTGTCCTGTCACTCTAGACCCTTGTAAATAGTCTCTCTCCATCTTTCCTGTGGGCTCCCTTCAGATACTGAAAGGGAGCAATCAGATCACACAAAAGACTTCTCTTTTCCAGGCTGAACAATTCCTATTTTCCCAGCCTTTCCTCATAGAAGAGGTGCTTCATCCCTCTGAGCATCTTAGTGGCCTCAATAAGCAGTTTTTTCTCACACTTACCTGAATGGTGATGTACTTCCATCAGCCCACTGGTAGAGGTCAGGGCAAGCACTCGACGTGGCCAGCCCATCGCCACTTCTCCACAGCCCAATCCAGAAATCACCATCAGAGATCCCAGAGCCTGATTTGGTGAGGTTTTGCAGCATGTTTTCTATCAGCTGCTGCTCAGCTTCGCTCTCCAAGCTCAGCAAAGCCCCACCATCGATTTCACAGGCCTGGCGGGCCTCCTGGAAGCCCACACGTCTGGACAAGTCCTGGAAATAGGCTAATTTGTAACATGAATGCTTGAAGACACCATAGCACACCTTCTGGCCTGAAAAACAAAAGCATGGGACTGTTCAGAGTACAGTAATGAATAGCAACGCTGCAAGAAAAGAATACAGCACATCATGCACGTGGCTGGTGGAGGACGGGAGATTTCTGTCTGAGAGAATTCACAATGACAACACTGGCACCACTGAAATCTTTTGCTCTGATTTAAATTTCAAATAGCACACAGCTCATGGGAATCTATGCCATCTTGCCATGGCCTGTGAAACTCTCCAAAACCCTGAAGATTCCCAAGAGGTTCTAGGAAAATATTCTCTCCTTTAATGACTGTACCATCAGGCGTCTGTGTGCTATAGCCATGATCTGTTTGGAGGGTATTTCCTTGACTATTTCATACTAATGGGCCAACTTCACTTTCACTGCATAATCAAAGCTATTCAATTACAAAAAAAAAGTTTCAAATTCACATGTTTAGTGGCAAGAAGCAGCTGGGCATTTTTATGATCCCCTCAGTTAACCTTGAGAGGCTTCATACGAGATGAAGTCACAGCCACTCTTCACTACAGTGTGTCTAAGTACAGCCTGTAAAGGTCTACAGGAGGGGAGAGTCTGCTCCTTACAGTTCTTTGTCTGAAAAAGATATATGTCTATTTCCTAAAAAGGAAAAATAATTATCATTTTCAACTACTAAGGCTCTCTAGAGTTCATTCACGATATACAAGATGAGGAATTAACACATTCACTTATCAGCCACAACTGAACTCCAGTATGTTTATTTAAGGACAGAAGGCTTCTAAATATAACTGTCTCTTAAAAAAAAAAAAAAAAAAAAACCAAAAACAACTCACAAGTTTTTCCAATATATAAATTTATCACTGGAGAAGAAAAGTAGGAAAATTTATTTTGTTAAGTAAGAATGACTGAAGGACACCAAGGTAACAAAAACTAACAGGCATTATCTAGACTGCTTAAAAATCAACAAAAGCCATTATTTTACAGGAAAATTTCACAATCGTAAAACATGCTGAGCTGGAAGGGATCATGGAGGACCATGGAGTCCAACTCCCAGCCCTGTGAAAAACAGCCCAGGAGTCACACCATGTGCCTGAGAGTGTTTTCCAAAAGCTTCTTGAGCTCTGTCAGGTTTGGTGCTGTGACCACTTCCCTGGGGAGCCTGTTCCAGTGCCCAGTCACTCTCTGGGTGAAGAACATTTTCCTGATATCCAGCCTGAACCCCCCCTGACACAGTCACAATTTCATGCCAGCCCCTCAGGTCCTGTCACTGGTGACCAGAGAGAAGAGATCAGTGTCTGCCTCTCCACGTCCCCTCGTGGGGATGTGGAAGACCAAAATGAGGTCTCCCCTCAGACTCTTCTTCTCCAGGCTGCACAGACCAAGTGACCTGAGTGGGTCCTCATGCAGCTTCCCCTCAAGGCCCCTCACTATCTTCATTGCTCTCCTTTGGGCACTCTTTAAGGGCTTTATCTATATTTTATATTATCTTATATTGAGGCACCCAAAACTGCTCACAGCACTTGAGGTAAAGCCACACCGACATGAAGTACAGTGGTTCATTGTACTAGATCAGATTTGTATTTGAAAATCTTGTATTTAGTCTCACTTTCAAGCAAACCCAGATACCTAACTCACATAAATAACATTTGATCAAGATTTATTCTGTTTCACCCTGGGAAATAGCAACATTCTTACATAACTTCCACTGTATTTAAGTTTTCCTGGGCAATGTTTTTCTATACACAAAGAATAAACATCAAAGTAAACAACCTTAAAAGCTACAATAAAGTTCATTGTTTTTGCATTAGAATTGCTTTGTTTTTGTATTTAGTAAGTAGGATACTTCCAAAAGCAGACAGCAAAAGGACTGAGATTAAGACATCTGTATTTCCACAAAGCATAGTTTCAAGTGTTTGCAGAGAATAAGCAGATTTTATCAAAGATGCATTAATATAGGAATGGAAAAACAGGATCAGCTCTTGACTTCTAGCTAAATCTGAGACCAATTCTTATTTTTTGGAATCGTTTCTGTTGTAGAAAGTTAAACTATAGGGGCAGTAGGGATAGACTGTGCTTAGCTTTCTATAGTTTCCTAAAGCTTGTGCAATCTTTCTACAAAAAACAAACAACAACAAACTCTGAAACCTTCACTTTATAATACCCTATTAAAGTTCATCTGGAGAAGGACTATCAGGAAGAAAAGCATCTTTTTAAACTCATTCTTACCTTGGCAGACAGACTCCTGAAAATTTAGTTGTTTATCAGCAATTAATCTATCAAAATAACACAGGAACAGAACAATCTAAAAAAAAGGACAAGCTTGTGCCACAGATATGGAAAAAGCCAGGCTCCAAGATCAGGCAAAGGGTGCCAATTTTGATTTTCTCTGATAACATCCTGACAACACAGTATATGCTCCAATTTCTTTCCTGATATTTCCTTTTATTCATACAGGTTAAGAGCCTTGTTCCCAAAAAATGCAGCAAGGGCCATAGTCTTAGCTAGGCAGTGGTGCTGAAGAAGCCAGGGACAGACCCTTTAACAGTTATAAAATAATGGGCTTCTTCCTAGATTTCTTTGAGCAAAAGAAATATTATCAAAGTAATAAAATGATAGGTCTAAATGTTGCAAAGTGGGAAGTGCAAGAATGAAAGTTGCATGTGAAATCCCAGCTCCTTCCCTTCCGCTACAATGCTGAAATTCCAATTTTGTTAACATGATCAATTTTCCCCAGGAGCTCTGTCTCACTGACAGGACAGAGTGCACAGGGAAGGAGGAGTTGATCAACATTTTGACCCTCACTGCTGGGTGAGTGACAATGGCCTACTGCCAGAGTACACATGTGTATATAACAGCACAAACATCTAAAGCCTAGCACTGAATTATGCAGGACACGAATCACTTCCAAGGGAAAGTGAGCACACATTTCCCTGCAGCTGAAGACTGCATTCAAAGCATTAATTCACAATGTACATGCAAAGTTAGGAAGAGTGCTTTGTCCATTATCTTGTTCTTTTTTTTTCCCCCAGACAATCTTTGAAATAAACTCTTCCATGATTCCTTGCATTCTGTGCACGTGCTCCTCCTTGACATCAAACAGTAAGTTATGAGCAAATTCAGGTGTCAAAGAATCCTGATCACAATTTCAGTCATGCAGGAATGTTCAACCAACTACAATGAGCACTATAATTATGACCATTATGGATCATAATTCCTGTGCTGTTCCTCCCACTCATGGGAAAATAGCTAACTTTGCCTTTATAACACACAACCCACTCCCCATCCCTGCATGTTTCTCAGGTGGCTGAAGTGCTCTCCTCACTCTCTGTTCTCATTCTCCTCTGTTCTCATGCACAGCCTTTGCTCCTCTGTGACTCTCCCAAAATCTGAGTCAAACCTTCTATCAGAAGAAATGGATCCCTGCTGGCTACCCAACTGAGCTTTCTCAGGATGCTCATCTGCCAGTCAGCTGCTGCATGGAGACTCAAGCAGAATCACAGAATCTTTTAGGCTGGCAAAGACCTTGAAGACCATCGAGTCATGGCAGGTGCTGTTTATGACCTGCTCCAAGGCTTGCATCCATAAGCTGTGCTGTATTCTTGCCTAGTACAGAGACTATCAGCTCCATCACCAGGAAACCAGGTGGGGCTGTATGGAGCAGCAAGGAGGATGACAAGCATTTGTGATGCACAATGGCAAAGAGCTACTGCAGCCCCTAATACATGGCCAGTTTGCCACCACTGTGCACTCAAATAAGGTAGTCCTCCTGGAGCCATCAGAATACAGATGTGAAGGCCCAATTTCTACCCAAGGGTTTATCTAAAAGGGTTTGCAAGTTAAAATCTTGAAGCTTTGCGGAAGAGATTTTCTTTCTTCCCTTAAACTGACCTGAATAGTTTTTAAGGACACCATTGTTATTGAGGAGATTTGGGCAGGGTTAAGTAACCCTAAAATCAAGTTTTACAAAGTGAAAAAATTGAACAAATGAGAATTTGCATGAAATCCAACTCCTAAATTGCTGCTCTTTCATTTATTGTTCTCTCTACCTGTGGCAAGAGAAATAATTTCCTCCTTACAGGATGATAATTTCTGCAAGAATATATCTCCAGAAACCACCAGAGAAAACAGCAATAAACAAGGAAATAATTGGCATTAAGATCCACAGACCCAAACAGTGTGAATGAAGTGTGTGAGGCAGAGCAGTAGGCTTTCTGGAAGAAGCTGTGAATTTCTCTTGTTCTGGTTAATTTAATCCCTGTGTAGGCAGTGACCTACTCTGAATATTTTCTTTCTTCTTTTGAAGCAGACTTTGAACCAGCTCCACTACGGCAAATAAATGTGTTAATGGAAATCTGCAGTTTGCCTTAATAGCTGGCAAATCAGTTGACATTTTAGTGCTCTTCTCGGAACACACTGAGATGTCAGGTTTTAAAGCCGCATTTTTTTCCTCTCACTACTAATTTCTGAACTACAAAGCAGAAATAATTTACCACTGAAAAATGACAGAAGGGACCACATCGTATAGAAGACAAAGATAAGTATGGAAATATCAACTATGTGCTATTTTACCTTATACTAACATCTTTCAGCAGACTCCACAGTTAGTTCTAAAGCAACATTTTGCTATTCAGCTGCATACATTGAGTTCAAATTTTTGTCACAATTGAATAGAAACTAGACTTGTAAGCAAGACTATTGGAATGAATCATGTTAAGATACTATGCAACATGAACAATGAACTTTTTTTTTCTTTTTCCTCATCATCCCATTAGCTGACAAAAGCAAGTGATCAGTATTTGCTCCAGAAAGTGCTAGCTACCATTTCCATCCATATGGATCAGTTTTCATCTTTGGGTGTTTCACAGAAGGTCCACGGTAGAATGTTAGGATATCAGCCTCAGAACAAAGATATTTTTAAACTGAATTACTCATCAAAATATTTCTGCAGATAATTGTACAGGGGGAGAAAAAAATCTCCTTCAAGAAAAAAAGAAATAAGCAAACTGCAAGCTGTTATTTCAATCAGTTCCATCTCTATTATGTTTTAATAATCCTGCTTCATTAAACAAATAATAGGTTCCTTGATTTCTATCATGACAGAAGTTACAGCAAAGTGTCATTTAGAAGCAAAATTGCAGCTAAAATACCCAGGACAAAGACTCCTTTCCCTAACAGCATCAGGCTTAATACCAAACTAAACCCCCACAGGCCCAGGAGGGTCACAAATGTCATTCTGAGTGACACACCTCTCTTAGCTGGAGTCTTTGAAGACATCAGGTAGAAGATAAGCTCCCTGCTGATAAATCCCATTCCTCTTCCTCTTCAACCTTACAAACTAACTTGCAATCCAGGGTTTGATACCATTAGCATCCACCTAGATTAGGGCAGCCACTGCACGTGCGCAGCATATGTAAAGAGAGACAAAACTGAGTGCACAAACCCTGTGCTAAACTCCATTATGTTTTTGCATTTTGACTTTTTTTTTTCTTCCCAAGGCAATGGATTCAGCAGAAAACACAGAAGGACACTTGGTAAAAAGCAATGTGAAATATTTAACATTAACCAGAGCAGCATGAGCCTGATAAGAGACCTCTGAAAACAAAGTGACAAATAAAAACACAGAGACTTAAGTGAAAGTGATAATGAAATAGCAAAACAAATCTATGGTAATTAACCAAAATATTTTCTGCCTGTGTTACGAAGACTAGTCTTGGTCTTGGGCTTGCATGAACACAGTGACCTCAGGGATGACTGACCAGCATGCAGGACACTGGGCACAATTTCTTTTCACCTGTCCCCATGTCACAAGGCCCTCCACACCAAGTCCCAGTGATGCACTCCAAAATGTGGCCAGTAAGAGACTAAGTAGCAATAAATTTTCCTAATCACATTTAGTTTCAAAGCTGATGCATCTTGTCAGATGGTCTTTGTATCATACAGTTAGATTTTGACTGGGTTCACTGCTGGTCATATTTCACTTTATTACATTAATGCTGTTGATGTTTTACTGCATCATATTTGCGTCCATCCACCCAATATAATTTTTTAATGATTCATATTACTTTAAAAAAAAAACAAAACTGTGATAACATTTCATAATTACATTCTGTCTGCATTTATGATAAAAGCAAGTTGCCACCTTCTCTCCCAAAGTTTGCAACACTGAAGACACAGCATTCTCTAGCTGAGTCAGAGTTCAAACCACTAATATTTCTCAGCTCACAGTCCTGAGCAGTTTAAGGAATTCCGTGTGCTCATAAATTTTACATTCAAATCAAACCTTCTGTACAGATCACATGCCAGCCCGTATTTGTACTGATATCTTCATAGCTATCTCTTCCATACTTTAGCAGGTACTTTTTCCTCCAATCTTCCTAATAACCAAACCTTCTGAGAGAAGATAAAGTCATTACTGATTTATTCTGGATTGGGGATTATGCCTAAATTGTCACCACACAGTTTCTTCTTAAGTGATTTCCCAGGGTGAAAAATTTTCAAAGGTTCCAGGTCACTTTCAATGGCTTATACACAAAACCCTGAGGGCCACATTTGCCTAAAGAGTAGCTGTGCTTCAGGCAGACGTGCACAGCAGACAATTTTTATGCATCATATCAGAGACATGAGTATGCAGACAATGTCTGAGGTGGCTAAATGGAGGCTGCCCCCAACCTCTCGTGCAAAACTCATCTATCAGCCATTCTTAAAATGCTTCTTGTAATGGAGTATCTTTCTTGCTAAGTTCTTGGGCAAGTAAAAGTTATAGATGCATTTATACACAGCAAGTGTAAAATGATAAATAGGAATTTTTTTCTGTTCTCTCTCAAACACAGGCCAGATAATGTAACTTTAGCCATTAACCAACCCATATCTTGTGAATTAGCAAAGATGATACAAGAGGTCATCAGAGAGCAGGCAAACAGTTGTCTCTAGAATTAATCCAACTTTTGCAAAGAGAAAAAAACCTAGGGATGATGAAGTTCAAAGTAAAATCAAATTACTGTATTATACCATTTATATAGAGATTTAGTACAGTTATGCAGAATATGAATCCCCACAAGATGCATTTGTCCTGTCCAGTCGCTGTCTTTATTTTTTATTTTGCCATGGAAAGTGATTTTCAGTACATTTACTGCTGAAAATGGGGTTTCACCAGTATGTTAGCGTTTACTAGTTCAGCTACTGTGTTTCTAAGCACTTTTGGGGACAGGGAGTGGGGTTATTTCTGAGTGACAACTGTCCTCAATAGACCCATAATAGCTACACCTTTAAAAAAATCAAGCAATCAAAAAGGAGACAGTGCAAAGGAGCACCTGGCAGTGCTCATTTACATATTAAATGTTACTCATTCCTAACACCTGGATTTTGCCATCAGCTGAATACAAGTGCAATTAAAACTGGATCTGAGAGCTTCCCTGCACAATGCAGCAACACTGCTGGTCACAAAAATGGGTAGTTAAGGGTACACATATAACCCCTTATGACAAGAATTGATCTAAGCAGGTCATTTCTGGGGAGGTTTGTCAAAGCCTCTGTGTGCTCAGAACCTGCACTGTTCTAGGTCTTGGGAGGATGCAAGAGGATTCCTTGTCCTGCCAAATGTTCTTCATTGAATAGATTGCTGGGAGAATTTTTCCTTTCCACAGCAGATTAAAAGTTTGTCTGGATTTTCAAAATACCTGATGTGATGCTCCAGGCTTGTTCTTGATGTACTGGGAACTGGAACACCAGCCTGCACGAAAGCTTCCATCTTCACATAGTTGTGACAGGTTTATTCACTCATTTCCCAAAGAAAACAACACACACTTATTTCTTATACTTAGCTTCTCTACCCTGGCACACAAATGAGGGATCTCAGGCCATTGATAACAGAGCTGTAAAGAAGTAGCTTGATGTCTAAATCTCATTAGAAACTAATCAACACTTCACCCTCCATGATTATCACTGCAGGAAAACATACGATTACAATTATGTGAATCAATACAGGGTAAGTGTCTTCAACTGGAAAATTAATATCCATTTTTATGAAAATATTTTAATCACTGATTCAGGTCATAACTCAGCATTGAAAAAAAAAATCTATAAAGTATTTCCCAAAAAGTATTTTTTTTTCCCCCCAGGTCAAACCATTAAAGCCCTGACAGATTTCCTTTCTTCTAAGTGAAGCATACCTTCATTTTGGCATCAGCTCTGGTTTCACTATCTTGCACATCATAAATTTAAAGCATGAGACCCATTTAGCTCTTCCTGTAATAACCATTTTCCTTTCTTCTGATCATGTGAACTTTACAGGTGTATATCACAGGTCTGGCCATGGCAGTCTGCCACTTCCTTCTCTAAGGGGCCAGCTCACAGCTGCACTGTCATGGGGATTCACAAAAAGTGCCAACATAGCTGCTAAAACAACCCCCTAAAGCTGCCAATTGCATTCCCTTTTTTAAGGGAAAAACTTGGACACAATCAGGCAAATTGTAACACCCAAGCGTCAACAGCATTTATTTGAACCTATTCAAAACAAGAGGAAATATGGTGTGTTGAAAAGATCTACAAGTCTGCTCTGGGATGTGGATTATTTTACCCAGAACTTTAAAACCTCAGAACAAAAAAAAAAAAAAAAAACCAAACAAACAAAACACCCCCTTACTGCTGAAGCTGTTAGCAGTGGGCTCGCTTTTTGTTTTTAGTTTTTATTAATTCTTATAGACACAGTAACATATAGGTTAATTCTTATAGACACAGTAACACAATGAATTTTTATATATCATAGCCTAAAGACACAGCAAGTACTCCACAATTTCAGATGTTTATTAATAAAGCAGAAACACTGGCCCAGAGAAGCTGTGGATGTCCCATCCCTGAAGTGTTCAAGGACAGGCTGGATGGGGCTCTGAACCACCTGGTCTAGTGGAAGATGTCCCTCCCCATGACAGAGGGTTGGAACAAGATGAACTTTAAGGTCCCTTCCAACCCAAATAATTCTGTGATTCAAATTAAGTCCATTCATCAGTAGTTCTCTGTTTAGCTATGAACTCCAGAACAGAATCACAGAAACTTTAAAGACAGACATACTATGGCAGCTAAGAAGTTGTTAACTTGCTGTGGAATAGACATAATAGACAAAATTGTAGTCTGAATGCCTTAAGTATCTGTGCCAGCCTAGGGGAGCAGGGAATAAATTTATCCTCCCATCCCGAACCAGCAGACATTTTCACAAATACCCAATTTTATACCCATCAGTAGGTTCCCTGAACAGGTTTTCTCCAAGGCATAAATGTAAGCACTTTTGACAGATTCTGCTGATAGCTAATTCCCTATTTTTGCCTCTAGAAGGAAATAGTTCATAACTCTTTGGTCATACAATTACAGAGTATCACTCAGTTGGAAGAGAGCCCCAAGGATCATCAAGTCCAACTCCTGGCCCTGAACAGGACCATCCCCAAGAACCCCACCATTCGCCCAAGAGCGTTGGCCAACTCTTCTTGAACTTGGTGCTGTGACCACTTTCCTTGGGAGCCTGTTTCTGTGTCCAACCACCCTCTGGGTGAAAAACCTCTCCCTGATATTCAACACGAATCTCCCCAGTCAACAGATTCACCCTATGTCAATTAAAGGAAGAAAAAAAGGAGAAAAGAAAAAATATACTCTTTCTCAATTATTTTTTCATAGCAAGCATAATCCATTCTCAGTAATTCTCAGTGAAATTTAGACGTCTTTTTTCCAAGTAGGTGTATTTTCATTAATTTGTTACGAACATATTGGCAATAGATTTAGGTAATATATATATGGCTGCAATTTCTATTAATTTGCTCAGTTTAAGAGCTTCCTAGGGTACAACATCCTTTAAGCATTTCAGTACAGGAGTGTGGAGCGCTTCCTTTTTGTGGCAGTTCCACAATTAAAAGAGAAAGCAACAAGCAAAGCCTTGCTCATTCATCTGCTCCTGAGAAAGTGGGAAAACCCAATCCACATGGAATCTTAAAACTGGTGACAGTTCACTTAAGGCAAAAAAAAAAAAAACAAAACTGAGGGGAGGAGAAATCTGTTACAACATTATAAAGGATAATTCACACTAGGAGAAAATTCAGAGGTAAAGCATCACTGGTAAATTCACATTACATGTAGTCCTTGAGATGCAATGTGGGATTCATCTCACCAAACTTTAGGTCTTTCCAGTAACCTGTTCATATCTAAACTGGCTCAGTGACTTCACTGTGACAACTGAACAAAACAAACACAGACAGCAGTAGCTGTTAGCGCAGATCTGCAGTATATTCAAAATCCAAATTTAAAAGAAATTTATCCCACTCTTAAAATACCATCTTTTTCCTTCCCTTCTTACAAAGTGAGCCTAGAGTCATTAGCTGGATGCTGCAGCTACATTCAGATTTAATTAGAGCCATGCCAACTTTTTAGTTCAGACTCCTTATTTCTTGAGATTTCTTGGAACTGAAGGTCCCAGTGTTTGTCTGTGGTGGGAGTAAGGACTGCTTCAACAAGAGACTCAACTTCCAACTAATGAGTGACTGGTAAGAGCATGGGATTAGAGTGTAGCAATTACCATCAAAGGATTGTTTCATCTTACCTATTGTCCATTAGCATGTACCATCTTTTCTAATCCATCAGAGATTTGCAAAGAGAAAGCCATTACAGGAATTAGTTTCAGAAAAAATAATGCTGTATAGAACCCTTTAGGAACCAAGCATGTTCCCCTGCAAACATCTTATAATCAAGAAGTTTGATCTACATAGGATCAGGCCTGAACTACACAGAGTTAAAATCAAGGTACAGAACATGAGCTCAACCAGGAAAGAGACCAGCCTTCTCTCTCTGGGAGCAACAAAAGCCATGTGAAAGCAAGCAGATTGTCCATACCATTCCACATGGTTTTTACCATGGCTCCCTCCATGGTAGGTGTTTCCTCTTGGGCTCTTTTGCCAGGTGCAATACCGGGACTTGACAATCAAGAGTTTGAGCTCTGCAATGCCTTTCTATTTTTTAACAAAATGCTGTGAGCAAAAAGCTGTATTCCTGGGAAAGCAGCATGCTGGTCTGAGACACAGCACGAGGATTTTCTATGTCTCTTTCCTTATCCCTGAACAGAATTGCAGCCTGGCCAACCTGCACAACTCACACCCATGGGAAAGGTAAGATTTACAGGGTTGACAAAGGGGGATCACTTCTAATACAGAAATCTGACTCCTGAAACTGATTTAAGTTCTTGGGTATTTCTACCCTGCTACAGAAGGACTCCTCCATCACCAGAGCTCTCATCCAAACTGGGTTCCCATTCCACCGGATATTGTGGAATTTCTTGATTTGTGGCAAGGTGTGTTTAGTAGAAACATGTATTATATCCAAAAGTCACCCCTCATTTCACTTTAAGAGCCAAGCTCATTGATTTGCCTCCAAGAACAAAGTGCTCAGTACAGCTGGATCAGGAGAGGAAATAGTAAAGAGTCCATGGAAAACCAATGTCCAACTTCTCCTGCACTTCTCCAAGTCTCAGCTTTAGTGATTACTGAGACCTTCAACTGAGCGAAAGGATCTTGTACTAGCTGGGCCTAACCCCATGCCTAACCAAAAAAAGCTTTCCTAGCATGGAACTAAATGCTGGATATTTCCAACAAAATGTGTTCAGCACCCATCTGTTGCACATGTAGATGAGATAGCAGTGTTTTATCAGGTTATATCTTTTCAAATTCTGAGCTGCAAATGTATCTTGAAATTTATAATTGACATGGGAAAAAAAAACAACCCACAACTTTACAGTAGAGGGCTTCATCTAGAGAAAACAGTTACACTTTGACAGACAAAAACTCAGTGCAATAAGCAGGCCAAGAAAATTAAATTATATTATGCATCTTTTGAGAAAGGGTTTGTTATCTCTAGTCAATCCAGTACCCATGAAGACAGTGCTTTAATCCTCTTACTTTGCAGTACTTTATGTAGAACTCAAATCTGATCATAAGCCACATAAATGAATATATCCACTTCCTTCAAGGCATCTGAAGCAACAAAGCTTACAGTTTAGGGGCAACTCTGGTAGTTTCCTGACCCACCAAGTGTTTTTCTTCATTTAGAGTTTTATATAGCCAAGTACTTTTGCACCAAAATAGATACATACTTCTTTAAAATACTACATCACTATTAAATCTGCTATTGATGCACAGCAATAGCAAAGAGCAAAACTTTAAAAGCTGTAGAAATACAACTAGACAAACAGCAGTCATTAAGCTATAATATCTATGATTAATACATAGGCTGTTAAATGATTAGTAATAAGATTAGCTTGCATTTCTCCTGCCCAATAGATACTTAAAGTAATTGCATCTTTGCAAACTGCATTATCATCACTTCATGTTCTTTATGATGTCATGGGACAGCAAGGCAGACTCAGCACTTTCTCCTGAGCCTGCTTTGGGTTTTTTTACTATAGGAATCAATTCTCTGGCAACACTAGATAGTTCGATATGCAGGCAGTGAGCACTGCTCACAAAACATCTGTCTATCTTAAAAATCAAAATACCTATCTATATTAAAAATTAAAAAGCATTTTGCATCACTGTTCAAAACTTCCCACATTAAAGACAACGAAGAAATAACACCAAAATGTGAATTGTTTGATGCCAACAATAGTTTTAATTATATCCTAGGAAAACTAACATACTTAGAAAAAGTAACAGAAACCCTTTATTTAAAAATATGGCATTTTGAAAAGGCAGGCCTTTCCTTTTCTGTCCTCTTGACACTGTGAACAGAATAGTAGCAAATTTGCAATTACTGCTAGGTCTGCTGCAAACTTACTGCAGTCAATGGGACTCTTTCCACAAGGTCCAACCAGCACTCAAGCAGTCTCACAAACAGCTTAGGTGAGTGATAGGAACTATATATTTATTTGGAATGAGAGCAGTGAAATTTCCTACTATGCTAGATTTTTAATTATGACTGAAGCATAAATAAAGAGGGGTTTTTTAGGGATAGGTCTGTTTGAGATATAGACTCATGATTTCAAACATAAGCTTGCTTAAGTCCAAACTGCTGGTTCTTGCACAAGAGAGGTACACTAGATGGGAGTCAGGTGACGGCACACACTGCCCAATTATTCAGTGGTACTATTTCTTGCCTGAAATAATGTCAGCTACTGCTAGTACTACACCTAACCACGTGCCAGAACACGGGTGTGGTCCTTGAGAGAAAGACAGGGGGGATAAAAAAGTTCTTCCAGTACGTAAGAATATCTACAATAAGCATAAACAAATAAATGTGGCTGTTATTGTCTAGGAAGCCTTTTTCTAATGAATACAACTTCAACAAATAAACTAATAGTACATAAATAGTTCTTTCTGTAAGTGGCTTCAAACCCTCTCCTGAGTTCTACCAGGCAAGTATTATCAGCATAATACAGTGACATGAGGCTCATCATATGCTTTGAAACACTTCAGGGAAATATGGGGCAGTCTGTATCCTCTCAAAACCCCCTAAGGCTGTGAGGGTTTTGAGAGGACGCAGACTCTGAGAAGACACAAAGCCTAGTGCATCTAGGAACAGCTTGACAAGGCAGTATACACATATCACACGTGTCTTTAAAAGCTGGACCTCAGTTTCCTACGACTCAGTGAAACACAGAAGCTGCAGCTAGAAGATTAAGGGACTGGGTTTCCTCAGCCACACACCAATTCCTGCACTGACACTGCTAATGCCAAACACATCTCGCAGATAATTAATCTTCACTATTCCTTAAAAATAACAGTGTTATATAGCAGCCATATAAATTGTAATACTTAAGAGTTTTGATGTATCATATAAACCAGTATACTTCACAGTATAACAGAGGTAAATTAAATATTTCAGGTTACTGTTGAGGCAAACAAGCTTTCTCCAAGTGTTGGAAGTACTGCTACTTAGCTGTTGTTTTCTGAAGATACTATTTTACCAAAAGCCCAACAGCCCATCTCAGTTGTAGCATTAGAACATGCTTCATATAGAGCATGATGAAAAGAGTACAGTGACTGCCCTCCCTGAACAATTAACAAAGTTACCTGAATTCAGTAATCAAATGCTTGCAACAAATAATTAACCTACAAAAAAGTTTTGTTGACATGCTGCTATTAAAGACTCTGAAACAATAGTAAACAAATAATTTGCATTGTTCTGGAGACAGTTTGTAAACAGCCATATCCTTACCCACATACACACACATATAACTTGTTAACAACCAGAATGGAGTATGTGAATCTTTGTTTCCAGGCAAATGTACGGATGTATAGGCACATGCAACACACCTCCAAGAGCCTGTCAGCTTTAGTCTGGAGGGTCTGAAACAAAGTAAGCTTAAAGGAAGGCTTTTCATTAAATTTAGCAGCTTCTGAGCATATGCACCTGTATACTGCAGACGCACAGTGGAAGTCTGCAGCTCTTAAATTAAACCTAAGCTCCAGTGTTAGATTTCTGAAGTATTGTCTGCCTTTCGGGTTTTGAGAGTTGCGGATGCACCCACACACAACACAACTATTTATGCCGCACGCTCCTAGAAGTTTGCCCTCTCCTCCTAACAACAGCGCAGACAAAGAAGAAACATCCCTGTCCAGCTGCCAACAAAACTCAGCGCACGGACGCTCCTCGTGAAGACGCTCGATCTTTTTAAGCGATTCGAAGGCAGCCGGAGCGCAATCAACCAGTTTTGAGAAGACGGGGCAGG